>PTEX01000050.1:4363441-4400225 GCA_003342815.1 Eudromia elegans | reverse complement strand
CCGCGCGGGGTGGAGCCGGGATGCTCGGCGCGCGGGGCACCCTGGGAGAATCCGCGGGCGCGCGGCATGGCGGCGGCGGCGGGCTGAGGGGCGGCCATGGTGTCGCCGGCGGCGCGGCTCGTGGCGCAGGGCGTGTGGGCGGCGCTCACCGGCGGCTGGTACCACGACCCCGAGCAGGGCGCCTTCACCAACAGCTGCCACCTCTACCTATGGCTCTTCCTGCTCACGCTGCCGCTGGCCCTGCACCTGGTGAGGCGCCGCCGGGCGCGGGCGGGGGTCACGGGCGGGCGCCATTTCGCGGGCGGGCCGGGGGGCGGCGGGACGCGCCGCGGCTCTCCCAGCTGCCCTCCCCCATCACACCCCAGCCCGGTGTGATGCAGGGGGATGTTGAGCTGGACAGCTAAGCCGAGCCATTAGACTTGCTCTGGTAGCAGTGTCAGCTCCGGCCTTTGCTCCTCAGGGTTGACCTCCTAAATAAAGGGATGCCGTGCAGCAGTCCTGGGACAAAGACAGCACTCTGTCCTGCTGATTTTGTATCGTGAACTGGAATATTTGACCACTTAAAAAGGCTTGATACAGCGGCCCAAGACCTGACCTCTCYGTCCTGCTGATGCTGTGGGATAGGAGAGCATCTGAAGATGTGCAATATCCATCTGCAGCAACAGCCAATGACCTGATCAACCTTTGCTCAAAATCTGCCTTTAGCGACATCTATTTTCAGGTCTGTTCCCCAGCCCTTTCCTTTGAGAAGGGTAAATCAGTGGAAAAACCCAAATAGTGTATAATTAATATGCCTGCTGAATGTCACTGGTGAGTCACATTGCTTTTTGTGACATGCAGCTCCATTTGTTCTAAAATTTAAACACTGCAAACGTATCATTTTAAGAGCTAGGGTTTGTTTGCTAAACTTTACTATTATCTTTCTTGAAAGCTTGAAACTTTTACTCTATTTTTGTGTGTTTTTCTGCTGTGTTAGGGAAGTTTAGAAATAGAGTTTGCTGGGTCATTATATCTCTCTTGGTATATTCTTTACCATTTGCTTAACAGTGCTTCTACTGGGAAAAAAAAAAGCCTTTTTGTTATGGTAACTCCTCTTAACCAACTTAGAGAGATTTTTTTTTTTTGGAAAAAAGTTCTAAGTAGGTATCTGACCCAAATGGTCAGATATTGGCCTATTTTTCAAGAGTAGGGGGTACTCATGAAGTGCTCAGAAACCTTTGTGAGACGTGATCTTGGCATCTTTAAGAATAAGTTTCTATTCCACATTTTGTGGCATGGATTGCACTGAATTCCTGTAAGCATTGCTTACCGAGTTGAACCAAGATAGCAAAACCTCAGTGTTTCCTTCTGATTAACCAGATCTATTTCTTATATACACTAGCAAGGGTCCTGTGTTGTAGAATTTACACATACTACTGGTATGTGTAGTAAAACAAAAAAAAAACAAACAAAAAAAGGCAAGAAAAGCTAACTTGTGTAGAAAATCAATAGCATGCAGAAAAGCATGCAGAGTTGCATAAAAAGAACACTGGGTCCAAAGACTGAGGTTTAGCGTTAAGACAAAGAGTGGAAGTTATTTAACGGAAAGGAAAAAAGATCTGACTTATCTGCTAAGCTTAGGTTTCTTTATCTTATGCTTCATCTTAATTTATCCAGATGGATTTACCTCTTTTATTGCAGATTGGCTGACTTTCTGATGAATCATCTGGTTAAATACCAGGAGCTATGTTCTTGAGCTAATGTATCACTGTGGGATTTTTTTACCCCTAGTAGCAGTAWTTCATTTATTATACTGGCTACTCAAGAATAGTGACATCCTTAGGTATTTGTTTTCTTGGTTTTAAGTGGTTGGACTGTGTAGATATTGTGCAAGCTAGATGCATTCTTGCCTCTTGAACCTGAATTTTAATTAAAGATTTTCTTTTGGGTTTTATATTTGTTAATATTTGGAATATTTACATCATGTACACACTTAACACTGATAGTTTTGGATTCAGCTAAAACTGTTACTGGCATTCTTTAGAATGTGAAAGCCAAAACAAAGTAGAATACTATTAAAAATGGCTTTGTACTGGATCATCTTAATCAAGCTGTCGTCGAAGTCAGAAGGTCACTCTAAAACATTTTGATTTCAATGAAATGTCAAAATTCATCCAACTGTTTTGAGATTTTTTCCCAGCAGCTCAGCTAGAGTGTGCTGGCAGGATAGGATTAGGAAGCTTGGAGTATCAAGTTGTTTGTGCTGTGGGGACTGAAGATTTCCTTCTATAGCATTGTCAGCACAGCTTGCTTTGTTACTAATAGTTCCATTATTAACTTCCCCTTTCCTGAAAAGGCCTATCTATATTTTCATCTCTTCCTTTCTATCTCATTTACCCTTTTCAATAATAAACATATAATTAAAAAATGTCCTTAAAATCAACTTTCAAAATGAGAGCTCTTGTAACTTTACTTCGTCAAAACTCATAATGAGTTAGGAATTTGTTACCTTATTCCACCAAAAGACAGAGTGTTACCGGATACTCTGTGTAGGAAAATAGCAAGTACTTATCATAAAAAGTGCTTGGGCTGAATTCAGCCCCAGTGGAACATCACTGAAGCAGAGAGATGACTTTGGGAATGTTTGTACTCTAGCTTGTTTGATAAGCTGCAGGACAGTGCATATCCACATTTTGATGAGTCATCAAAACGGATTAGTGCAAGTTTCTTCTGCCATTTTTCAGACAGAAAACTTTCTTGAATTTACTCTTTTACAGACTTCTGCCGTGGAAACGTTCTAGAAGTTTAGAAACACCGTGGTGGTTCAGTGCCCTTATATCATCACACTGATCATTTTTGCCCCATCAAATCTGTTGAATTAGGAACATGCTCAAATAATGCAAAGATAGGGTTTGGTTTTGTGTAGCCTGAATAATATTAGCAAAAATAGGAAGAAGAATTTGGCAATTCACCTGGGATCTCTGAACAGGCAGAAGTCCTAGTCAGTCAAATGCCATCTCAGCATGGGCACATCAGCTCTGTGATGCATTTACAGTAATAAATCAGGAACACATAAATCTGGAACACATAAACCTGAATTTCTTCRTAGGACTCAAAAATGTCCTGGTGCAGGGCGCCACAGTGGAAGCARGTTGGAAAACAACAGTCTTTAACTGGCTGAGGGCCAGGAAAGCTAGAGCTACAGCCTCCACAGRAACTGGTGCAGTCTTGTGGAGGCTGCTGTCTAACAGGTCTGTGCTTAACACTGTTTCTTTCTAATAGTGGTAGCTCAACTGAAACTTTTCTTGTGATTGGGCCTTTCAAAATGCAAGATTGCTGTGTGGGTTCCTTTCATTAATTCAGTTCCTCTCTTTAAGACATTGCTGTGGGCTTGTACCCAGCGAGATTTATTCTATCAAAGTTAGTTGAAGGTGACCACAGAGTTAAGTGATTCAGCAGAGGAAATGGAGGGAGATGATGGACACAGACTCACATGGTGTGATTATAAAACCTAGTTTCCATGGGAAACCAGGCCAATTATAACTATAACGTATCAAAAGTGGCTTTATCGTGTAATTTCTCAGTGGTCTATAATTTAATTTCTCCTTAACTCAGGTAGATTTTATAGCTCTCGTGTGTCCATACCTGGGAACTCCTACCATAGTCACTTGTATCCTTGTAGTTTGCTCCACAGTGACATAGGCTATGCTGTTGTGAGTCTGTTCTTTTGTGCTCTCTTAACAGTATTCCTGAATGTGTCGTAAGTTTTAGAAATGTGACCTATCAAGCACTTTCCCATTGGCTCATTTATGCTGGATAATGAAATATTCTGAGATGTAATTTAATAACAAGTGGTCAGTTTGTGCTTTTTAATGCATTTTGATGAATCACCAAACTTAGTGCATTTATTTCATTTTCCCCAGAAAGTGAACAAATCCCTCATTTACTCATACATTAGTTATAAACCACAAATTCTTCAACCTTGTCCACCAGARTGTCTACCTCAAGCACTGTGTTGCAAACTAATGCTCTTTGTGGTCCAGATTCAGTGAAGAACTGTGAAGGAGATGTTTAATTTTGGTATGTACACAGTACCACAATGTACTCCAAGAGACTAAGCCTTGACTTGCAGAAAGTAAATGTATTTCTCATTAGGTATCATTATTAATAACTACATGCTAAATAGTTTCTCCTCTTTTATACCATAAATTCTTGGTGTGTGAATCAGAACAGTCCTAAAAAAGAGATGTACTTGAAAATTTTGGTGTGTAAATATTGAAGGTATACAGTCTCACTTAGCCAAAAGCAGAAGAGCACTTTTCTAAGTGGATATAAGTTCAACATCAAGATTTGTTTTAGCAGTGAAGTAAGAAAGCTTATTTCATGTCCATTCCTCAGCTAGAGGAAGTGAGTAGAGTTTATTTCTGAAACTGAGAAGATCTCTAAGCTAAAAAGACTTTTCACCTTTTACACTCAATTGCTTCTTAAGTTGGAAAGCTGATATTTAAAATAACAGATTTAGAGCCAGAAGTAAAGACTCTTCTAAAGGCCTTGAACAGTGGAAATCTTTCTTTTTACCCTAGCTACAGTTTGTGCAGGAAGATAGTAACACTCTGTTTAAAACCAAACAAACCAGTATGAAAATAAGAAATGTATCTCATTGTGAACCTGCAAATAAATAGAAACATAAGGGCATTCTGTGACTATAATAGTAAGGGTTTTGGCCTTTCAAAGATAATCACAAGTATCCATCACTATGATTCTCCCTTTACAGGAAGGAAAAACTTTGAAAGGACTTTGTAAACTGCAGTTGAACTATAATTATAGTTCATTTTAATGACTTAAGAAGTCTGGCGCTCATCACAGATCAGCAGACACAGATCACAGACAGCTGCAAATTAACAAATATGAACTTTTAAAAAAGAATTCAAAGAAACTGGCTTTACGTGTGCTTTATTCAGTTGTTTTGACTAGTTCTGTTTAATTATTTAACACSCTTTAGCAGTGGAGATACCTGGAGACATGCTGTGAAGTGTTAGTAAAAGGAGCACAAACTACTGCACTTTACTCTTAAGTCAGAACTGAGGAGCAGGGTAAGAATGGTAGATTTTTTGGAAAGCGGTTTCCTGTTTGTAAATTGTTTCATTTTGTGCCTGCATTTCTATAAGCGCATAAAATAGAAAAGTCTGCAGCTACAGCTAATCTGGGAAGTGGACATTTTAGAAGGTTTTAAAGTATTTATTGATTGTGAGATTTCACTGATTTTTAAGAAAGGAATAACATCCGCTGCTAGTTAAGAAGAATAAATTTTGTACAATGGTTTGAAATTTGAGCCAGTCTTGTTGGTGAGCAGGGCTCAAATGTTCTTTATAGAAAGGCAATACGTGGATTTGCAAAACTCACTAGATGTATAAATAACGGACACTAAGAATCAACAGTTTTGAAAATGATTTCAAAAATTTTAATTGCATCTTCTCAAAATGAACTATTATATTGATTTCTTTATTATTCCTTTCTGTAGGCTTTCCCACCGAACACCATCACAGTTTTTGTATACTGCAGCTCAGTGACAACATTCTTCACAATAATAAAGGTAATCAGTTATCGGCTACATCTTATGTTTGATAAAGGAGAAGCAATTCAACAAAAGACCTCAAGAAAAAATGGAAGGCAGTGTAAAGAAACAGAAGCCCCAAAAGGAAACACAGTCCATCCCTCCAACTGTAGGTAAGGTTTTCATTGCACAACATCAATACCTTTTATAGAAAGATTAAGCTTGACCCATAGTTTTGCATAACAGAGCCTGTTGATTGTAAGAAAACAGCACTTCTAAACACCTGCCTAGTGTTTTTATGTTGGCTGGCTTCAGCACACCTGGTCCAGATAGACCTGATGAAGACACTCTTTACTGAGAGCTCTGCTACTGCCAAGGCTATGCTATGCTCTTTGCAGTGACATTGCGATTCCTCTGTGTTACCACCTTGCAAATCTATTTCCTATAGGCCTGTCTATTATTCACTGTTATTTAAGCAGAGCCTCAGTATTTTCTTGTACACTGGATACTGAAAAAAAAAGCAAACTTTCATTATTCTACCTGTGTTTTGACGAAGGAGTGGAGTTATCCCTTAAAACTTGCATCTTATATCCCATAACATGTTCACCTTACAAGGTCCAAGAAAGAGATCTCAATTATTTAGCCCCTGATCAGCAAATAATAAAAAAAAAAAGCTTAATTAGGTAGACTACAGAAACTTTTAAACAAACTCTAGTGGTTGCCAAGTTGTTTGAAGCTTTTGAAGCCATTTAGGTACAGAAAAAAATGTGAGAAGATGACTTGGATTTACAAGTGAATAATCGTATAGATTATACATGCCTTTGATGTTTTTAAAATGCTCATAATAATGCATAATAGGTTTAAACAATATATTGTTTTAAAAATGAATTTGAGAAAAAAAAACCTTTTTGATTTTTTAGCATGATGGTGATTTTTTTAATTTGTTGTATTACACCTGAGAAACAGAAAATGTGTTTCTTCTCAGAAATAATTTTTTTCCAAAAATATTTGTCTATATCCGCTAAAAAAAGTAGGAATATAGAGAGAATTAGTGCAGAGAAATGAATGCATCCACAAAGGAAGTGATGCTTATGACTTCAAGCTGCCTCTAGTATATCCATTATTCGATTTCATCTGTCCAGAGAGATGTCACTATATTTCTTGTAGCAATTTCCTGATTCCTGGAACACCAGAATCACTTTAAATGAGGAAAAAATTAGGAAGGTCTTTTGGAAAGTGATGATTTGCAAAAGAGATTACAGTATTTTTCAGCATTGTTCTTTTAGAAATGAAGGGGAAGAAACATGCTGTCACTTGATCACACAGTCCTGTTAATTTCCATTCTGTTATTATTCTTCAGGTTCCTCATACAGAACACTTACTGTGTTCCTCTGTGATTAGAAACATTGCTTTCTTTTTCTTTTTATTTTTTTAATTATTATTATTTGCCTCTTTTTTTTTCCTTGCCTGTTTCAGCAATAATACAGGGGATAATGGTGTAATGGGTGAGACCAACCAAAATGACTCTACTCCAACGAGTGACAGCAGTTCAAGAGTACAGGCTTTCTACTCACAGAACTCTTCGGGAGCGGTGGTTCGTATGCCTCTGCTATTGTTTTATCTTTTTTTGTGCAGTGCACCACTTAACATGTGAAGTTTTGTACAGTTGGGTACTTAAAGTAATAAAGTATTTGTTCTGGAGGTACGTTTTATACAGCCTGGTATTGGTTGACCTTATCCCTGTCCCAATCATTTGGGTTTGCAAAGCTATAGATAATTCTGGAAACCTTTGGTGAGGTCTTTCTGCTCTGTGGATGCCAGTGGCCTTTGTAAATCTTGCCAAGAGCACCTCATGTTCATGGCTGCCCTCAGAGGAGGGAGGGCTTTGGACAGAGTAAGAAGGGGATATCCCTGGTGTGCTGCTAATGCCATCAGAGCAGCTTGTCCCCACCTCAGAAACTCTCTAATCCTGGCATGTTAATAATTTCCTTTTGGGTCACTAGATTTAGGTTCGTAAAACAAACTAAGTACATCTCTTGAGCATTTATACAATGCATTAAACACTGTGATTTAAATCCAGAAGATGCCTATATGAGGTTAAAACATACATGTATTCCAAGCTGTTGGTCCTGCTTTCTAAATCAATAAAGGCTGAAATCATGAAGGTCATATATGTATGTGTTATACTGACATGGCAATATTAAGAATCCGTCATAAGAAGTCTGAAAAGTCAAATGTTCAAAAATTAAACAGAATGAACACTGTGTAATCTTCAGCTGATCCCCATGTATATTGTGATAAAAATCTTTAATTATGTGATCCCATGCTATTTTTTTCTACAGGACTCCTGCCTCATTCAGTGCAGAGGATGGTTAGTGATCTCTGAATAAGTAGCTTTCTGATCTTTTATTGTCTTCATTCCCTCCCTTATTCCTTTGTCTCCCTATTTGCTATGAACTATTTAAATCCCGGTCTGGATCAAAATTATTTCCTCATTTTCTAGAGCATTTTTACCTTTTTGTAGCACCTGTATAATTCACAGACATTAACAGCTTTCTTTTATCAGGTAAAATATTTCTCACTTTGTTTCTGTTTCAGTCCTTCCAATATTCTTGTTTTTGTCCAGTCTGCCTCTGCAAACTCATTTCTCCTTGGGATCTTGTTCCAGTTTCTCATTTCCAAATGTATAGGTCAGGTCTAGTCAAACCTAATCTCCTTCCCTTGCTGCCAGCACGATGATATGAGTTTGCAGGAGATAGTTTTATTATTTCTTTTTCATACCTGTCAGCCAGAGGAGAGGAAATGGCGTGCTAATTTTTCTCAATAATCCTTTTTGCTATCTGTAAGTCTGGGCTGTTCAGTTTGAAGTGCTGATGTATCCATCTGGAGTATTGTGTCCAGGTTTGGGCTCTTTAGTGCAAGACAGACACTGATGAAGGCTGACATGCTGGAATGAAACCAGCAAAAGCCAGCAAGATGACTAGGGAAAGGGATATATGGTGGACGAAAGCAGGATTTTGAAATGTTTTAGCCTTATAAGGACTAAAAGGAGAGTTTACTGCTGTCTCCAGCTACCTAATGGAAAGGTATAGACAAGGCTGATGAGACTCTTCTCAGAGGTGAACTGTGACAAGAAGCAAAGGAGACAAGTTGGAGCACAGAAAACCTCATTTGGATCTAAAGAATTCTTTTTGCCATGAGGGTCGTTAGACACTGGAAGAAGTCTGGACGTGATGTAGAATTTCCATCCTTGGACATATCCTATGCTGTACTGGACGCAGCCCTGATGCACCTCTACTTTGCGTATGGATGTGTGTGTATATGAATGAATGTGTATAGGGTGRGGGAGAGAGATGGACTTCAGGAGCTTCCTTGCAAGACAGATAATTCTAAGATAGTTTAGTGGTTTTCTCCTGTAGTGTTTTGTTGAAAAATTGCTACCAAGTGCTGGAGAAAACACTGTGTTTTAGTGGTTTGGAAACATAGTTAGAAAAGGGAAGTAGATGAATACATGATAACACCTGGGTTAGGAACTGCAAAGTATTTTATAAAATATATTCCCCACCCCCCACCCCTGCCAAGCCTCTCAAATTTAATTGCAGTGATGCAGTTTGGAGCATGACTATTCAATAATCATCTGTGTACCTCCCACTTCCCTTTCTTTTCTTTCCTCTCTATTTGCATTTTGTGCAAGGTACGTGTCTAAATTTCAGTCTTGTTTACTAACTTACCAATACTAGAATTAACCTCTGATTAGATGACTGTTGCATTGACCTTTTTTCTAAAAGTATTTAGTACAAACCCATACTAATTTCCTGTGGTTTCTTATTTTTTAGGAGCTGCCAACTCGTGAAACTATTGAAGATCTCAAAGGTATTTTGAAGGCTTTATAAATACTTTCAAACATCTGTTTAGTCATTGTTTACCAAAAAAAAAAAATTGGTACATGAGACTACAGCAGATTCTGTCATACCCTGTGTTAGCAACTTTATGGAAAAGCTCCAGAAAACAATCTCAAGGGAATTCTAACAGAGTAGGTTTTCTCAGCTGCCAGCCAAGCTCTTTGGGTCACATTGTTTTGGTAAGTTTGGGAACAGCATTCCTATTTTGATATCAAGAGGTGGAAAAAGTCTTCCTCCCACATTCATGGGAAGCTCTGTGCCCTCTGGAAGGCGTTGAAATGGGAAGCCACTGCTCAGCTTGCATCTTAAAGCCCCTAAATATGCTCACTARCGTAGATATTTCCATCGAAGCATGCTCTGCACACAGCTCCGGTCCTCAAGCCGTCTCAGTGTATTTCATGATTTTTCTGTTTTGTGAGCGTTGATCACTATATCCTATGGAACTGTTTAAGTATTGCACTACGTAATGTAAATAAGTGCTGCCTTGTCTTATGTTTTCCTTTTATCCCTAAGTCCGTAAACAGTGATTTTCTTTTTCTTTCCTTTTTTTTTATTCCTTGTTGAAATGGTTATTATGATTATTTAAATTAAATCGACCCAACGCTAAAGCTATCTTGACCTCAAAGGATTCTGGGTAAAGGCTGTAACAGCAGCTTTCATACATGTGAACACCATTGTARTCTCAGGATCTTCTTAGTATGATTTACAGTATACACACAACTTCATATAAAACATTAATTCCTATTTATTGTCACAAAAAATGTATAACCATTCTGATAGTTATTCTCATCCAAAGCAGTATTAGTGCTACTCTGCCTTTTTTCATAGTATTTTACGTCTAGCTAACCCTTAAGATACTGGCTTTTGATTTACTGCAATCATCTACTTTATTTGTGCTGCCTTTGCTCTGCTCTCAACATTTTTTCTAGTTAAAGGTTGTAGCTCAGTAATAATATACAGTGTTCCCATTGCTGAAGCCTAATTCCTGTATGTCTTTGTTAGGGATTACAGTATTACAAGACCAGACTGCACTACCAATTCCGTCTACCTCACCCTGTATCAAAGCAGATATATTACCTGTTTCTACAGCCTCTGCTTCAGGTTCCACCACATCAGCAATAGTAGCAAAACCAGCTGCTATGAAAACACTTTCTGGTAATGGAATAAATGAAAAACTAGAGAAGGGACAGTCGTCTGGACAGCATGGATCACAAGATATTCTTGTGGACAGGGATGTAGTTAAAAACTTCTCCAATGTTTCTCCATCACAGGGTGACATTTTAAGGACTGGAGTTTCTTTGGAACCATGGGACAGTGAAAGTTCAGTTATTTCAGACCACCTGAGTAATCCAAAAAGTTACAAAAGAGAGAAGTTGCCAGATGGATCACCCCAGGCAAGCTTTACTAGTAACTGTCCACATTGCAATGCCATTGCAACCAGAAATCCTGACCATCTTGAAAGTTTGTGTAATGCTGATAATACTAATGAGGATCTTGACTGCTCAGACAGTGAAACTGCTGTTGCTGTTGTTGACAACTCTCTTCCTGGAGACCAACTATGTGAGCCCATTAAAATTGTTATCACCATGAGTAGTGCACCAGATACCTTCAGTGACATAGCAGGCTCTGTCCAGCTAAGGGCTCTGGGTACTGAGAGATCAAGCTGTAGCATAATGACAGTAGATCAGCTGAGCCAGCAAACTAATGACCAGCTCAGAATTCCTGTTATAACGTTTGATTTGTCTGATGACGGTAAAGATAAGACTTGTCCAGAGGTCAGCGGAAGTGAAAGAACTCCAGAAGCTTTAAAGGCAGAGCTCTCATCCAACCAGTGTTCTGGCTATGAATCTGGTGATCCAGACAATGTGGAGAAGGACCACAGCAATCCAGCAAATACTCCATTAGAAGCTAACACCCGTTCAGACCCAAAAGAGGAGAATGCTGATGAAAATGTGCAGGTCATGACTTTCAATTCTAAAGAGGATCGACAGAACCTAGATCCACAGTCCTGTAGAACTGCTCATGAAAAGAGGCACATTCGGGTGCTGAGTGTTGACAGTGGGACAGATGTACTTTTAAGTAAGAATTTCATAGAAGTATCTGACAAAGAAAAGACCTTACCAACTTCTAAATCTGATCTGGAAGCTAAAGAAGGGCAGGTGCCCAATGAATCTAACTTTCTAGAGTTTGTCTCCCTTTTGGAATCTATTAATACCTCGAAAATGAAGGCATCCAATCAATCCACTGTCAAAATGGAGAACGCAAAAGAAAATGGGCCTGCTGGAGGTATGATGTGTGATTTACAACCCTTAGAATGAACAAGTCAGGGCTAATTATTTTTTTATGGCAACTTAATCTTGTTTGCAGTTGGGCAAATTCCAAAGGGAGAACTTTATTTAAAGCCCCAGAGAAAGGTGGGGGCTGGGTAGAACAAGAAGTTTTAGTGAAACAGTGTACAGTTTTTGAATATTTTTAGTTTATTTAACTCATTTGAAAAATTATGATGATGAACCTAGTGAGGGTCAAATAGCTGATTAATACTTCATACTAAAATAGCTTCCATTTGACAGACCTGGGTTGTTGACATACTGAAAAAAAAAATCTTAGAAAAATCAGTGGTGCATTTCATTTGCCCTTACCAGATGCACGTTGAAATCTTCTGTGTGTTTGCAAGTATTTAAAAAGCTAGTATTGTCATTAGTGATGGTTTAACTTGAAACACCCATGTGCATGGACAAATATGCTCAAACAAAGTCTTAATTCCTGGATAGTTGTGATCAGTTTAAAAAGAAATCAAAAAATTGTTCTTACTAGATAAGTGTTTTGATTTTTTTATTTTAGTTGCTTGAAGTGAAAATATATGCTTTAAAGATAAAAGTTTGGAGGTGATTTTCAGTGAAGACCTACAGTATTTTAATATGAAACGATACTTTTTCTTGTAAGATTCCATTTAATTGAAAGGACTTTAATTTACTATTTAAGAAAATCTCAAGCAGGTGTTTTAAAACATATGCACTGCAATTGAGAGCACTCCTATAGAAAGGCCTGCTTTAATTTGCATTGTTCTTGCTTTCACCTTAACTGATTCTCTTCCTGTGGGCTTCCTCGCTCTTATTAAGACATATTGTTTGTAATTGCTTTATCAGCTCTAGATGGTTAGGACTGTTCCTTGAAGATGGGAGATAACATAAMAGGTGTATGGAATCTCACAGAACTTGCCAAGTATTGATGCAATTTTCAAGTCCAGAAGATGTGGGCCAAAGTCAAATACTGCAACCCACTTCTTCCTTTACCTTAGGCTCTATAATAAGTTGTTCCTTTCTAACATATATTCTGAAACAACTTAAGAGGAAGGMATCTAAATAACCTGTTTTCCATTGATCACAGTGAACTTGGTGGAACTCAGCAGATCTGCTTCAGTCTTGTTTTAGAATCGGATCCCTTTCCAAGGATTTGCTCTAGGGAAGCTGTTCTTCCCTGGCTACCTCAAGAGCCTCTCATTGAACTAAAAGAACACCAAACAAAAATACCACCACTGTTTTTTCCCTTGTTAAGAAAAACTAAGTACATATTTTTGTCTTCCCAATAGATTTTGTTTTCCTATAGATTCCATTTGCCTTTTGTTGTTCCTTTCCTAATTGTATTTGTTCCAAACTGTCCCATCAGATGTACTACATATTTGTCTTGCTCTGTCTTTCACTAGTTTTTATTTTTCCTTCCATGTTATATTTATAGTTTTGTGACTTCTTCCCTTTTCTGTGTAGCCACGCTATTTCTCTCCCATGCTACTTATTTACCTACTTGCATTACTTTTCATATTACTTCTTTCTTGCCTTTCCATAGCAGCCCACACTGTTGCCTTTTTAGTCTTTTCCTGCTCTCTTTAGCKTGCCCACAGCTTGTATTCGGCTCCTCTTTACTTCTCCTCCTCTCCATGCCCTAGCTGAACTGCACCTCTCCTAAACTTCTTGCCTCTCTTCTGATCTGTCTGTCTCTGCTCGTCAGGCTGCTTGTTCTGCAGGGCAGTTTCTTGCTGTGTTCTCTGTAGCTTATCCGTATGCCTGGTTCTGGGACGTGCTGTATGGCTTCCTGAGGCACATACTGAGTACTAGTTCATTTGATTTGGGCTTGCTCAGTTGATCCACTGCTGAGCAGCTGCCCCTCTCAGCGCCCTCTTCCATGGGTCCTGAGCCCCATGGAAGGAGCTGTCTTCTGGCCCTCCCTATGCAACAAAGCAAGGGTTGTGGCAAGTGCTTGGGGAGTCCTTGCTGATCCTGGCCATAACAAAAAAAGTATTTTCGCAAGAACTTCTGTGTGATGTGACTTAGATGCTTAGATAAAGATAGATGCTGAATTGAACTGGTAAAATTTCAGAGGAAATTTAAGGAAAAAAAAAGAAGAAAGCATAACTAATCTGTAAATGGGTTTCAGACAAGTACCCATGTGAATGCCAAAGACTAAGAAGAAGCAAAGAAGAAGGAAAAGAAGAAGGAAAAAGTGACTAGAATAAATCAGATATAATCATAGACTCCACATACTCTCTGCTCACCTGATATCTTTAATGTGTGTGTAGCCATTAGGCTGTAGATCTAGCAAACTTGGTTCTTTTTACCCAAATTCTTGGTCCTCAGGATGTAGGAGGATTCTGATTCTTTTCTCAAACCAGTCTGTTACTTTAAGGGACCGGTGAAGTGAAGCTGCATGTGGACATAGTTGAGCTTTCCTGCTTGTGTCTAGGGTGGACTGAGCTGATGCCAGTCCAGCCCATGTTATCCTATGAAAGGAGCATTCCTGAACAAGGAAAACAAGAAGCATTCATGAACAAGAGCAGAAACTGAGGCTTCTGACACTGCCTGGTGTCTCCTAGAGCTCATCTTTCTGCTGCTGTGGGAAAAAGGGGATTGAATTGTTTTTGAGATGGAGAGAGGTAGTTCAAAGGCAGTTATTTTTAAAAGCAAGTAGACTTAATTTTCCAGTCAAGACAGAATGTGCTGGTTGCTAAAATAAATTACTGTCATTACTGGCTGCTTACCCAAAGTAGGACTTCATTTTAGGAATAAGAAAAACCTCTAATTTGTTTACAGTCTTGCAATTACAAATCTGCTTTAACACAATGACCTTTTAGAACAAATCTGAGTAAGTATTCCCACATTAAAGTGATAGTAAAAAAAAAAAAAACCAAAACCCTAGGGTGTGTATATGGGGAATATAGGCAAGTCAAGGTTGTGCCAAAGGTTTTGAGGGTGGAGGCTGTTTATGTTTGTTTCTTGTTCTTTTAACCTTGCAAACCGCTTAACTGGCAAAGGCTGATAATAGGTGTCTGGTCCAAATGAGCATGAAGTGCTGTGCACAGAGGCGTATCCTAGGAAGTGTGAGAAACTTGGCAAATTCCTGGAAAGCTAAATGTTCGGAGGTGCCTGTAAGAAATCTGCTCTTCTGCGTAATTTGGAGAAGGCAGTGAAACTTGCTAATCAGAACAGGCTGGAAAGTGAGTAAATGTCAGAAATGATTACTTCACACGCTTGCGAATTGTGTGGAAGCAGAAGATAGGTTGTCTTGACCGCAAAAGTCCAAATTTGCTGGTAGACAGYGCGATGAAGTGCAATACAAGGAAATTAAAACCTTGCTTAACCCCACCAGGACTGCTAGATTTAATGTGTTAAAATATGGTACATAMAAAAGCTGTCTAAGAGCTGTTCTGTCGCCATCCTGTCACTTTTGAATCATGAGAAAGTACCACTGACACCATTGCTAAAAATTACTTTCAGGACAGTTTTGAATCAAACTTTCTCTGTCCACATAATGAAAGCGTGTTGAAGGGCAACTGCAAATTTTATTCAGTCTGAGATGCATAGAGGAAGCTGGGTTTAATACTGTGTTTTTTGGATTCTCTGACATATCTGCAGATGAGTAAGAGCAGCTGTACCTCAGATTTATGCAGGCCAAAGGCTCGTGTACTGTGTCCTCTGACACAGTTGACTTGGAATCTAGGACACAGAATTTTATCACCTGGGGAGCAAAACCAGTTGTGGGAGTGTTGGGGGCCTGCACGGAAGAACAGACACTAGAACTGCTTGGCCTGAATTTAGATGTTTTGCAGGCTCTTTTTAGAAAAGGTACTCATCATTCTGGGCAGTGCACAAACCACAGCCTTGAGTGAATTCTTCTGTATCCCGGGCAATTATCCTATAAAAAGCTAAAACTTACTTGGATGGGCATTTTTAGATTCCTCTTGCCCCCAGATGTGAGAAAGAGAGCTATAGCTTGTCATATAGCAACAAGGGACRGGGGTCTTCTGCATTGGGTCACCTATCCAAATAACAGCCATAGTGTGACGCAGCAGCAGGGGAGTTTACTGCTAAGCAAACAGCACCTTAAGCTCAAAACCCTGCTAAGTGTCCTGTCCCCCCTCCCCAACTACCACAGCGGACCTATGTGGCATGTGATGACCCCATGTGGATGGAGGAAGAAGGGCTGAAGAACTCAGGTCTCTGCTTCTGGTGCTCATTGTATCAAGGCTGACAGGCTGAGATTTTAAAATTTAAGTCTTTAAATCAAAGAGAATACTATGTTCAAGGGCAGGTAGCAATCTGTTGAGAATTTGTAAGGATATTTCAGAGGTTTGTATTCTGACAAGTT
Source organism: Eudromia elegans (assembly GCA_003342815.1). Classification (NCBI taxonomy): domain Eukaryota; kingdom Metazoa; phylum Chordata; class Aves; order Tinamiformes; family Tinamidae; genus Eudromia; species Eudromia elegans. The sequence continues at coordinate 4,384,151 of PTEX01000050.1, read as the reverse complement.
TGATGATTAGGCGAATTACCTGTGACCTCAGGAACCTTGATTTTGCTTCCAGGGCCTAAACAGATTATTTTAAGCAAGTCATTTCTGTTCTCAAGTCTCCCTATCCTGTTGCAGCCAGGATGACAAGTTTTTCCAGCTGCTTCAGGATCAGGGTTCAGCACCAGAGTGCTTTGTCAGTGCCTATGCTGAGCTTCTACAGCAACTTCTGCTCTGTGTCAAGTATCCTGGGTTGCTTTCTTCTGGTTGGTGCCTAGCTTTAATGTCAGCTTTTTCTTTTAATGATTTAAGGAATAATACRTGCTTTTCAACTGTGGTTTAAATATTTAAGTTAGATGTTTCTGCTGAAACAATCAATGCATAAAGGGTTAGGACTGTCAATTAAAACACGAGGAGTTTCGTGGTCCTATATTCTCTAGAAATATGAATGAGAAAATTTATACCTCTTGAAGTTACTGTTTCATGTGACGTTTCATTTTGTCATGTGACAAAAGTGGAAAGAGATTTGAAATCAGTTGTGTCCACAACCAAATGGGCAACAAGTATATTTTAAAAAGAAACTTTCTATTTAGGAACAAAGTTTTGTGGAAAGAGTAGATTCTGCAACAGGCAATTAAAGAACAGAAGAGATTCAGGCTTAATTAGCTTAATTCTGCTTGGCCAGATTTCCAACCAGATGGCATTTGAAATGGTGATGACAGTGGCATTTTACTTTACAAGAATGAGTTTTGGAGACTGGGGAAAGGATATGCATGTACAGGCCTCAGGAAAAAGTCTGACAGGCTCTGGAGAAAGAGTATGAAGTAGCAAAGATTTGGAGAAATTTCACAGTTCAATAAAATTTCAATATAATTACATAATAAAATATGGTAACTTAGAAGTTGGGATAACTAGCTGCTAATATTGTGACTATTGTGTGTGCAAAGGCTGCTTCATTTAAACCATAAAACCTCTTTCAGCCTTAACCTGCTGTGGGCCAAAGGTATGTTTTGGTATGTTGTGTCCTAAGTCATATCACTGCTTTGAGAGAAGGTAAAGCTGAAAAAGGTTACAGGGAAGTCCTGTATTTACATATAGGAAATATGTTTAAGTTGGTAGGGATTTTACCAGGTTACTTAAGTAGTACATCTTATGCTTAAGCACAGTAGGAAAAGGGCTTACAGACCAAGCTTCTGTTGTCTGTTCAGAGCTCTTCTGGATTGCCCTTCCCAAAGTCTAGTTTAGCCATGACCCTTGGTAGTGTCACCAAGCAGATTGCAGTCTGTAATGTGTAATTCCCAGACAGATTACAAAGTTGGTCACTAAGCTCAAGTCTGTACGTGAGCCTTGTGCTGCCCAGCTGTGAGTGCATCAGCAGTGCATGAAGCAGTGATCCTCACTAGTAGATCTGGCAAAGGCCACCGTGGAGGTGTAGATGTACCGGCATGCTGTGCCTTTCCTCTTCCTTTAAACTCAAAAGCTGAGCTTTGCCAATGTAATTTTCATTCATGGAGGGTGTTGCTGATGTAAAACTCATTACATACCCTTACAGAGTACTGCCAGTCTAGACGCTTCTATCTCCCTTACACTTAGAAGAAAATGAGTAAGATGCATGAAAACCCGTCACAGATCCTTCATGGCCTTTCTTTGCAGTGGGGGAAGTACTCATTGCCATTGTGTTGTCTGACTGGCATGTGTAACCTGTAACAAGCAGGACTATTTATAATGTTATTATTCTGACTCTTWACCACTGCAGGGGAAAGAAGTCTGAAAGGCTTGTGGTTTGAAGTGGCACAGAGAAGCTTTTTTTAAAGCCACTAAATCACATTAAAAAATATTTTTAATTGTTCCAGCCCTAGAGCCAGTTTTAGGCAATAGGGGACCAATTAGATTTTTAAAGTGAAAATTTCTGATCACTATCAATGATCTTAGAGCTTAAACAGCCCAAGTCTTTAGGGAGATGATCATGATTAGATGTCTACAGCTCCTTCAGGTAAACCTCCTTGAGGTAGTTATGTGATTATGGGGATGCTTCAGTGACACCGCGGTTAAATGAGGTACAGTTTCTGTTTAAAATGGAGTTAAAACTTTTAATTAGGAAAGAAAAAAGTATCACCCACTCACATGCTTCTTAAGTAGAAGAGAGTAGATCTAGAGCACCTATAGAGTTTTGTGTCTGTGTATAACAGGATAGAGAATATTTTCCTTGAACAAACTTCTAATTATTATTGCAAAAGAAATCAAAATCCATGACTGTCATCTGCAGAAAAAGAATAAGAGACTGAGAACATTGCCAGGGTTGTGGAGAGATTCTATCACAAGAAACAGAAGGAAGGCTGCTGTTTCAGGCAAGGGTTGCATGGTGTCTTTGCTGCCCATCCTGTCTTCTGGTGCTCTGGCTTGTTAGACATCTGGTTAGAATCTGTGGCCCTCATGAGGTTCTTCAGCTTTGCTGCTGCTTGTTACACTTTATGTTAGTGCTGAAGCCTACTAGGACAAGGTGCCGTGGCACAATTACAATTCTTCTCATGCATTTTTGTGGGATTACTTTTTCAAAAACTTAATTGTTTTTTCCAAAATGGAAATTTTTCACTAGATTTTTTTTTCCAAAAAATAAATGTGAGGGTCTACAGTGAATGCTGATTACATGGCAAAGCTAAGGCATTTGTGTGAGTGTCTGGGATTTTAGGGTGTTAGAGGGGGAAGTCCTGTGAATTGAAGCTGGCAGAGAAATGGCTTAACCTGTGAAGGTGGGTTTGTTTGTAGAAGCTGCTCTGTGCATCCAAAGTTTGTCTACTTTTTTCAGTGATATCAGTTCACCTAGCGAAAGAGATGATGTCTTGGTATGAGCAGGGAGTTTGTTTTATCCTTAGACCATTTTAGCCATGACAACACTATTTCCCAACTCCTGCAAGTTGGAATGGTTAAATTTCTGAGCTTTTTACACAGCCGGGATGCAGGCAGTATGTTTTGATAGGCCTTGCTAAATGCAAGAAGCTACATGGGCTCACTGCAGCATTTCTGTCAGGCACGACAAAATCTAGTTTTTCTCATTTGAAAGCATAAACTTGTGTGGCTGCTTATGGTGGTGAATGAAATCACTGCTCTAGATGTACTAGATGTCTAGTGGGTGACTTTTTCAGCTTAGAGTCCAAGCAAGTTTGCCAAATATTTCCTATTCAACATGAATGTTAATAACTGAAAGAGACTACCAGTTGAAAATCATATACATAAGTAATTGATATATGTGTGCAGTGAGATATTGTAACTGATGCTTTTAATGCATTAGAAACAGGACAAATCAGTAATGCCTGTTTTGAAACCTAGGGTATTTTACAATACATGTAAATTTTATAGTATTAGCATGAAGTCTACTGAGAAATCATATAGCTAGTTTGTCTTTTATCCTGCACTGGGTATCAGGGGTAGGTCATGGATATTAGCAGTTTCCCACTCTCCTGTGCTAGAGTGCTAGCAAGGCTAGAGTTTTTCTGGAAGTAGCAAGGGAATGGGCCACTCTTTTTGGTTTTCCTCTGTGTGTACCAAATTAGCTTGGTATAGCTAACTTGGTTAGTTTGGAACCAGTTAGTGCCTACAAGGAAGTAACTTCTTGGAAGTTAAAGTACACGGATTGTTTTCCTCTGGACTAACAGAAAAGCCTCATTGTCTCTCATTTATCTGTTCCTCCATTGCCTCTTCCTTTCACACAGCCTTTCTGAGTTGGAATGCCTGCTCATACAGGTATCTCATACAGTATATCATCCTGGGATTATATTGCTGAATTAATTTTAATGTTTTTTGTAAAATTATTAATTCATGCCGTGTTTAGCTTTCCTCTTTAAAATGTTCTTTTTCTGATGTTAGTGAACAAAACTCTTGCTGGTTGTCTGTGCAGAGTGGCTCTACTTCTGCCTTGTTTTCCAGAGAGCCAGACGATAGAGAGAAAAGAAGAAACTGTGGGAACAGAAAAGCACTGTGAGCAACTTCCTAAACAGGAAAGATCAGATGTACAAAGCCAAGATCGTGCTAGTACTAGTCCGGTGCTACCAGAACCTGCCAAATTTGCAGCACTGTAAGGCCAGTTTACTTTAAAATTTTGTACTTCAAAAATATGATGTAAGCTGTTTTGTTTCACTGAGTAGAAATGACATGAACTTTTAATTAACCTCTCTTTCTTTTTGTCTTATTGAGAACAAGAAAAAAGTTCCTCATAGTAGTTTTGAAACATTTTTGTGTCAAGTTACCAGGGCAACAGGCAAAGGCAGATTATCTACCGGGTAACTTCTCAGCAAGATAGTTCTGTCTTGCAAGTAATAAGTGGACCTGAGGCATCTGTACAAGATGAGCTGTCCGTGGATGCAATGCATGTATTCATAGATGAAAATGGTGAGTTTCTCTAGTTGGAATAGTTGCAATGTGTGAAGAAATTCCTAAATAAGTCATAGACTCCTTATAAAGATATTTCTATTCTTGTCTGTTACTCATGGTGTTTAATGTGTACATGAATGAATATGGCTTAGCAGCTTCAAGTCAGATTACAAATAATCCAAGAGTTCAAAGTACAACAGGAACCATCTCACTCCTGGGGTTTGCATTGTCCCATATCTATGAGAAGTCCCATCCTTCTTCCACACATCATCTTTAAGAAATGCAAATTTAGGCATATCTTTGCTGAAGAACTCCTGGCACTTTGTAGCTGATGAGAAATTATGCCCTGTGATGGTTGGGCAAAATGTTTCTGTTTTAGGTTGCTATCTTCTTCAGCTGAGTTGGAAGAGTTGCTGGCTCAGACTGAATCCTGTCTCTGGTAACACTGGGGTTGCTCTCATTCAGAGTCATGGTCTGCTACCTCCCTCAAGAGAATTAATGAGTGAACTAGACTTTCTCAATGCCCATGCCTAGAAGGCAGCTGCTCCACAGCTATTAGTAGAACTTGAAGCTGTGGTAGTTTGTTGGAACTCCCTGTAGCGCCTTGTGAGCTGCTGGCCAAATACCTCTGAAAGGTGGCAGTCCCAAAAGCCTAATTTCCCTTAAAGCTGCCCTTAAAAGCAGTACAGAAAGAGACCATAGCCATAGCTGTGTCCATGACCCCAAAGTTGTTTTCTTTCTTGCCCTTTCCTGCTGGCCCTGCAGCTCCTGGTGTGCTGAGGGTAGGAAGCAGCTCAGGCAGGGCCGTGGCTCAACAAACAGTGTGCTGTTCTCACGGTGTGCAGGGGTGGCCTGTACTACTTCCTGAATTTTTCACTGCTTTGCTATTCCTGGCCTCACTTATGCAAACTGAAAAGAAAATACTAATAATTTTGCATTTTGCAGTAAACTTATGTTGGTAGATGGGGTTTTCATTTATTTCACCAACCTGTGACTGTGGAGTGCATAAATCTGTAGCAAATTGGTTTCTTTGAGTCACCATTTGAGTAGGATTCCCCTCCTTTGCTCCTGAAGAGTCTCAAACTCTTCAATGAGAAAAGGAATCAGATTTTCACTATACTTTGTTTTTACTTATCTCAGGCTTCCAGTTTGAGGGTTGATTTGCTTTGTGAATTTTTAAAACAAGCTTAATTTCCAAAATGACATCTACGTGTCTTAATATTTGTGACCTAATATACATTCTGGATACATTTTATATGTAAAACAAATGATCACATCACATAAATGTTTTCTTTCTCTATATGTTCTAAAGGAGAGATTAGATCCTGTTATTTGAAGGCTGGCTGTCAGAAGGAGGGAGGTTTTCGCCATCAGCTATCAAATTGTGATTGTGTTTCAGATGCTCAGTAAGTAAGCTCTTATTTTTAAATATGCTAGCGTTACCGTTGCTGGAAGTTATAAAGATGATTGTAGGTGTGAAACATGCATGAAAGAGGAATACTGGAGAATAAATGTGTTAATCTATTCTAGAGAAGTCAAAGCATGATTTTTTTGTTCTATGCTAAAACGCTGACTGCCTTTTAAGAATATTGATATGGAAAAGTAAAAAAGAAAAGCAGAATTAGCCAGTTTGTTTTCATGGTTTTCTAAGAATAGCCAAAGTCAATTGGAAAGATAAAAATGAGATTGCAAATAAAACTGTGTAATTTGGGTCTCTTACCAATTTATCCTTCAGYCTTGTCGTCTTGTTCATTTGCCCTTATTGGATCTTTTATAGATATTGTTATTGTATCTCTTATCAGCCTGTGGACTCTAGCAGCCAAGCCTTTCACCTTACATGAAATCTGTACTGATTATATGTCTCTCGGAAAAAGTATCCAAATTATTTTTTTCCAAGAGTCTTTTCAGAGTGATCCGATTAAATTCTGTATTTATTGCTCAGATTTATATTCTCTCTTATGTGGTCTGTTGCTATGCTTATTTGTTTTAAAAAAAAGACTGTTCATAAAAATTTTTATTGATTATTTTTATACTTTTGGTATTACCATACATTTTGAAAAAAGAATGAGGGAATGAGAATGGTCATTAATGGTATAGAAAATACTATTATTATTATAATACTATATATTTACTATAAATTTACATAATAGTAAATACTGTTAAGTGTTTGGCTTTCATTGGAAACTTTAGAAGAGTTTGGGACCTATTAAGAACAGAACTAACCTGTGAGATGGAATGTCCAGAGACATGAGAATAATGATCTCTCATGTGTTCAGTAGGCAGAAATTAAAAAAAAAGTCTGACTTCATCCTCAATAGAAACATCTGGGTTTCTTTAGCAAACTGAAAGTGGAAGGTTTCAGTTGCGACCTAATATTAGACACTTTGCTTTGGGACTGTTTAATTCTTGCAACTCTTTTGTTTCACCTTGTACAGAATATATTTCCTCCGTTGCTCCCTTCCCCCTTAAAACTATGAACCAAGTCTGTCCTAAAATCACAGTTTTGGGTCCCATGACATTTCTCAGTTAATTTTTCTTTTGACAAAGAAAGAATAATTTCCATCTTATACAAGAAGTTCTTCTAAAGCTGTCTTTGCTAGATGCTCCTGCAATGTCTTTGTCTTCCTGTACTGTACTAGATCCTGCTTTGTAGTTTGTGGTTTGCAGCACCCTAGGAATGTGAATTATTCTTAAGGAGTCTACTAAAGGTTTTTAGCTAAAGCGGATTCAGATAATCTCAACTGCCATTTACATAAATGTAGTTTCTAAAGATTTGTACCTTTGTTAGAAAACTCAGAGCACAGTAACTGTTCAAACTGCGGAACAGAGCAAGTCAGCAAAGATAGCTATTAGTGGGTTCCTGGAGTGTTTTTGTTGAGCAGGCTGTGGGGAGGCAGGACGCAAGCTTTTCTAAGAACAGAGCAGCATGAAGGAAAGTACAAAGCAGAGAGTTCCCATGGAAAACAAGGAAGGAGGACCAGGAAGCATGAAGTGTAATCAAAATTAGTTTTTGCAAAGGCAGTTTGTAACGTGATTAGGCCAGTCAGATTACATAAAGCTGTTGATTCAATCAGCAATTCCTGCTAATTATGCATAGATTGAATGGTAACATGAGAAGGATTTTGTTTTTCCCTGCCCATTTCCCATATACAGGCACACACAGCACACTAGTCAGATTGTGCGCTTTTTTTTTTTTGCCAATGATTAAAGATAAGTTAAATAGTCCCAATTATTAACTAATCATACTTTATTACCAAAGAAAATGTGAATAAACAGAATAAAACAAAGCACAAGGCATAATCAATGACTGCCTCAGTTACAATCTCATTTGTCTCAACAGAAATTATTCCTTAGAGCTGGGCTTTGCTCTGATGGATCTATTCAGTATTAGGTAGGTTAATATCACAGTGTCCGAGTCATGTTTTGTGGTGTCGTTATGAAAGATGTCTTACTCATATATCCCGTAGCTTTGTTGTTGCATTCTCTGTTGTACACGGAGACAATATCTACAGGAGATGCTGCTCTTGTGAAAAGACATTAGAAAGTAGGCATGAAAAGTATCTTGAGAAGTGGTGAGCCTATTTCTTAGCCCCAGCACAGAGCTAACTGAGAAGATGAGGACTCGGAGACTACTTATTTGTGAGTACTTGAGGAAGTGCAGAAACCAGACTGCTGTCCTGTCCACTCCCTTTGGTGAGCCATCCAAATTGGATCACGTGAGTTCAAATGATGCAGGAGAAAAATGACTGGACAAAAGAGGTGGCGAGCTTTATGGTGAGAGGGGTAGAATTTTGAGCTAAAGTGAGCTCAAATTTCAGAAACTAGGAATAGCAAAGCCTGTGGAGAATAGGTAACTTAGATCTGCATGAATAAGTGTATAAGCTTTTACAACACTTTTTAGCAGTCAAGCTTTGTTTATAGTATTATGATGAAGCTTGCTCCCAAAGGGAAAATGTCAAACTGAGTTGAGCCAGTGGAGTAGTTACATGTATGTTTGTGGACTGTACTCTGGGGTCTTGCCTGCAGTACGAAAATCATGGGATTTTGCCCCAGGCTGAGTGATGTCAGGAGGACTCTCATTTTGGGCGTATTTTTCTTGTGAGAAGCAGCAGATCAGCTGTGCTGATGTGCTTGGAGCTGCGGCAGTTCTGGGTAGCAGAGGGATTTGGGAAGGAGGAARGAATTTTGATTGGGAAGGATATGAACTCTGCCCAATTTGTCAAGAATAGCCAAAGTGGATAATGAATTAGTCAAAGGTAAATATTTTTCAAGTAAGCCAGGTGAAACTCAAGAAAGTATTTAAATCTGTGGAGTATTTACATATTACTTAAAAGAAGCCATTAAAGACAGCCTTGAGGCAGGCTAATGATTAACATTCCTGTCTATTGAGTGTTGCTATTGTCTGTTGCAGTAAATAACTCTTAATTTCTGTTGTGAAATGCCAGACTGGTTATTAGGAACTGAATCTACAGTAGTATTTTTATGACGTATAAATAATAATCTAATCTTTTTGGCATGGCTTCTCTAAATTTGCTGCTCAGAAATGATACCAGAGTCTTAACAACGTCACTGTGTCACACAAATGAGTATCATGTGTTGTGTTGTGGCTTTTTTGTCTTTACTGTTGTGTGATTGTGTTCTTTCTTTGTTTTCAAAGTCTAGGTGAACAATCTGAGAGTGAATGAAATGGCCTTCATAGGATTTTTCCTATTACTGCCTTATCAATCATTTCTAATACCATCCCTTAGTTCTGCAAAGGCTTATTGAGAGTTTGAATTGTTTCAAAGTGTCACCATGTTTCTAGTCACTAAAAGAGTTTAGCTCTTTTAGTATTTTAAAAGTTGAGTTGATTTTAAATGTAGACTTTTACATTGAAACGATAGTCTGAAAAAGGTATTTCCTTTTCCAAGTTAGCCCTCGCTTTGGCAAGTGATTCCAGATACTGAGTTTGATGTTAAGTTATCTAAATATTGACTGGTAGCTWATCAGGTTCCACTTACAGTCCATGCCATCACCCTAGCCTCACCTTTGTCTGTTGTCTTGCCTGTGCTTGCTGAAGAATGGATTCCCTGCTGAGCTAGTTGTCTCCAAATTCGAGGCATCTGTTACCTGACCAACCTCACCTCTAGCCATAAATTGCTTTGTGATGGGCTTTGGCTAGATAGAAAACATGAACACATGRATTATATTAGAAACTAGTTACAGAAAGACCATTTGAATCTGTTTTGGAGATGGAGATTTGATATAGCTTTCCCTTCACTCACAGAAAAAACTCTTCTACCTCTTTACACTCTAATCTTTACCAATATTTCTCTCTCTTACATTGTGGGTTTTTTTGTGTGTGGTTGCCTTTTGGAGAGGGAGCAAAGGATAAGAAAGCTTATGTTCATGTAAAACTAGTGCTTGGCATAAGCATGAACTACTGTGTTGCTTATTTTATCTTTGACCGAAAGGTTGCTAGGTTTACAATCTTATCTCTTTTAGCTGTATAGCACCATTAAAAGTTCCAGTTCAATTTCATCCTTCTGGATGAGTGATACAAAGTAAATCAATCATAAACAATGGCACATCTCTAAATATATGAAGTGAAAAAGTATGAGTTTAAAGCATTGTTATAGATAAATATTTTCAGAGTCAGTAGAACAATGTGGTGTTGTAAAATATCTTACCTGTTACTGGCACCTTTCTGTCTGACAGTCTGTGACAGAAGCCAGATATTTCCCAGGAATTTCTTTGATTACTTTAAATAACTGAGTCAGTTATAATATGCAGTAAAAGTGAGAAATGTAGGCTATCGTATTATTTAGGTGTTACAAAGAAAGTAGCCTGTAAATATCAAAGAAAGCTTAAACCTCTAAAATTACAGAAATTGTAATTAGTTAATGATTTTTGCATCAGTTTCATGATCTTCCTTAGAAGAGCTGTTAAAAGGATTATAAGGTATATAGTGGTGTCAATGTATAAACTCTACAGAAATTGTGTGTTCTGTGTATACCTGCTAAATCAAGCTGAAATATCTTCAGACATGTTTTATTGCATTAATAAGCATGCTGTCTTTCATATTCTTGTTTAGAAAGTCAAGTCACCCATAATATAAAAGAAAAACAAAGAAAAAAATATTTTTGACCCTGGGTAACACAGCTTTCCGTAGCGCATGTTTAAAATATGGCCCTTTAAGGATTCCTTTGACAAGGGATTCCTTATTAAGAGATTGATCTGTGGGGGAGCTATTGCCTCCTGGCTTCACTTCAGTGAAAAGCTCTATTTAATTAATGAAAATCATTGCAGTTTATTTTCCCAAGTGCCTCAATCTAAAAACTATAAAAATTGGTTGTTGAAAAGGATTGATCAAGTATTCAGTGAGTGGGGTGATCATTTCAGTTTCCAGGAATGGAATTCAGAACTACTTCCATATGTGCATTCTTCACTTATGTTTCAAAAGACAACAAAATGTAAATTTACGGTAAACTTCAGGTTACTATTATAACACGGTTCATTATTTTGACAGTTTGTATGTAATTCTGCTCCTACCAGAAACCTATTCTAATTTTTACAGTGTGTAAAATTGCATGCTTAGTAATGAAAGGAATAAATGCTTGGAGAAGGGAACACAGCATCCTGTATGAAAATATAATTTTGTTAAATAATTGCCTAGATTTGCATAATAATCACAGAGCAGTCTAAAGATTATCCATTCAGATTACCTCTTCTTTCTGCTTTGCCATTTCGAATAATTCTGTAAGCTTTCCCACATGAAAAATGAGCTATCCAAAATTTTCATGTTATTCTAAGAGCCTCAAGCAGTTCCCAGGCAAGGTACCATGATGGCCCTATAAAACAAATGCTTGCTTTCTTTCGTAAGTTTTACTCTTGATTCTCATAGTGTTTTTTATTTCACCCTAGCATTTTCACAGCCTGTGTGAATGAATTTATTTTTGATAAGGCTTGGTTCATTTGCGAAAAAGACTTTTCCCATGCTTGGATGTACTGTAGTCCATCTCTGACGTGCACAAGTACTCAGATCTGAAATGAGAACAGATTATTAAACATCCTTGAGGAGCCTGCCTSCGTAGGGTCATCCTAGATGCTCATTTATTACTTAAAGGTGTGTGAGTRTCCTTATATTTGTTTCCATTAAAAGTGTAGAGCTTCTTGCTGTGTAAGCATAGATATGTGCTATGGTAAACTGCACTTCCAAGAATACAGAAGGTGATCCACACACAAAAGCCTTTTATGGTTTTGCCCATGTGAACCCAGGAATGATTTCTGTGCCACTGAAAAAATGAGATGCGTATAGCTCCAAGGCAGAATGCTCTTGTGGATTGATTTTTCCTTAAGCTGGAAAAAAATGAAGTCTACTTTTTGAGGACAAGCCAATTCTTTCTGTCAAATCAAGGGTTAGATCTTCTAAAGGCAACTAAAATTGTGCCCACCCAATCTATGTAGGCATTTGAATATATATGTTTTTTCTTCAGGAAACAGTCTGGGTTTTAGAGGATATGAATTTACGAGAATACTGTTTGTATTCTTCAGCTTATTTCCTTCTGTCCAGTATTAAACTCCTGCGAAGGAAACAATTTTGAGAACTCCCAAGTCTGTGCAAGATGCATCATTATACGTATGCATTGATTTTAAAGTGATAGAGCTGGTATCTTTTTGAATCATGACTGGTGAAAATGTGGATATTTCCACCTTTRATACTTAAGCACTTGATTCATTCAAATGTATGTGTAGGTTTAAGTGATGAACCTTTTGTTGTTGTTTATCACTTGTCTGGCAACAGTCAGACCATAGTGACCATAAACTGCATGACAAGCTAAGTAAAAGAAACTGAAATTTGAGATAAATAGGTAAGACAAGCTGGAGAAGAGTAAGTGTGGCATGCAGCTGAAATATCTGAGAATTGGAGCAGAGAAAATAGTTTGATTTGCCCATCCCTGAGGAAAAAAAAATTTCTTTGTATCTACTCCAAGAATCCCTTTCCTGCTTAAGTGATAAGTGGGTTTTCATTTCGAGTCTATTGTAGTTTGTTGCATATTTTGAAGATATGTTCTGGTTTGAGTGTTCTACTTAATAATGTATCCATTTTAAAATTTATAGAATATATCATAAAGCTGCATAGATGTAATTATATACATAAAATTATATCTTTTTTAATGAGGTATGTTTGTTCACAGATAAGAATCCAATTTATGCATTCCTATTGCACTAGCTATGGTTTTGGAGCTATGAGCTCTTCTATTTGTTAGACAGGAACCCTGACGCTACAGCCAGACTTCTAAGAAGCCTTGTTATATTTTGATTTAAAATGCCTTCCAGTACAGGTAGAGAACTGTTCTGGAAAATAAAAATCTACTGCTTAATTTGTTTTGTCTGTTTGTTTTCGTGATAACTTTTTTCAGCAACAGTAGAGCCATAGGCTAAAATGAACTAATTGCAGCAAAATAGTAACAAGTCCTAAAGAAAATAATTCTAGCTACCTGCCAGCATAGCTTTTAAATGATGCAGGCAGAGTGACAAGAGTTTCTGCCCTGGGCAAAGAAAAGAACTTCAACTTAGTGAGTTAACGTATTTGATTTATATTTGAATCCACAAGTAAGCTGCTTTGAGTGCTTTGTGCTATACGAAGGCATCTATCGGAATGCCTTGGCAATACTGAATGTCTTCAATGTAAATCCATTAATACTATAGTCTGTTCATCATTGGAAAAATTGCTAACACCCTTAGGAGAAGAGTGTTTTGTTAGTTTGTTTTTCCAAATCATGTTTTAAAATGAGAAAATGTCATATCACCAAAGCATTTTTTATTTCTCTGCAAAGTGACCAAAGCAATAGACCATCTCTGGCTCTGGTAATAGGCTGTTGACTGATGATTTCGTAAGGTTGCTTGACACATCGTACAGTTCTGCAACAGAGCAATTTTTAAAATAGTTGCAACAAGTGCCGTACAGTTCATTTTGGGATTCGATGATTTAAGATAAGCTGTTCACATTAAATGTGATTCTCCTTGAACATGTAAATATGCCATTGGTATTTTCTTGTTGGCTTTCGGTATGCAAGAGGGATGGCTTTTGTTAGCTGACCTTTCCTGGATTTCTAGCTTTTCTAACCTATTTTTTACCCTTTTTAATGCAGGGTGGAGAAAAGTGGATGTTTTTGACAGAGATGTGACTCTGGGATATTAAAGGAGGCTGTGGTGCCACATGATGGCAGCAAACTCCTGTTCAGCAGTAAAAGCTGCTGTAGGCCTTTGCTTTGGGGACTTACTTCTCTTCCTTCCCCTCCCTATGGAGAGCTAAAGAGGATGCACTCAAAGACTCATCCATGATAATGGATCAGTGGATGTTGTTACTATGTCATTTCAAGTGAAGCTGCATCTTCCCAAAATACATCATCTTGTGTACTAGCTGTTATGTTTTATTTGCTTTTAAAGTTGTTAGTACTTTTGTCTTTGCTCCAAAATGTTGTAGGCTTATATGTTTTGTTAATTTAGATGCTTGTTACCAGAATAAAAATAGGAGTACGAAGAAATAAGGGCATAGAGAAGCAAGAAATAACCACATGAATGCCATTCTTGCACTGCTGAAGTAAGGAGACAAGGTGCCTTTCTGCCCTTGCATTCCCTGCAACGGTATTGATAGGATACTACTTAGGGCTTTTTGTTCCATGTTTAGCTACTTTAAAGACGAAGTTTGTTTTGAAATCTGTTGCAAACTTTAACAGTGACCTGATACCCTTTTCTGTCTACTGTGTCCACAAATTAATACATACAGCTATCCCATTCTGTAGATTTGGATATTTGACCTTACTGGCATTAGGACTTTGTGCCTCTCTTCTCTCACTTCCTCTTCTTCTGAAGTATGTTACGGCCTTTGGAGTGTGGTGTATGTTTTGTTTAGTAGTTTAAGGGCTCGTCTGGGGCAACATTGTTAACAGACCTTGCCCCTTTTAACTGGTGTCCTAGAAAATGGGCTCTGAGGAGCAGTAATATGGCTCAAGGACACATGTCAGGTCCCAAATATTGCAGTTACAAAGAAAAAGAGAAATTTTCTCTGCCAAAAAAAAAAAAAAAGGCACAATAATAAATGGAATAATAAGTGGAGCTTAATATGTATTTCCCAAAATTTCCTATTATGCAACCAGGAATATCCACAGACAGTAATTATTACAGATTTTTTATGTTATTAAGAATCATTCTAGTGTACTGTATATTTGCTCTTCTTTTCCATGGTGAAATGGAATTTGGGTGCCATGAACTTGGGTCAGGATGTCATTACAGAGCCACGGTAAACAGCAACCTGCACATATCACCATTGCACTAAAAATGAGGAATTTTGACAATTTATTTTTGGTACTGAAGACCAACTTAAATGTTTTCAGAATTGATTTTGTAAGTTGCAATGACAACAGATTATTTTAAGATGAAAGAAACTAATTCAGATTGTTTTCTTTGGAAATATTTCTGCTTTCCTGCAATTGAAAAACAAATTATCTGCTTAAAAGATCATGTAGTTTATATTTATAATATGTTTTATAATATATTTCTAACTAGAAGAAATGTCAGAATTCTCCCCAAATCCTGTTGTAAGTAGCAAAATGTGAAGTAGATTTATGAGAGAATTTAGCTTGAGCTCGTTCCTCCATAGGAACCATTAAGTAAGTTAAAATATGTGTTCTGAATTGGTAATGTCCTTTTTGAAACTATTAATGTACCTACAGAAGAACAGTGAAGACTGCCTGCTCTTCACAGATTTTTGATATTTACTGTGATCAGTTTGATATGTAATCCTCAATGGGGCTGACTTTCGTATATTGCAATTTTCTTGTATATTTTAAGTTGTTTTTTAATTTATAAGTCTTGTTATTTATTGCTGCAATTGGTAACTAAATCATTTGCTGTTTAAAAGGTAAACTTTTTCCAGCTGGTGGATTTAATCTCAGCCTGGAGTTGTAAAAAACTATGGTCAGATTAATATTGGTAGTTGTGGAGAACTAAGGAGTGATAAGTGTGTACGTAGCAAGAGGTCTGTTTGAAGAGGTATAAAAATGATGGAGACGTGAAGTGGCAGGAGGCAGTGGGAGAAACTGTTTTATGTTAGCAGTAAAGACTTCTGCAGTGGTGCTAGGAAGACATCAGTAATGGATCAAGTAATGGGGGTACTTTCAGGGACTACATTTCAGGGACTGCATTTAGCGTCAGATCAGATACTTACGTTAGTATATCACCTGACTATTTTGAAAGGACACAAAAGTGAGAGAATTTGGAATTCCCACACTGCTGTTAGTTCTTGTACCGCTTGCTTACTCAGTTCTCAATTCAGTAAGGTATCTGGAGTGCACTTCAGACCATTAGCTGAGAAGTGATCATTCTTTGGATACACAGGGAGCTTCCTGCCTTTAAACTTCCGTCTGGCTTTTCTTGCACTGTCACAGCCATTGCTGCATTGACGTAAGAGGATGATGCTTTTAGGGAGTATTACTACAGCTTTCAGCTTTAGTACAGCTGTAGAGATTGGTTAACGTTTTGTTACGCCTTGTAGTGACCCAGGCACTGCTGCCCAAAGTAGTCTATTAAGATCTTCCTAGTTTTGAGCACAAGAGGAACATGTTTTCCAGCAGGTTATTTGTTATTGTGACTGTTGTGACATTTATTAGAAGGTTACCTGTCCCAATTTAACCTTCTCCTCTGCAAAGGTTAAAATGAAATTAAGCCAAGCCCTACAAAAGAACTTCATTAACCATGGAATTCTTTGTAAATGTGCTGAATGCTTCTCTGGCAACTTTATCTATCAGGGGCTGCTCAGAATCCAGGCTAGTTAATCCTTGACAAGGGGAATGCCTTAGACTGGGTTATATTAGAACGGCTTGGGTCAAATTGTCAGTGATGTAAGACATTCTGCTAAAAAAAATAACAGGAGAGTCAGAAGGAAGATTTTTCCTGGGCTGCATGGTTATAATAAAATATTGTGACTGTTGTAGGATTGCTCAACTAGCTGTGTTTGCCCAGTGTTCTTATAAAACTAAATTATAAGCCAGGAAAAAAAATGTTAACCTTCTAATCAGTTATCAGTAGAGGGTGCTGTATACCTTTTGCTTTTGCTGTACATAGATTGTATGCTTATCAAATATATATTTAGTTAGTATTTAAAATTTAATTATACCTCTGCTTACATTGATGATGCAGTTTACTGTAGTAGATCTTGATATCATTAATGTACTTCTGTAAAGGAACAGATTTTTCCACTCAGTAAGATTCCACATTATACGGTGGTCGGCCTGGTAACAAAGATTTTGTAATTAGAGAGTGTTTGCTCCTGCTTATATATTGTCATAAAGGTGTAGAATCTCATTTATAGGCTTTCAAAAGCCCAAACACCACTGTCATATCTTACTGATATTTGTTGCCAGTGTGGAAATGATATCCTCAGAGGAGATACAGCATTTGAGTAGCTGCTTCGGTTGGGGAGGTAATTGGGGAAGTAACAGGTGAATGCGAGAGAGGAGGTTGTGTGAGCAGTTGGGGCATTAGGAGAAAAACTATGTAGGAGAAAAACAGAAGGTGATTTTGGGATTGCTCTTTTCTTAGCTCTGCTTTTCCAGCTTCTGCATCCTAAGTGCTTTGTTAGGCYTCTGAAGTTTCTGTCTTTTTCTCACAGTTAGTATCCAGCTGTTTATAGTCTTTTTCTGCTATTTGCTGATAGGTTGAGCCATGAATTTTGCTGTTGAAAGAAAACAGAAAACAGACTGTGGCCTCTCTTTGCATTTCAGTTACCTTGACGTCTGGTGGGAGATGATTTGATCTCAAAGTTTATTCTTGGAAGAAGCCTTATGAGCCAAATTACTTTGATTTCTGAGAACTATTAGAACAGAGTGCCCAGGGAATATCTTGACATATCTATCCATCATTCTGCCAGTTTTGTTCTTGATAAACTTGGGATGAAAGGAATGGTCTAATTTAGAAATACTCTTAGCTCCACCTGGCTTTAGTAGAAAGATAACTGAAAAGGCAGAAGGTCACAGAAGATTAACTCATCTTTCGGAGGCTTATAGTGAATAGTTACTTGTAATCCCTCACTGTTTTGTTGGGCTGCATGGTAGGCAGGAGTTCCCTGAGCAGCATTCCTGCATATTCTGGGCTAGACTTGCATTTTACCATCTGAGAATAGAGAATCCCGTGGTCACTCCAGTTGTGTCCATTTGCCAGCCTCCCAGCAGGTATGCATGTAGAAAAGGAATGGGGTAGCCCATCTGAAGAAAACACACACAAAAAAAGAATCCATTGCCTTTCAAGATGGATAAAGTTGCTCTTCAGTAGGGCTCTTTAAAATAAGAAAAAGATCTGGCTCCCCTCTGTAGTGTTTCTGTAGTTAGGTATTTTGGGAAAATTTCTTCCTTAGAAACTTGCCCCTAGACTGCCTTTCCCTTCTACCTACACAAATGTGTTGGTTAAGATACATGTTCTTGGATTAGTCCCTTCACTTCTCCACTGTTTCATTACTGGCCGACGACGAGGTGCTATGGAAGACTTGCAAAGCGGATATGTTGTCTTCCAGATACCTGCCTCATGATTGAGGCATCAGCTGGGTCGCATGGGGCCAAGTCGCTATTTCCCAACATTGTCCAAAGGAAACTTGAGACGGCTGCCCTGACTGTGTGGAGCAGCCTCCGCTTTTGCATGGAGAAGGTGGAGTGAGGAGTGCTGGGGAAGCTGTCAGGACCTGGAACAGGGGGCTTAGCTGGTAGCTTTGTCGGAGTCAGAGGAGATAACGTGAGGTCTGGGATCGATCTGTGGCTGAAAGGAGTGGAAGCCTTGAAAAAGTAAACTCTGTGGCTCCAGGTGACTACTGTGGGTACATCCTGGGGCTSCTGGAGGTCGCTGTTGGTCCAGGCAGAGCTAAAAGTCCTCGAGGGAAGAAAAGAAGAAGGAAAGAAGAAGATATTAAAAAAAAGAAAGAAAGAAACCATCCATTTCAAGCTCTGACTGTGCGAGTTTAGCCCTGTTTCTAAGAAATCTAGACAYAGCCTTATCCTAACACAGCCTTAGCCATTACAGCTTAAGTGAGCAGTCAGTTTTGTGCTGGGCAGCCTTATGGTCTTGTGAAGGGTTATAAGACAGGCTTTGGAGATAACCCCCAAAGGCAAGGATAGTTGTGCTCGCTAAAATTACTAAGGAGGCTTGGGGGCAAGTGTAGAGTGTGTAAGGAATTTATTTTATTCTTCTCTCTGTCACAGACTTCATAGATGACTGTAGGCAAATCACTTTCACTTCTTCCTGCTTATCTTTCCTCTATGGAAAACATAGTTAGTG
This sequence comes from Eudromia elegans, assembly GCA_003342815.1. Lineage (NCBI taxonomy): Eukaryota > Metazoa > Chordata > Aves > Tinamiformes > Tinamidae > Eudromia > Eudromia elegans. The sequence continues at coordinate 4,365,500 of PTEX01000050.1, read as the reverse complement.
CCTGCCTTGCATGAGGTAGAAAGCACTGAAGACCGCAAACAGCTTGGATCCTAAAGTAGTAAAAGCCCAAGGCAGACAGCCACAGGCAGGGGAGTAATGAGCTCAGAGCAGGAGCCTGATTTGGAAGCCCCATTTGGAGCCGAAGAAGCAGGAAGCATTCAAAATAGGCCTTTTCCCCCAAGTAACAATTATTAAATTTCAATATAGCTCTTGCTGAGAGCCAGCGGGTCGTATCAGACTGGCAGAGCTTTCCCGCAGCTCAACAGGTGCTGCTGCTGCTCCCCCGGGTTTCCTGAAGCAAGCGAGGTCAGTGCTGGATGCGCAGCACAAGGCAGTAAACCTGGCGAGGGGAGGCGGCGGGACAGCGTCTTGCCCAGGGGCCTCCTGAGGTAAGTTTGTATGCCCTACCCGTCCTGCCAGGGTAGCACGTGGTTATGCCTGAGCTAGCCCGAGGTCACCCAGCTGCTGTATCATAGGCATCTGGCTAGGGCAGGAAGAAGCTCTGTATAACCCAAATTCGCAGTAGAATAAATTAATGCTTGCTAAGCTCAGTGCTGCTGAGGCCTAACTGGTTTTGTCGTATAAATGAACTTGTTTTAAAGCTGCTTCAGAACCTCTGCAGTAGCTACCCTTTTCTTCCGTGCTGCAGACATGGATATCTTTCGACCTGAATTATGGGGGAAGGTTAACAAGAGGAAAAGTCTTACAGTCTGTTGCTAATACAGCAGTGTGCTCGGGAGRAGCAGAGAGTTATAGAGATGGCCAGAAAAAGAATATGGTGTTTGTGGTGTTTGTCTTCTGACGGTTGCAATGAGTGTTCAAGATCTTGCAGTAGGCCAGACTGATGTTTCTGGAAATAACTCCTGGACTAGGACTCGTGCCAGATGACTCTACATTTTTACTGTGCAGACACCCAAATCCAGACTTACCATATAGACCCCCTTTTTATTCAGTGAACAGAAAATACACTTCTGAGTCTTAGGTGTTTATGCTGGTCTTAGGTGTTTATGCTAGGATGTGAAAAACCATGATACAGATGGATTTGTTTCTCTGTATTCGCTATATATCTCAATTGGTTTCAGATAAGAAAGTGGAAGGCTTCATGTCCTGCGAGACAAATAATTCTTCTGTAATGTTTCAGAAATATGAGGAGAGTACTGCTGCTTAAAACTGTCATCCCTTTCTCCCCTCTATGCAGTGAAATACAGTTCAGCTCCTCTAGTACGACCACTTCAGAGAGCCAAGAACCATCTTCAGGTGATCAAGCAGCAAGTGCACTTCAGCAGCAGCTCTTACTGATGGTGGCACGAAGGACCCTTTCAGAAAACCCACGGGTACATTGTAATATCTCAGTTTCTAGCATTTTGATAAATTACATTTAAAAAGAAATGCTGCGGACTTGTTGATGAGACATTTCTGGGTTTTTTTTGTTTATAGTCAGTACTACTCATTTGGGAGGATTTTTTTTACTCTGCGGCAGTTCAGCTGCTTTTCTACTGATACTGAGTAGTGTCTTGAGGAGTCATGTCACTGGTTTGAAGGAGTTCTTCACAGAGCATGGAGGAGGTTCAGCCACATGAGTGAGAAATCCATCTCCAAAATGCAGACCTGTAGTCTATACTAAAGAATTAATCACCTACTGAGTCAATCTTCTGTCTTTGGTCTTATTTGCTTTGAAAGGAAGAAGGCCTAGCTATTAGGATTTTAGACATATTTCCACATTTTTATGTTATAACATGCTCACTTCTCAGATTTGTGTCACTATCATAATGTCACTATTTTAAAAACTCATCTCTGATATGACTTTTCTGAATATAGTGACCAGATGTCTGGTCATCTTCTGGACGTCTGTTGTGGTGTGCTAGAGCCCCCTCCCTCAGTCAGAAAAAGAAAAATGGACCTCACACTTTCATAGAATCATAGAATCATAGAAAGGCTAGGGTAGGAAGGGACCTGTAGAGGTCATCTAGTCCAACCCCCCTGCACACGCAGGGTCCCCTAGAGCATGTGGCACAGGGTGAAGTCCAGGCGGGTTTTGAAGATCTCCAGAGAAGGAGAC
>PTEX01000050.1:4240944-4361011 GCA_003342815.1 Eudromia elegans | reverse complement strand
CACCCCTGTTGCCCTGCCCTTTGATCCTCACCCACAGGCTCTCGACTTGCGCTCCACCCTCCCCTACGCCGAGCTCCATACACTCCAGCTGCTCTCTCACATAAAGAGCGACTCCACCACCTCRCCTTCCTGGCCTGTCCCTCCTGAAGAGCCTAAAGCCCTCCATAGCCACGGCCCAGTCATGAGAGCTGTCCCACCACRTCTCAGTAATCGCAATGAGATCGTGGCCCTGCAATCGCACAAGCATCTCCAATTCCTCTTGCTTATTCCCCATGCTGCGTGCGTTTGCATAGAGGCATTTGAGTTGGGCTCCCAACTTGTCTCTTGTTCTAGCCGGGACAGCTGCAATTTGACTGTATGGGCCTTTGGAAGTCACCGTATTCTGCCGTTTAGCCTCTGCCCTTTAGTTTGTAAGGTAATGTGATATTTGAGCGTGATAGTATTTGGGGTCAATGACCAATGATGTGGTCTGCTTTTGCAGTTCCTTACATAATAATGTTAACCTTCTGTTTTTTTTCTGTAGAGKGTTCTGGTTTGATCATTATGGATAATAACCTTAAAATGCCAGTAAATTATTCTTTATCTTAGGTTTTGAACAGGAGCGGCAAGCTTAAAAGCAAGGTGTGTAAAGGAACCTGTTTTAAGTTATAAACCAGGTAATTGTGCCTGTGTATTATTATGTATATTCAGATTTGGACAGAGACTTCTGTCTAAGGGCTCAAATATTTTCCAGATATTTTTAATTTTGAAAATTATTTGTAAATTGGAGAACAATTATCACTGTTCTTTGGCTTCTAGGAAAACTGCACCATTAAAAAGTAAAGTGTATTGCTTAAGACCACCAACAATGTGGAAATAGGGCCAAGCAGTAATTTCAGGACTTACTGTTTTCTGAATTTTTATTAAATGTGAAATCCTGAGTTTACGCAAGTCAGGAAAAGGTTTGTCATTGATTTCATTGAGGCCAGGATTTCAGTCCATTTTCTGACACCCTATAAATTTATGAAGCAAAGTTTTTATAATGCTATTTGTGATAGGAGCTACAATTTAGACTTAGTGACTTGCTTAGGGATAGTCAGAATGTTTCCCAAACATAGTGTGGAAAAATCTAGTCTGGCCCAAGTACTGCAAGCTTGAGGTAAATGATTTTATCAGTATTTTACAGTTTCTCAGGAGCCAATGTGTGCACGTACCTACTCAGTTGAATGTTCTGAGTTCTAAGCAATCAGATCGTTAGATGTTTCTAGTGGACTCTTTGCCACTACTTTTTTCTTTTTGTTTTCAATGAACAATCTAGAATAGAAGAAAGGAACTCATGATTGCAGTTGATCTGAATTTCCTAGTATCTTCGGTTGGCATGGAGGACCAAAGAGAAACTGAACTATGCCAATATTAGCAAATATAACATTAAAAATACATCTTAAAAAAAAAAAAAAAGCATAGTGACTTTTTAAAGTGATAATGGAAATAGTAAATTGGGAATATTTGAATTACTCTGAGGTTTTAAAATCTCTGTGGCAGAAAGATTGCAATCTATCTCCAGGCTTTTATATTACTTGGAGCTGTTAATAAATGACAGAATGGCTAACAGGCTGTCGTTCTCTTGCACGTCTGAAAGCACAAGTGAGTTGCTGTCCTTTGCTAACATTAGCTGAGCTACCATCACYGAGTAGATGTGTACTTTCAGTCAATTGAAGGCAGGAGATACCATGTGTGATACCGAATCTCTTTCACTGAAGCTTAAGCTAACATTTTATCTTGTGTTTGTCAACAGACTGAGAATATCAACAAGTCTGTTCCTGTGCCTTGGTAGTAATACATGAGGCCATGATATGTCAGTTATGTGTAAGATTTGTTTTCCTGAAAAGCAAAGAACCATCAGAGAAAAACATTTCCTTTGGTCAGGTGGACAAATCTTTTAAATCTCTATGTTTTGCTTACAGATACAATTCAGGAAAGTGATAAATTTCTTCACAAGAGAATGATACAAAAGGCATTCTGGGATTAGAATGAGGATGGAGACAGACAATAGTGGACTCAGAAAAGTGATATTACATAAGAAACTGACAAAAAATTAGAAATATTAAGTATTTTTAGGATGGAATCAAAATAGATTAACGCCCTTCTTTGACAAGGAAAGTTTATCTCGCAAATAATTTAAATGTAAGCATTGTATGCAAGCATAGTATATATGCTTATTCAGTTGATTAGTTATCTTTAAGAACTGAAGGCTAAAAGGAGGTAAAAAATCTACTAGGCTTTACGCTGGCTGAAAATCTCAGTCTAATTCTTTTTGAGAGAATTTCTGATTTTTTTTCAGCAGTGACATTTTACATAAATGATTGGTGTGTGTTGAAGGATAGTTTGCAGAGTTTTGTTGTTGTTGTCCAGCTTTGCAGAATGGCTCCCTCCTCACGACTGTGGAAGCATTGCAGGTGTAGAGTTGAAGATCTGGAATGCCATAGTTCAATCTGAATAAACCTTTTTGAATATTGCTTTATGATTATGTGAGTGTGATTAGCGAATCATCCACGAGGGATGTTTGCAGTCTTTGTGTTTGYGATTTTCTTTTCCCTCTCACTGTTCTCAAAGATGCACACCTGATGTGTCATTAAAACCACCTCAGCAAAGAGAAGCAAAGCTGCAGTTCTATAAGGAGTTGACAAGTCACGTCTCTAAAACTTAAAACCGTTTTGAATTTTTGGTTAGAATCAAAGATTAGTCTTTTCATGTGGTTTTGTGTTACACTGTAATTAGCTTGCCACATAAAAACGTCTTTCCAAAAAATACCTCCCCAACAACAAAAAACAAAGCAAGAAAAAATCTGTAGACAAGTAGTAGATTGGAAACCGTGTGAGTAATGTGTTTAATGAATATTTAATACCTATGTTTGTATTTAAAGCATATTCTCACTGTTGAGCTCAATGATTGGTGTAACTCCCAGTTATCTGCAAAAAGTTAGGCTGGTGTTAAAATTAGGCTTTTTTTTTTTCTAAAATATAACTCAAGAAAATAACTATGCTTCCAGTATCTCTTTTCAGAAACAATATCTGAACCGATGTAATTTCTGCACCTGTTTTGCAGTCAGCCATATATCAATGTGTAAGATTRTTTTGTTTATTTGTTTGTTTTTAAAGCAACCCATTCAGGAACTTGAGGGTTCTTCGTGTTCTTCAGTACAACAGAAACTGAACAAGCAGTTTTACAAATTCATTATATTTCCTGGCAAATGGATTAAAGTCTGGTATGATCGACTTACCTTGTTGGCGTTGCTGGACCGGTAAGCTTTCTGCATGCAGTTGTGTGTGATGTTACAGTATGTGCCTCTCCATGTCCACAGAACTAACAATGCCAACCACTAGAGGAACAGAGAGTGATAGTGTTCAGATTCAGTAGGTCGCATTTGTGGTTAACTTGAAGAAAAGATTTTTATTCAGACCTGTTTTTTGTTGTTCGCTATCTTTCATCTTTGAGCAGATACTTTGATTCCTGGGGCATCAGGCCTGTGGAATTGTTCTTAAATTTGACTGTCAGGCCTTGGCTTTGCTGCCTCTGAGTATTCTAATGAGAAAATCAATGTCTTGTGCAAAAATATGGAAGGGTTGCAGGGAATTGTCAGCCAAGTGTTTCAATCTTAAAAAAAAAAAAAAAGGAACAAAGGAATTGAGGGAATTTTAATTTTTTCCCTCTGTTCTAGTTCAGCTTTATTTGTTCAAAGAATTATTGTTTTTCTCAGCATTTCTCTGTTTCCTATTCTCTATGTCACTTCGCATCAATTATTTTGACAATGCTTTCTGCTGTTAGATCCCACCTTGTGTTCTTCTGGTCTGCAAGTCACTTCAGCAATGTTAACCTGCAGGCCTAATGACTGCTGGCTGGCTTGTCTGCAGCTTGATCCCTGCTTTTGAGTGGGTGTTACATGCTAATATAGGCTCCACAGCAATGACTTCAGAAGACAGCTTTCATGTAGTGCAGAAATCAGGCTATACAGTTAGGGAGCTTAGTTCTGTATGCAGATACTTCCTTATCTGTGGTATCTTATCTGTATGTTTCAGTTGCATGGAAATACCTACCGATAAATTCTTTTTTTTTATGGCCTAAATATTAACACTGTTTTTTTCCCTCAACTTTTCTGTTGTAATGAGACAGATTAAATGAATAAAACATGAGATGACAAATTTTGTCTTTCAGTGCTTTATTGCCGGATGTACATTTTAAAGACTACAGAAGTATAAACTTACTTTATTTGGTCATCTGTTAGATTTTTGATACAACAGTTTTCATTAAAAGAATACCTTATTTCTGTATTAAAAAATCTGATATGCTTGAATATATGCTTGCATTATATTCAAGTCAGCTCCACRGTGGTATCCTATCCAGGAAGGGAGATTAGAGGATGCTGATATGTGCTGAAAGACAGCAACGACTGTGCTTTTTGTCCACACATTTTACCTGTCATGATGGTAAAGGTGCAGAGGTGAAGTGCTCTTCTACATGGAGATGGAGGTTTGGGAACGGAAGCTGAAATCCAGTATCTTGTGATCTTTCTGGCACTGACAGTTTATACCAGCTGTAAATGGGCCTGGCTTATTCTAACAAATAGCAATATTTTTCCTCTTCTTAAAATACTTCTATTTTATTCATATAGGACAGAGAATATAAAGGAGAATGTATTATCTGTTCTTCTAGTAGTTCTTGTTTCACTCCTTGGATTCCTGACTCTGAATCAAGGCTTTTGTAAAGACATTTGGGTTTTGCTGTTTTGTCTTGTCATGGCCAGTTGCCAGTATTCTCTCCTAAAGGTAAGAAACAAGTTCATACCCAATAGATGAATTCTCTTCTAATTTCTGTGAAGGCAAAATCCTGTAAGAAAACTTTTCTGTTTTGTTTTTAGAGTGTTCAGCCTGATCCGGCATCACCCATACATGTAAGTCTCAGCCTGAAGAACAAGTCTTTCTGCTTTATTATCACTTCTCTACTGCAAAGCAGTTGGCTATTCAGTGAATCACAGATATAGGTAGTTTCGATTGCATGTGGTTTATGAAAATAAGCCTGTGATTTTGAGACTTTGTGCTATTTTTAATTAATGCTAGGTTATTTGAATTTACCACTGCTTTTGGAAGAGTGTTTTTTCTTTAAGCTAAAATGTACAGTAAAAACAAATGCACCTGGACTAGTTAGCTGAAATTCAATCCTGTGGCAACAGACCAACTTTTTCTTTGTTTTCTGTTAAGGGACTGAAAACAGCAGAAGCTCCAGATTAACATCTCAATTATTGGTCCGTTGGGACTTAATCTTTTTTTTTTCTTTTTGAGTTTTTTTTTGTAATCTGGTGTTGCTGATATGTACTTTAATAGCATTGTTAGATCATCAGATGGCAAAAGTTTTCCCTTTGTTATAGCATGAACAGTTCCTTTGGATGGGGCCTGGAGGACTCTCAAGCCTGTGAGTGAAGGCAGGTTATAGGAGTGTGTGCTAGTTCATCGGCAGCATAGTTATTGCCTTGAGAAACCAATTGCTGACAGTGACAACCACCTTGTAAAAAGATGGTTTCTTATCTGGGTTTTTCCTCCTTTTAGGACTGGTTTAAGAGTATCAACCTGCAACTGCAAGTTCACCTTTCATCCGGCTCAGTTTGTCTGCATTTTGATTTGCAAACATCTGAAAACATTCTAGTAGTCATGGGGCCCCACTTCTGTTGACCCCTTCTGCCAAGATGCTCGCATTTCTTATTTAGTCGTTGGATTGTTTCTGAGCATCCCTCTCTTCCCTCAGGCTTCCCGAACAGCATGTTGAAAACTGCAGATCTGCTGGATTGTTTTCCTTTGGCAGGGAGCAATTATTTTTGTCAATTTAAGGGCGAGATATACCTGTTCAACTTGAAATCAAGCTTATTTCCAATTATATGCTGTATATTATATTTTATTTTCCACCCTATTCATTATGAGGTGAACTTAGGCTTTTGTTGGTAATAGTGCATTCACAGGCAACCCATGTCTACATAAAAAGTAGAGAATGTTAATGAAAGCAACTTCATTAAGAGATCAGTTCCATTCATTGTAATAGTAGTATTGTAGTTATAATAGTCTGATATTTTCAATGAGTTAAGTATTACTATCTCCGTGAAGAGCTGGGAGTGCCCAAATTAAAATCAGATTGTCTGTCAGTTCAGCTAGCACATATCTAGGCATAATAATGTGAAGAGTAATCAAATTGATTGCTTTTATGCAGACACTAGTAATGTGCACATTTTTAAAGTGTATGACAAACAGTTTTGTTAAAATTTCATTGTAAACCTGTCTAGCCCACATTTTTGTAGTATTAAAGACAAAACAGCTTCTAAAGTTTAATCAAAGCTTTTATTTTTTGTGTGCAGAATCCAGGTTAGCATTTCAAGCTCATAAAACAGTATTGTTAGAAGTATTCATCATATCGTGTATGTCATGTGGCAGCTCAGCCAAATAACAATAGATATAATTCCATCCTCTAAATGATTTTCTAAAACTTTATCAGGGAGAGTTACAGACTTTTTCATGCACCACAGGAACTCCAAAGCAAATGTAATTATCAGAGTTTTTCTACACAGGGTTTTAAAGACAGAAGGCATTATAGCTGAAATTAAGTGAGAAGATTAACTATTTTGACATTATGTCTTTGTAACACAATAGGTATTAATATAGGCTTGGTTGAGCTAGTAAGAGCCATTAAAAATAAGACAACAAAAAGGCAAGAAAAGATACTCCATGTACTGTTTTATAATTCATGTGACTACATTAAAACTAAGAGAAATAACATCTCTTGATGCTAACATAAGGATGCATAACAGCAGGGAAACTGAAGAATAATCAGTGCCATGTCCATGAATGAAAATGCAGACGAGATTTTTTAGTGTGAAATAAACCGTTAGGAACCACAGATTTTCACACTGAATTAATTTCTATTCCTGGATTCATGAGTAGCCTCTAGTGCCTTGTGTTATCCATGCCTGGCAGGGGGGATCCAAACTTACTTCCTATCTCTCGCATGCAGACTTTGTTACTGTTTGATGTGGATTTGTGGGCTTGAGCCTACACCATTTGGAAAGACTGCTTTAGAAGACTATCCAGTGAATTCAGACAACCCAGTGCACAGGGATGTGTAAGGCTTTTGTTTTGAACTCCTTCCAAGTGCCAGCCTATTCACATCCTTGTGTTGAGTAAGAGTTTATTGTCTAAACTCCACACAGTCTGGTTCAGTTTTATCAGAGATTAGGTTATTTCTTCCCCAAGCCCATCTGAGTTGATCACTGTGTCTTGTGTCTACACCGTAAGTGTGAAGTTTCAGCATATAGGAAAGAACCTTTCTAACTGTGGATAATGTTTTGATTTTCATCAGCAATAGCATTATAAGGAACAGTTTTGAGGTTTGAGCTGGAACTCCCTGTTTTCTGCAGCTATTCCAGGTCTGTGGCAGTTACCTGCTACTACATTTATTGTAGCAGCAGCTTTAGGACTGTTTCTTGCTGCAAGATGAAAGTCTAACTTTTCGTGACCCTGGTCCACTCTGGTCAGCTGGGAGCTGGTGGCCTTTAGTTTCTCTTCACAGAGGGGTACCTGGTTCAGGGATAGCAAAGTTCTGGAACAGCCTTCTCCCTGGAGCCCTGGGGACAGGAGAGTAAAGTTCATTTCAGAACTGAGCTTAATCAGTGTGTTAAAAGCATACTGTAAGGGATGTGCCAGGGACTGAAGGGAATTAGATTGAGAGATCCAAGAGATCCATTCTGCATGCATTTAAAGGAAATAGGCAAGCAGAATTTGATAAGTGCTGAGGTTTTTCATACAGTAATGGGTAGCAGCAGCAGCACATTGGGCAATAGAGGCTGTGTCTGTAGTGAGTCACTTGACAGGAGGATCATGAGAGCTTGTTGTAGGTCCCTCTCTGACCCCTGTGTGACTTAGTACCAAGCTCAGGTTTGCAGTGGTGTTTGAGCTGGAAAGATTTTGATCAGGCTCCCAACAAGATTTACAGAATCACTTAGGTAATTTTGGTGGTGGTGGCATCTCCTGCCAGAGCAGTTTGCTGTCTCAAGTAGATAACTATCACGGGCAGTTTTCTAAGTTAAAGTATTGTTAATATGTTCCTGTAAGCTTTGTTGTAGAACACATAAAGATATGCATATCTAAACACATATATGCATACATGCACATATAAAGATTTCTGTCTTTCTTGCATGCTTGCACACACAAATAAAACACTATTAATTTTGAGCTATTTCGAGCTATTTGCAATTTCACCTCAAATGCTTTATAGGGAAAAGTGTTATTGTGCTAAATGAAAGCGTTTGTGACATCAGTCTAGCTTTGTTGAAAATCTTCATACTTTTATGAAAATATGAAATGTATCAATATGCGTTTGTGGAATCTGAGAAATGCAAATCTGAAAAAAAACAGTGATTTTTTTTGGCAGAATTAGAGGAAAAGAAGAACAATTTTCATTGAAAATTTGTATAAATGTTATATAAGTGCTCCTGAAGGAATGCAGAACAATTTCACCAAAATGAAAGCAATATTGTGTGGAAAAATTGATCAGTCTAATAGACAAATACCTTACTGGAAAGTTGTGCTGCCGTGTTCCCATTTCAATGAAAGGCTGCCTCATCTTGGCCTATGAGCTGTAGGCACGAGAGGCCTTCATGCTTTTCTGTTTTAACGTCCCTTCCTCCTCAGTCCTAACCAGTCCGGTTGTTATTAGCGTGATCACATTAATCTGTTTAGCAGTGAGGGTGAAATGTATTCTGCAAACTTAAGGGGATCTGTCTGTGCTCTGCTTGAAGCTGCAGATGTGAGGAGCTGAACCTCTCACCTGGTGTCATGGGGCAGCATCAGCCCCGTCCTATCCAGCTGAAACAGTCACTGTGCAAAGAAAAACCTGGGTTCYGTAGTTCAAGAGATAAGGGAAGGATGTGAGATTACAATAATACAGTCTTTGGTCTGGAGTGTATGTCAGTATGTAAATCATTGACCAACTGTTTAGAGATGATTTTTAGCAATTTTTCTTTTGAGTCACAGCTTATGTGAAAGATAAATGAGTTGAACCTTAAGAACAACTAGAAGTAATATTTTAAGTGATATCTTTATCTTTCTAATCTCATTTGATTATGTTTCATGGGCATGTGTCCTGGTAAAAAAAAATTGTAGGCTTCAGTAGTATTGAAACTGTGATTAAATGCTAACTAGAAGTTGTCGGTCAGACTTCTTATTTCAGGAAGATAAGATGCAATATAAGCATGCTAGTTCTGTGCAATCTGTCACCTTGTTAATTGATTGATCCCCAAAGAGATTATAGATCAGTTAATAGCAATACTGACAAACGAGCTCGGCTGGCAGCCAAGCAAATGTGGTTACTGTGTCAGATCAGTACGTAGACTCAAAAGAAACTCTTTTAAATTACATTTTCCAAATATGAGCTGTTTCACAATGATTATTTGCAAAGCAAACCTGAACCTCGTCACTCTGCTCCTGCCTTTGCACACTCAGATGTGTCCTTAACTAGTCACTGTTTTTCTAAACGACAGTGCAGTACCTGTAACAGCCTCATAATATGCCAGGTTAATGCTGGCTAGGAGGAAAGAAGTTCCACCTGCAGAGGCACCTGTGACGCTACCCTGTTTTAGAAAACAACAGTGCCATTTTTCCCCAGACTGTAGAGGAGATGAGAAAAGGACCCCAGAGGAAAGAATGAATTCTCACAAAAAAATTAGGATCCTGAAGGGAGACCTTAGTATTTGGCTCAGCAGTCACAGTTCAGTCTGCTGAACATGTGTTGCACTTTCAGGGTATGTGAGCTAGATAAAGTAGCAATGCAGTCAGTCTTCTCCTCAAATTTAAAATGACTATTTCTAAATTTTTGCAATTTGATATTATTCTTTACCTCCAAATGGGTAACTTCTAGAAAGATGTATTGCTATCTTTTTGTTTGTTTGTTTGTTTTTCAATAAGTTTTTGACCTAGTTGGAAACAGAGTCCTCTTAGGAAAAATAAGAATACCATACTCATCACCACCGTTTCATCTCATGTTTTGTTGATATCTACCCTTTATTTTGTAAATGGTCACAGCAGAGACCATCGTTGCTTCTGTTATGTGCTCTGTGACGTTTGACTCCAAAAGTTTAACCGCTTCTAGCACTAAAGTAGGCTCAAGACAAGATCATTTAAAGGCTCAAGACAAGGTCATTTAAAGCCAGGAAGCACTTGAAGATGTGTCAACGAAAAGGGATCAAATAGGATTCTGGCATAAGGGAACATAGGCTTGTTTTGAGTGATAGGCATGCCTGGCAAGCTGGCCATCAAGGCAGAGCTGCTTCCAACTGATAGCAAATGAAGAGGTGGGGACATGGTAAGGACATGGAAACAAGTGTTTCAGAGAAGGGCAGCCAGCCATTAGCTGCCAGACTCAACCTCTATGCCTCACCATTTAGTTAAGAGATGCTTTAKTATTTTCTAATTTCTCAGTGTGCAACTAAAATATGAATTATTTTCTATGAAGTCTAAATAAAAAGCCACACTAACTGAAGCAGACACTCATTATAATAAAAGTAGTACAAATTTAAAGCTTTCTACTGAAAAGAGAATTTCAAATAGCTTTAATTTTTTTCTCCACAAAAAAAAATGACTACTGTGCCAATTAATGTAGTTCAAAAGATTGTTTTTTCAAAACTATACATTATTGTTGGAGTTAGTACCCTTTGAAAGCCTCCTCTGGAGAAGATAAAATGCCTTGTATTTTATCATTATTCAGTATGCATAAGTCATCAAAATATTTTGTCTGACAGCTGTACCTCTCTCCAGTGCTGTGTACATAGAAAGAAAAAAATAAAATAAAATACAAATACTCTCTTTTTTTTCCCTAGGGGCACAATAAAATCATAATCTACAGCCGACCTGTATATTTTTGTATATTGTGTGGCCTTATTTTGCTGCTAGATGCTGGATCTAAAGACTCAAACCCTTCAGTTTATACAATATATGGCTGGAATCTCTTTTCACCTGGATCTCTCCAGTCAGCCAGAGACCATATAATAGGTGAGTCAAGTTTTTTCCCAAGATTATAGAAAAAGAATTAAGTGTCAGCTGCTGAAGTTCGTGTTTTCCTATGTTGGCAATCAAATGCATGTTAGGGAGACACATGCTCTTAAGATAAATTGATAGAAACGTTGGAATGACGTAAGACACATGCAGTGGTGGTGGGGACAACTGGCAATCTTCCTTCATGTAAGAAGAGCTCTTAATGTAATGAGGCTCATAGTTGTATCCTCTGTAGAAAACTAGCAGTCACTGATGTTATTAGCAAAAGATATCATCTGTGAAATGCAGTTAATCTTTGTAAGGACTTGTCTGTGTGGGGCAGTTACTGTAGCATAAGCTGAGGTTTAAATTTGATGCCTGAAAGCTATTCTATGTCAGGTCCTCAGATGAACATTCTACTTATGAAGAATATGCTTTTTCTTGGTTTAGTTTAATCTTAATATGCACATAAGGAGTTGAGACATGGCCATTCTGCAGTAGTTTTACCAGTCTGCTTCCTCCTGTGGTTGTGTCCTGAGGTGACTAAGGTATTCCCCTAAATCAGGGCTGGTGCTGCTTGGTACTGGTTTGCACAGCTGGAAATACTCTGCTCAGTTCTTTTTTTATTTTTTTTTCCCTCTCATTATTTTCTTGTACTCTATAACTGTGATACTAATTGTGTTATAGATCTGAATGCTGGACTGGAATTAGATCAAGTGGTGTAAGATCAAGTTAGTAGGTCAAGTAGATTTTTTTTTTTTTAATTTAGAGCTAGGAAAACCTCCTATTAGACGAAAGAACTGTGTGATATGAAGCAAATGGCCTTCAAGATCACTGTTTACCTGGGACTGTTGTACTTCATTTTGCTATACTTCAGTCAGCTGAAAGGCCTRCTACTTTTAGAAAACTCTTCTGTTCCTTTGTGTAGGTTCATTGATTCCCAATCCCTCTTATGGGGGGTAAACAGGGGAATAATAAAGGTCTGAACTCACTTATTTTCATTAGCCTCTTTCATTACTTTCCTTTGGTCTCATTAAAGTTTCTTCTCGCGTCCTATTTTCTTTTCCTGTCAAAGGTGAACAGTAAAAATGCTGATAAATAATTCACCAAAACTCTTAAATGACTCCTGGGATAAAGATAAATGAAAAGCTACAGCAACTGGTATAAAGGGATAAAAAAAAAAAAAGTGTGGCTATAAATGTGCTAATTTTGACTGGCCTCAAGAGAGATCATGGAGCAGGTTCTTGGAACAACCTAGAGAGAGGCAAGAAAGAAAACATAGGCTTATCTCATCGGTTGGAGTCTCTTTAAGAAGTAAGCAAGAGAGAAGGAACCTAGTTTCCTTTGCTCATCCCCCATTTTTATTTTACCAGCTCTGGGAGCCGACATGTCTGTAAGTATATTTGTTCAAGTGGTATTTGRTGCCACACTGTAGCTCCCTCCTAACTTTACAGGGATCTCCCCTTCTGGCTTCCATGAATCCTAACTAGTTTTCAGTATGGTCATTTGTCTGAGCTGTGGTGGTCTGGCTTCCTCCAGAGTCTTGCAATATTTTGGGTACTGTTTCATTTAAACAGTGCAGGGATGCAAATATTTGTTTTGAGTAGTGGAATTGGAAAGGAAGTTAACCCTACTGCAGACCAGTAAAGCATTGTTATGATTTTGCCTTTTATCAGTCTGTTAAGCTTTTTTTTTTTCATATGTTGACTTTTTAATTTGTATTTTACCAGTATTTTATTTTTTGATTTAGAAATAATTTTTTGGAAAATTGAGAAACTTTTGACAACCTGTCACAGTAGGGAGAAAAGGAAGCGTTTTCCATTTTATTTCAAATGTGTTTTATAGAGTTGTTAGTATAATCAGTGGAAATTTGCTACATATGTGATCTAATTACTTACAAAGTATGATTTTTAACAGGTCCATTTCTTGTGAGCAACCTGTTTAGGACCTGATTCTGTTTTAAATTGGGTGAAATTATTCGTCAGAATCCTTGGAAGAGTATCAGGTAATGGCAGAATCTGGCAATAGCAAGTCCTCTGCCTGTCACTTCCAGCAATAACAGAGGTTGAGGAAGAAAGCCTCTGTGGATATTCGTCTTGCTGATCCTCAGGAGGGGAACAAAATAAAGATAATTTCTCACCAAAATACTTTTTTTGGGGAAAAAATACATTCTGTATTGTCACATAGCTAACAGACCATTGCCAAAATATACCTATGTCTTTTTATATAAATATCATCACCTTTACAACTTCCAAAATGCTTGCAGTGATATTGAGCTGCCGTTCTAGACTTCTTAAAAGACCAGGAGTTTCTGTGAGTCAAAACTCACTRAGCTGGCACAGAACACTTCCAGCTTTCAGTGTTAAATGGCCTTTGCAACCGTTTATTTTGGTGTACTGATACTAAGCCATGTCTCCAGCCCTGTGCTGCTTTCCTGCGCTGCTGTGTCAGCTTCTTACGTTGCCACAGCAAAGGTGGTGGTCATGGGGACAGCATGTCTGGTCGGTCATCTTAGATGAGCTCTGGGGGGTTCCTTTGCCTGAGGAACAAGAGCTCCTGCTCATGGAGGCTGCCTTGGCTTGCTGGGGAGCTTGCCATCGTGCCGTCTTTTGTCAAGAGCACTTCTTACTTGACTTGGATTGGATTTGTGGAATAGCTATAAAAATAGTAAAGGGAGAGGACATTAATAATGGCATTTGCGCGCTGAAGATTGGGAAGATGGTATTTCTGCATGTTTTTATGTGTCTGATTTTTGCCATTAAGTCACCAAGAAGAGTGCATTGTAAATGCAAGTCTACTTAAGCGAGCCCTGTCTATGTTTAACACATGAGTGTGTCATTTCTTCTCCTGTGTTTGATTCCTCAGCAAGATTGTTAGTACTGAATGGTAGTAACATATAATGGAATGAAGAAAAAAGCTGCCAGATCAAACTCAGTGTATTGTTTTATTTTAACACAAGATACATTGATAAGACAAATTGAAAGTAAAATGTGGATTTAGCATCCAGCAAAAAACTGAAATCCGACTATTACTGTTTTAAATTTGACAGAGGGAGGAAGGACGGTGAATAAGTTACATTAGTGACTGGCTTAATCTGTTTTTTGCCAAAGGAACTTGCAGCCTTGCTATTATGTACAGTAACAGATGTTTGTTCACGAGGAAAAGTGGCCAGCACAGGTCTCTGTCATTCAAGATGCAGAACATTTTGGTACAAGTACACTAAGGCAATAAGAACATGCTTAATCCTGTATGTGTGTCCTTGAAAGTTGAGACTTTTGTCAAGCATATCTTTAACCACTTTGCCAGGCAGCTCCACTTAGTATTTCTGTGCTGGAGGTAAGAGCAAAGAGTGGGAAGGATGGATGGATGGATGAAAGTAGAACAAAAGGTCAGGAAGCACCAAAACCTCAATTATGACTCCTGCTTTTCCCTTTTCGTTCCCTTTAAGATAGCCATGTAAACTAGCTTTTTTTTTTTTTTTCTTTTTTTTTTAAGAAAGAAGGTATGTAAAGATGATAGACTAGATTTTGCCCCCGGTTTCTTTGCTATTAAAGATGATAGACTAGATTTTGCCCCCGGTTTCTTTGCTATTTTAATTGTGCTTTTAGTAGTTCAAAATCAAGTTACACACTGCAGGAAGCTTGGGGGAATATTCTGGGGAAGTATCACTACAAGCTTGCTCTATTTTTATAAGCTTACTTAGGTGTTTGCAGTTGACTGCTGGAGGTAAAATAACTGTGATAAACATGATACTGTGAATCTCAGCAATTTAAGATTTTTAATGTTTAGATTCTTTTTAGCTAGACTTGAGTGATATCATTACTCTGATCCAAGGAGGAATTGTCAAAGTCTGCAAATTAAGATTTCTTTCTCTATTTTAGGTAGAACAAGTATAACTGAAAGTATTTGAGAAACAATTAAGGAGGCTACATACTGCTATTTTTCTGTTGTTTCATTTTCTAAAATAAAGCTGAAATGTAACCTCTGTCTCTAAGTTTCTTTTCTGTAAAGTACAATAATTTTGTATGGATGAGAAGTGAAATGTAATCCTTGCAACTAATGTTAAAATATGCTGGTTTGAGTAATTTTCAGGATTTTTTGGAGGGTTATCTTTATTTAACGCATGTTTCTCTGTTCTTCGTGCAGTGTAATTTGTGTAACTTATGTTCTAACATATATCTTTTTTTTTCCTTTAGTGTTTTTGTATTGCTTTCCTGCAATTTCTCTTCTTGGTCTTTTCCCTCAAATCAACACCTTTTGTATCTATCTCTTGGAGCAAATAGACATGTTGCTTTTTGGTGGCTCTGGTAAGTAGCTTATTGTAGCCTGAACTGTCCCTTTCAGAGCTTGTTGCCTTAAAGTACAGTGTTGCACATTTTCGAGCACAATGCATGTTAAAGTTGGAAGAGTTGATTATAATCTTGCAAGAGTGGGATGGGGACCACTCCAGGACCATCTCTATTATATTTTCTTTTTGCTTTTGAATAGTTATATCCTATCTGTGCTATAGGCTGCAGAAGATATCTGCTGTCAGAGAGCTGTTTTCTACCACATCCAATATAAGTCTTGTTTCTATTAAAAAAAAATCTATTATAGAACAACTTTGCTAAAATATTTTTTAAAAAGAAGATTTGCTACAATTTGTCTGCATTGTTCCATAGTAAGGCTTTTCACGAAATACTGGGTATGGTCGTGGGTGGCATTGTTTCAGTCAGAGACTGAACAAGACTGCTCTGCTTTTTTGTGGTGGTGGTGTTTTTTTGTTTCTCATTTTAGCTTAAATAACAGGGAAGATTGGGTGCATCTTCATTGTCACCTTAGTTTGGACCTAGAAGTCCTCTCAATGCATCACTCTGCTTGCTGCTGTAGATGTAGCCTTTGGCAAATGGTTAAAACTAGTACAGATAGCAAGAGTGTTTTTGTCTGTTAAATAACATAGCAGACCTGGAGGAAATAAAAGTTCTCATCCCGTCCACAAATGGTGATTGCAGTGCATGTTGACCCCTAGTCAGAGCACTAATTTGCAGCCCATGTATTTCCATAGTTGAGATTGCTGAACAAYTAATTCTGTCTGACAGCACGTCCTACTCTGACTGTGGAAGCTTTGAAAGTCACATCAAGAGACCAGATGGCATCCTTCTCTCATCCTTTAAGCTCATTCATGTATCCTGAATAAGGAGCAAATCATGACTGAGAGGAAAGTTAAGATGTAGTTGGGTGTGAGTGGGGCCTGTGTCCCAGGAGCAGAGGGAAGGATGAAAATTCCATGTGGCATTTGACTAGAAAATTATCCTAGGTCTATTTTGAAAATTGTTTCATTTCATCTGTGGCACAAGGTATAGGATATAAGGCAGTAGTGTGGAACTTTATGTCCATGGAGAGAGCATTGAGTAGAATGGCCTCAGGCTTGTACTACTGGCTGCAGACAGTTTTGTGAGCTTTTATGGGAATGCTGAAGGTGTTCTTGAACACTACTTTGTAGCATCTGCATTTAATCTGTACTTCTCTGGTAATGAAGCATTTGTGGCTTTGTTCTCTTCTTTTGTTTTGATTGCAGCTTCCCATTTAGGAAGAATTTAACAAGCATGTAATGTCTGTGTTTCAGCTGCTGCTGGGTTCATGTCTGCACTGTATAGCATTTCTCGAAGTTTTGTGGTTTTGATTGTCCTGTATGCGTTGTGCTTCAGTGCAGTGAAGGTAAGTTAGAAGACCTTCAGTAGTATTATGGACTTTTTATACTGCTTGTAGAGAGCTCAAAATTCACCTAATCTTGGGAGAGCAGAATTGTCTTGTACTGCTGTGAAAAACTCTTCTGGCATAATCTACTGCCTTCACAGTTTTGTAGACCTCAGCCTAAAAAACTTGAGGCCTTTTTGAGACCTTTGTATGGCTCCTCAACTGTGTCCTCTCCAAACTGAGCAGTCCCAGCCTTTTTAGTGTCTCCTTGTAAAGCAGCTGCTCCATGCTCCTCGGAATCGCTAAGGTAGCTACCCTACTTTATGCCTTCTCTTACTCCATTGCAACCTTTTTAACATGTGGACACTACAACTGTGTACAATGATCAAGTTGTTGGTTTACTGTGCTTTTATATGCAGTCGTACTCTCACTACACTTCCTGATGATACACAGTGTTCTGTTGTTTGTTTGGCAGGTGCTGCAAACCAAGCTATTTTCAACATAAAGTTTTTGGTTTGGTTTTGGTTTGTTTCAGTGGGTTTTTTTTTTCCCGTTAATGTATATGTGCTCTGCAATTCTTTCTTTATGAAATTATGGCTGATTTCAAGTCTGCCATGGAATTTCCAGTGACTACACTGAAACCAGAGTTTTATCCTTGCTTTGTGACAAAATTTCTCCCTTCACCAGTGTGCTTTTGGCAGTGCTASACTGTAGCTCAGGTGCTGTCAATGCTCGTGCAGAGGGGTATCAGGGTGTGCAGTGATTTTTCAAACAGCTTTCAGCATCCTGCGGTGCAGGAGATGGTGCTTTCTTGTGTTACACGTGTATAGCACAGCTCTCTATGAGGTTCTACTATGGCCATGGATGCATCATGTCAACACCCAGCGCAGTGATTTACATGGATGAGAGGTGCTATCAAATGATTCTCTAAGGGGATTTTTCTTTAAGAGCATAAATATTTTTGTAATGGCTTTTAACAGTTTTCCACTTGAAACTTTGAATAGGAGCCTTAAATCAAAACTTCTGAAGTTTTATGCCRTAGTACTGTATCACAGATGGTCAGAGCTCACGTAACTGTTGGTGCTTGGGTTTTAATCATTCCCAGTTTTAAGGTAAAATACATTAAACCATCATTTTATCTTCTGTTGAGGTGGCTTGAGTCTATACCAAATAAACTACTCAGCAACTTAGCTGCCAAGTAGTGCTGTGTTAAGACCCTCTAACTTAAGTATCTGTGAACATATGGTCTGCTCCTGGGAAATCCCCTGTCCCCAAGCTCCCCCACTATATAGGTTATACTGGTTTGACCTGACCCATCTGCATGATGCTGGAAAGAGCAACTGCCTCCCTTTTGCAGTTTCCTAAAGCAGCTTGTATTCTTGTTATCATTTCCAAACTATATTAATGAATTGGAAATTGGTAGATGGGGAGTGAAGGAAGTGCCTCATTGTGAGGATATGTAGGGTGTGACAAAAATCTCTAATGAGAGAGGAGAAACAGTAAGAAAAATGGAGAGCTACATGGAAGGAAGGAATTGAGTTGAACCACTGTTGTGGAGGGAAGTGTCTGGGAAATGATCGCTTCTCCCCTTTGAGTTTGAAAAGAGGATTCTCTAGATGAGGGCGGGGAAGCAGAGTGATTGATACTTTAAAAATAGTTTTAAAATAATGTTAAGGAATAGCCTCTTAAGATATTCTACAGACTACTTTCTTAGCATAACAGTTTAAAATTACAATGTGCAGGTGGCTTTGTAGATAAGCAATCTCCTTGTGGATTAGAGTTCAGACTGCCTAGAAATATGCTTTTAATGCTACCCTGAAGTTGCACAGTGCTGTGAAAGATTTACAAGATATCTGCTGTAAATTACTAATATTAAGTGCAGACTTTCCGTTCACACAGAAATTACAGCTAATTTGAATTTTTATGGCACTGTTCTTGTGAAGATACTTCTAAGGAGCTTAATTTAAATAATGTAAATATGATTCCATTTACTTCAGTTTATTACTTTAGTCTACTGGAGTGTTTGAGATTTCATAGATTTTTCTTCTACAAGTTATGAAAAGAGCACTTGCACTAACCCTTCTTATTCTTCAATCAAGTCCAAATCTTTTAGACTTATGGGCTATTATTCAGAGCATTTCAAGGGAATGATTCTGTCAAACTTATTTGTTGGTTGGTGCAGGAAGAGTAAGATTTGCTTTAAACGTACAAGAAGAATCTGACCCTAAATAGGCATCAGAGTTAAAGGTAGTCTAATACCACCTCTGTCAGAAAGAAGAACTGTTTTGATGTGCTATGGGCTGCAACTTCTCAATCTTATTCAAATCCAGGCTTGGATTTTTGCAGAGCCTAACTCAAGTAGGGCAAATGTGATAGGGCCTGTTTCATTAAGTTGTTGTTGGCACAAAGGTGATAACTAAGTGTGTGATTGTCTTTAAGAAACAGGAGACATCCCATCCACCTTTAGACTTTGCAGATATTAGTTTTTTGTTTGTTTGTTTTGAGAAATAGCATCTAAAGAAGACATTGAAAGACCATTACTGTGTCCAAAAGAGATAAGGAAAACCTAGCTCTTGAGTATCATGCTGGATGTATACTTGCAAGCACAAGACAATTAGGAGCAAGAAATAACAAGAATCAAGAGGTATTTTCAGGAAGGCAGAGGTTCCTGGTCACCGGCTGTCTAACCAAAGAAGTTTTCAAAAAGATACAGATTTTTACACATTCCACTTTTAACCAGTTTGGCAAAAGCAGCAGACTAAAGCAAAGTTATCAGTAGCTTATGGAAGTCAAAATCATCCCTGATGAAAAGATATATGGCAGAGAAGCAAGATAGCCTATCTCCGGGGCAAGATTTCTGAGTTTAAAAGCTTATTACTTGGCTGAAATGTAGTTTCCTCAAATGTGTACTGTTTATCAGCAGAATGCCTTATAGCTTAGCAGGCATAACTGGCAGAGTTCGATTTCCTGAAATAAACTGAAGAGTAGAGAGGAGTGGATCTCTTGTGCTTTTCTTGTTTTTACTGGTGGACAATTGCCCAGATGAAATACTTAGGCTGAAGACTCATTCCATTAGTAGCAGGTTTGAACTTTCCTCCTTTAAATGGTTCTTGTGTTTTAATTATTTCCTTCCTTGCAGGGTTAAATAATCTAGCCTGACTTTTCTAAGTATGTTCCAGCTTTTATTCATTAAAAAGTTCAGGAGAAAAATAATTTTTAATGAATAAATATTCTGTCCATTTTGTCATGGGGCTGTATTTTTAAGTGAGCTTTTCTTGTTCATTTACAGAACAGAATCTACGAGTATATGACCTACAATGGTAGGCATTATTTAAAATCAGTTTTTGAGATGAGTTGTTTTGAAGTAGTTCACATTGATTAATTCTTTCCCCTTGAACTCAAATTTTAGAATAAGAAAGAAAAAGAAATGAACAATTGTTCAGGACATGTCCACGCAAAAGAATAACTACTCAAGTTAACTTTCAGTATGCTAACTTAAGCTCTGACAATTGGGATAAATAGGTCTGCTGAAGTGCTGTACTTTGGATTGTGTTTTACTTGGGGTTGTGTTATATAAAAACCAACTGGGAGTCTCTATAAAATGGCACCTGCCATGTGGGCATATCATTAGCTTAACTTAATAACAGTCTTTTTGTTTTCTTCCGATATCAATTGTCTGGGCAAATTATTAGGTAGTATTCTTGACTGGGAGTTCATCCTGCATCTGTCTGCAGACAGAATTTAACTTGCCCAAATTGTTAATGGGCTGTGCCACTCTTTCTGCAAGACTGTGCAGCTTTTTCATACAACCAAAAGTGTTTCTCTCTCATAGATAAAAATGCATATATCACCTATAATATGATAAATGTATCTCTGAACTTGTGCTAACAGTGAATGTGCAATTTTGATCATAGATAGGCTGCTTATATGTCCCATTATATGACCTGATCAGAAGCATATGCTTTGTTTTAAAGGATGGCTGCACACTGGTCATCTGGCAGATAGAGGATGTTATATGCTCAAAAATGCACTTTCCATGCAATTAAAATAAGGAACAGTTCATTACAAGACCAGATGCAAACCTCATATGTGATGGAGAGCCTTTTGGTTGCGTTGTATGATGAACGCACTCTGTCTGTTGAAGAAGGAATGGGGACACTTGGTTTGGAAGTGCAAAGATGTTTTGGCTACATCTTTCAGGTACTATGAGGTATCTTTCCACATGTCACATGGCACTTCCCTATCATAAAGGATGAGATACCAAATGCTAATCCAACCTTACATACAATACTACTGCGTACCATGATTTTCATTTCTGACAGAGGTGGAGATAAACGTCTTGGCCTGTCATGTACAAAGACTTGAAAAATCCCTGATTCCACTGAGATTTTCTTTACCTCCCATTCCTCTGTTCAATGGTACTCTCATTACTCCAATTCTTTTTCATTTCTTTATGAACACTTTAGCATTGTTCAATTGAAAGCTCTAAAACTTGAAACAATTTTATCAAATCTCTTGGTCATTCCTTGCACTGTTATATCTAATTTCTCACCTTTCTACTTATTTTTGAACCTACTGGGTAACTGAATTTAGTTTAAATTATATTCACTTCAGCATGGTGTTATTTTTGCTCTCAGCTTTTATCTTGAAAAGAAATTGGCAACTCTAATAACTGCCTTAGCTTTCGTGTATGAAAGGGCATCTCTGTTTCCTGGAGGAGATTTTATATTCAGATATTATATCCATCAGATTGGAGACAGAGGAACAAATTCTCTACTGTACCATCTTTTTGGTTGACTAGAATTGCATGTTGTGCTGACTTTTGACTTTTGTTTTGTGGTTTGTGCCTGGATATTTAACAGATACTTAAAAAGAGAATTTTTTTCTTCCTATCTTTTTAATGAATATTCAATCTGCAGTGTAGCCGCTTTGGTATCTATCTACAATATTCTGGTGACTGGTATATCAGTATTTTGCTGCAAGGCAGAAGAGCACATCCCAGAATGTTCTACAGTCAGTCAGTTCTTCTGTGCTCTGCTCCAGGCAGCTGGTTTGGATTTGAAATTTATCCAGAGCTGGCTAATTATTTGTGGTCTGCGGTGTTTGTTTTTTTGTTTGTTTTTTTTTTTTTTTTTTTTTTTAAACTGCTAGAGGAACTTGTGGGCTGTCTTAATTAGCCTTGAAAAAAAATAATAAAAAATATAACTTGGGTCAAAAAAATAGGCAGAAGTGAATATCATCCTATGTAGCAATGCCCTCCTCCAGCTTTAAGTAGAGATTTTTTTTAATGAAAGTTACAAAGTTCCCGTAATTCTTTCTGTTCAGTTAAATGAACTCTCTGGTATTTATTTATAGCTTCAATGGACAGTTACTAGAAATCCGGTGTATATTTTAAACCATTCATTCTTATCAGCTCACAATTGATGTAGATTGATTTGTTGTCTGATTTGAGTTCTGAGCTCTTTAATCAGTGTCAGTTGGAGCAATGCTTCTTGATTCCTGTTTTCAACAGAGCCTTCATCTATGTACTAATGCTGATGTATTTGTCTTCAGGTCTTATAAAGGGAAAGAATTGCACATGTACGTCTCAATCTGCTAAGACTGCCCAAAGATACTTCTAAATGTCACTGAATGGACCTGTGTATATACACAGGGTTCCCTGATGCCTAAATGATGAAAAATAAAAGCATGAGAATATTCGTCTCCTTTGTTTTGACTGCATCGAATACTTCCAACCCTGCTGGAGGTTTTAAAGACAAAGCCCATCAATTTTATGTACCTTCCAATTTAGAGACCCCTGAGGTTCAAGCAAGAGCTATTAAGAGTGTTAATTTTGGAGGGAATTGTCAGGTATTATGCCTCTCAGTGAGTGATGATGTTTTTAAGCATAGTCAGACTCCCTGTGCTCATACCTTTCAATAGGTGCGCCTGCAGTTTTCTGTGTATATAATATAAAATTAATGCCTGGATATAACACAAAAAAAAAAAAAGGCAAATTGTCTGCAGAATCTGAAATGAGACAGGGTTGCTACTGTCGGTTTATGTAACTGCAAAGTGGTACCATACTTAAGACTGCAGAAATTTGCACTTTCTGTTTTGAACAAACACCACTATGTAAAACGATATTCAGGCCTCAACTTGAGGTTCTGGGTCACCTCCTTTGTAGCCTGAGAGTCCCCTAGCCACAGGCTGAGGCCCTGTTGGCCAGTGCAGTGTTTGCAGACATGCTCACCCCTGTGTCAGGCCCATCCTCAAGGATTTTTCAACTTCAGCATAGAAAATATGGTGGTTACAAATGGCAATTGGGAGAGCAAGAGAAAACGTTGATCAGGATGGGTAACGATAGCAACAGTCTAATAGTTTATATTTTAAGTTTGTCATTTCGTGTTTCATGTTCTGTGGATGATGGGAAGATAAGGCTAGTGGGATTCTTTTCCTGGGAGTTGTCTCTGTCAAGTGTAATGCCAGTTCCATATACAATTTCCTTTTTCTGGTTGTTCATGTTCACTGAAAATAGACTGCTGGTAGTAATATAGTTAAGCTTCTAAGAATGTGCTGCAGTTACCATTTTCATATATTTTTGCAGGGAGAGTCCTTTTTTATATGAAAAAAATAGAAAGTAAATATTTGATAAGTTTAGAAGCAGTATGATAATGTTTCTTTTAACCTAGCATCACGTGTTTAGACATTTGAAACAACTGTCAGCAGCTGTTCTGCATATTATTTGATATGAGCAAAAGTGTTGATCTGTGATGAAGCTGGGATGTGGAAGTGAAGTGAAGGGCAAAAAAGCACTGGGTTGAACAGTGATAAAATCATGAGAGACTGGAAAACTAGAAAGTGTGTGCATTTCTATGAAGAATGACATGGATTTGTCTTTCAATGATGCAAATTCTGCAGCAGCCTACAGAATCGCTTTGGAGTTGCGAGTGCTATTCTGTAAAAAAGTAACAAGTATTTTTACTTATCTCAGTGGTTCTGCTTGTGTTCAGGATATTTGTTGTCGCTGGAGTAGGACATATGATTTATTTTAACATATCTTTGAAAAATAAAGGTTTGCAACAGTTTCTAAGGAAAGAAAGAACAAAAGGATAAATTATATAAGATAGAAAATTACTGTCTCCACTTTTTAAAAGTTCCCCTTCCTCCTCACCTTTACCAATGGTAACAGACTTCTAAGTTCAAAGCAACTTTTATCTTCCTTTTCAGTGGATTTATGCAGGATTAGGTGATTCTGTGGTTGAAATGGAACGTCACCACTGCTACCCCCACCTCCCTGCCTGAGTATCTGTTTTAACTCAGCACTTTCATCCTTAACCCTGTGAGTCCATTTCACGTGTTTTAGAAATGTCTACGTGATTGTCTGCATCAAAGTTAAAACTGTATGTGAAAGCACTACATGTCACCTCAACCAAATGAGGTAAAATAGGAAGTCAAACACCCTGTCTAGTACAGATAATACCAGCTTCTGAGAATAAAACCTGTCATTCCTGTTTTCCCACTGAGAAGAATCATTGTGCAATTATTGGCTATATTTTTTTTTCATGTTTTTAATTTAAAGCTCTACCAGGCATCATTAGCGAGGGATAAAAATGRCATAATGGACCAGGCTATATCATACCAATGCTGGAGAAATGACCCCTTTCTTCATTATCCTTGTTTGTAACACACTGTGTAGCATTCTTCTGGAAAGTCATGCTCCTTAGGCCTATATCAGATATAGATGGCTCTCCTGCCTTGGCATAACAACGCAGACCATCCAAAAGCAGAAGTAAGGCAGTACGTGCTGAGGGGGAGAGAGGGGAAGCAGAGAGATCGTCAGATATTAATAGGGGAAATCAACTCTGTGGTATTTTACAGGAGAGAGT
The DNA here is from genome assembly GCA_003342815.1 of Eudromia elegans. Lineage (NCBI taxonomy): Eukaryota > Metazoa > Chordata > Aves > Tinamiformes > Tinamidae > Eudromia > Eudromia elegans. The sequence goes on along the minus strand of PTEX01000050.1, from coordinate 4,336,425 downwards.
AGTGGAATAAATCCTCAAACTAGATATGAGATACTGTTTTTTTTTATAATATTCTGTCTTTGAGAGAAGTGGCAGGGTGAAGGAACAGTTTATGCACTAGATCCACTGCTGGGTGGATCTGTATCTAGTTATACTACCCTCAAATGTGGTGGATATCTGAATAGGTTCTGATTCAGSCATTTTTAAAGCATTTTGGCTTCAGTTACTTCAGTGTTCCAAAATATTCATTTCTGAACTGAAACTAAACAGGAGGGAAATTTAACACAAAGTATTTAGCAAAGCATTTGCAAACACCTGAATAAAGAGTTAAAGTGGGTGAAGAAATTTGTCAAGTAAATGATGCTGGATTCTTTTTGAAATACTGTGTATTTCACTTTTGTTTGCAATAGCTATTTGATTAATATTGTGTAGCAGAACTAGATGCTTCTCTTTCATCTTTGTGATGCGTTGCGATATATAGAGGGAGAGGTCATCTTGGAAGTAAAATTTCACTTCTGTAATACCATTTCTTAAGAAACTAAAATCCAAAGAAATCTCACATTGTGGTAGATTGGACAACCCCCTTAAAAGCAAGCTAATCTGGCTTGCCCAGATATCATTTTCGTGAAAGAAATGGAATGGGTCTTAGTGTGAGTTGGCTTTGTTAAGAATCACTTATGCTTCTGTGCCAAAAAAAAGAAGCATTGAACAAACCTGAGGAGTTAAACAGCTATGGTCTAATCCTCCACATTTCTGCATCTCTTTCAGCCAAAATCTGTGTCCTACTACAGCCAATAATATTTTCTCGCAAATATTTTGTAGGCTCCCTAACAGAGGGCCYCGCAGATGAAGTTGGTGTTGATAAACCTGCAGGGCGCTAGCGCAGATTGGCTTTCGCTCTCTGTCCTTGGTTTGTTATCCAGTCCACAAGGCCTATGTAACATGTAGAGCAGCAGAGAGGTTTAGGAGTGAAGTTGCAGATCTATACCCAGCACCTGATTTAGGTGACATTGGCATATATTGAAAGCAAGCTGGCCACGAGGTCAAGTAACTACACATCAAAGGAGTTTGGCAAATATAGTGCAATTCATTTGACTCGCATCTCATTTTAATTAAAATTTGCCTCTACTGTTTCACGATAGAGATGAGAGGGAAGCTGGCTCTCATGTTGTTTTCCTGGTTTCTTTGCTAATTACTGATTACAGAGGAATTGCAATACATATTATAAAATCATGCCTGTGACATCTCAGCCTTTCTCATAACAATAGACTTTGATATAAGAAAACATTAGAAATCCATGATGTATGATGTACAAATTTATTTACTGCACATCTAGTGCTGCATGTATGGCTTAGTCTACCTCATCGAAAGAGAAGAAAACTAAGTGCTGCATCCCTAACCTCCACTCTGCTTTCTGTCCTCCTCAGGAACCCTGGGATGCCCAGCACATTCCAGCGCTTTTCTCTGCGTTCTGCGGCCTGCTAGTTGCACTTTCTTATCACCTCAGCAGACAAAGCAGCGACCCATCTGTACTGATGTAAGTTGCCCGCAAATGTGCTTTACTCATGGCTCCATGCAGCACACAAACTGTGGCTTGTTTAGAGTAATACCTGGGTTTCAAAACCACAGAGACTGTCTCCCCAAGGTACTGTGGTGAGGTGGAAATCTTTCACCATCTTTAGGTGGTTGGTGTCCTGTAAATAAACAAACCGCTTTAGATACATTGGTGGTAAAGCTGGTGCTTTTTACAAGAACAATTGCAACTCCTCTGAGGCAGATTGCACCCTCTGGAAACTGGTGCTTACTGTGCATACCGAAAGCCAGCTGTGTCAGTAGGGGGACACACTGAACACCAGTGTTGCAGGATATGCATCGGGTAGTACCATGGGAAGAAAAAGGGCATTTTGTATGTTGGGAAGATGGACAATTTGACTTCTTGCTCAAGGTAAGTTTTAGAGATTACTTCTTTTCCTTGCTGCTCTGATGTGTTCTGCTAAAGCTGCTTTAGGAAAGGTAGCTGAAGTTTAGAGCTGACACTGGGAACAAGGAAGAAGTCCCTATACTGTGGTCTTTAATTGAGAAAATGTGAGAAATGCTGGTAGAACTATAGGTCAGGAGTGACACGAGTTTTGCCATGTGGGAACTGTATCATAAGGCTACGTCATGGGGGCTGTGGCGACTGCACAAGCAACTAGCAATCTAAATTCATGGGATTGAGCAAGTGTCATTTGGGACCCTGCTTCACTGACAGCTTGTCTCCTAGGCTATTTCAAGGGATCTATAGGGGAATCAAAAGGTTCTCTCAGTTTGATTAACTGTGCTGGTTATGTCCTCAGGTGAGGCTGTCTAGCGATTAAGGAGTTTAGTAGTCATATGGTAAATCAGAGTGATTGGTCACACACTTCTGTAATGCTGCAAAGAGAGGGGAAAGTGGAGGGATTTTTAGGCTGTTGATTATGTTTGAAGAGAGACACTTAGGAAAAGGAGAGGAAATTCTGATGGAGTAGGAAAAGGACATAGGGCGCTGATAGTAATTTATATCCCTATAAATCTCACTGAAGAACTGAGAAATTCCTCTTCCGGAAGATKCAGGGAATCTGATGTTTACATGTTACTAAGTTGTGATGTGGCAGCATAGGAAGAATTGCTTATATTATTGCCACTAATTTTATTCAAAGGGCACTGTATCAGACCTGGATCAGACTTTGTGTAGATGCATTTTACGTCATAGATTCCACATTACAGTGTGAAATACAAGTATGAGAACAGATGGAAGAAAGGGAAGCTTTGTGTTGTATTAGGGAATTTTATTCYGATTTGCAGTACATGCAGGCAGGTAAATTCCAAACAACAATGGAGGTATAAGCTCTTAMAATTATAAAGTAAATTAAATACATTTTCCACCTTACCCTTTGGAAAAGAACCTCATTTCATTAACATCTGTAAAGAAACAAAAGCTCTCATCTTTCCTTAAAGCTGCTTTAAAGGAATTCCTTTTAAGCCCTTAAATCATTTCACCTTTTAAATTTAGCTTGTGATTCCATAACATTTAATCAAATGATTAGCATTTGAAATGGTTGTTAAATATCTTGTTTAGGAATAAAATATGTGTACAACATCATCAAATGCTCATTGTGCAATCGTGATGAACCTGTATAATCCCTTAAAAAGGGAGGTTAAGCTATTTTTTTAAACTGCTGTAAACTTAATTAAAGGAACTTAAAGGGATTTAAAACAGTATTTAATACATGGCCTACAGCATAAGTTCAAGATGGAGGAGAAGGTAAGATACAAATCTTAAACTAGGGATTAGCATGCAATTTATACAGAAATGACCTCTTTGGCCTTTTAAATATGACTCTACAGAGCTCCCATATTGGTTGTAGCTTAGCTGAAGTATTAATAAATGGAATGAATATCACAATACCCTCTCAACTCATTCCTCTAAATGGCCAAGTAACTTAATTGGACTGTTCTGGCTGGCAAAGAAGGTCCATTCTGATCAATGGTAGAACTGGTTTGCATCAGTTGCCAGGTACAAAAAAAATACATACCTGCTGTGTGTATAAAGAAGGAAAACTGAGACTGCCCCTTTTCATCTGCCCTCTCCAGAAATATCTGTATGTATTAGGTAYGTTTGTAAGTATGGTAAATAGTTCTTTTATTTATTTATTTTAACAGGTCTCTTATTCAATGCAAGTTTGTCCCTCACTTTCTTCGTCAGCATTTTCAAGATTCATCAGCAGATCCACTCCCAGAAAAGATGAGAGAATCAGTGGTAAGATCTCTTCTTTCATTGCCTTTTGTGCAAAGCTCTTTTCTTTCCTTTTTCCACACTGAGGAGTCTTTTAAATATTTTCAACTTTCACTAAAAGCACAGAAAGCCAGAGGAGATATAATCTATTCTTTTATATCTACTGAGGGAAAGCAAAGGAAGTTCTTGTAGATCCATCTTTCCAGTGAGGCAGGAAGGGAGATTTTTGTTTTGGGAGGGTTTCTTTAGAGGAATTGCTAATGCTGGTTCATGTCAATRTAAATGCAGTCTTAGAACTTGGGGAATAGGACATCACATCCCACTTCTGAGAAGTGATACTCATATATGTTGCGCAGCAAGTTAACCTGGCAACCTGGTGTGTGTAAGGTAGGAGGAACTGCACAACAAACGTTCAAAAAGGTGAGCAGCTCTGCCCACCTCCCAAGTACCTCAGAGCAGAGACAGGATTTGGTCTTCAGAGTGGTGTTTTTTTGGTTTTTTTTTTTTTTTTTTTTAACAGGGCATTTCAATTCTTTTTCTAGACTTAGGACTTGACCCAGTTTGCAGAAAGTCCTTTTTTCTTTGCCAGAAATACTTCAACTGTATTCTTTCCACCACAGTGAAGCAGAATACAGATCGGCCTTGGCAACCAAAAGTGGAAGTAACAAGTGAAACTTGGCTGGTTTGAGAAAGGAGCCACATGCCTGGTGCCAGGCTTTGCTGTTTTTCCTTTCTTGTCATGGCAGGCTACTCATTTACTGCTCTCTGCATCCTTCCTCTAAGTTATGCCAATGTATATACCACTTCCTCCTAAACATCCAAAGTGACCCATCTTTCTTTCTGTGTTGTTTTTTTATAATATAAAAAAATGCTAAATTTTACCTAAAGGAGATTGGTCTCCTCAGGAGTTCGTGTAAAAGATCATAAAGTTACCAAAAATATTAYGGGGCGTGAAGTTTTTCCAAGAGTTGTGTGAACTGCCCTGCTTCCCAGATATCAGATAGTGCCTTCCTCTGACTAAATCCCTAATGCTTGCACCATAGGCAAGTATTTTTAAAATCCTGTCTGCCCACAGGAGCAAGGAGTGTTCAAAGAGTGCACAGGAGACACACTGCCCTTTTTTGACCCTCAGACATAAGCTGAGATTCAACAGGATTCAGCATACAATAGTCCCGACTGCTAGTATGGTAGCTTACCTGCCCTTCAGAGGAATGCACAGAGGTCCTGTTCATGTTGTGTCTTATTTGTTGGTCATCTTATATGGTGCTAGACAGCCTATGTTAAGCGCATGAGTTTATCTTACGCTTTCACAGGTTTCTACCTTTCTTTGCTGAGCTGCTGCTTAAATTGTTATCTTTTACTGTGTGTGTACTTACCATAGATGTGTTACAGTGCTTTCCATATCAAGGTCTGCTTAAGATTGATAGGTCTCTTCCTTGTAGCTTGCTAAATGAACTACAGTTTCTTGCAAACTAAACTGTTCCCAACAGGGACACACTGAGAAATGAAATATGCAGTTAGTGACCAAGGGAGTACCAAAAAAAGTATTTATGATAAAGCTTTGCTTATATTCTGTGGCATTTGTGATGTATAGTTATTACCGTAGTTCATTGTCAATCCATTCTTGTATATAGGCAATGTATGGCAGATATAACAAAAAAGTCTCATCCATCCTCATTTATATCTCACTTGTATCTTTTGCTAGTAGTGCTCTTTGTGAAGCGTTATACAGTCTCACCTCATCTCATCTGCAGATGGAGTTTTGACAGGGGATTGAACCAGTTAATGTAGTTGTTCCCTTAACTGGTTTCGTTTCACAGTGCAGAGGGAAATGCACTCTGACTTCAGTATCTTGAAAACAAGAGCAAAAGAATAAAAAAGATTGAAGACTAAAATCCTGGAAGTAATTCCAAAAGGTAGTCATGCTACAGCTACAATATCACATGTTGTCCATCTTATCCTATGTCTGTGCTGGTGATGTCGGCAGGGCTCTTTCGGATGTCTTACAATAAAACACAGTTATCCCATGATTTCCTGGCCCTTGGGCTGTTGGTGCTGAAGTGCAGGCAAGAGCACTGTGGAACTGGCCAGGCACAGCTGCTCTGTTTCTTCTCTTTACACTGTCTCATTCCCGCTGTGCTTTGCCATTGGTTTTTGCATTAAATTCRGTGAGACTTTTGGCCCTTTTCTCATTCTAGTATGTACCTGTTTTGAGGATCTGCACTTCTATGCACAGTAGATTTGACACTTAATCTTATTTCTGTAGACAGAAGCTGTTTTCATTCTTTGTTGTGGGAGCTTCCTATTGCTTCACCTACCTCTTTCTTTTTTCTACCCAGATTTCCTGCAATTTGTATACAAACTGTAAGCAAATGTGATTGCTCTTAATGACAATTAGCACAGCTAATTCTTCCACATTGAGAGATCTCTTGATACAAGAGAGGGCACTTTTTGATTTACGCATAATCTTTGTCCTGTTGTATCTGGTGCCTCTGTTTCAATTAAACATTTTAACCAATTTGCCAGGGGACTCCCACTGCTGTCTCACAGTGTAGTGCTTATGCATCAAGCAGGGAAGAACTGAGGCAATAAAAGATGCATGAACCACAAGTCGGAGGAACACAAGCAAATCACTCTGCTGATTTACTTCAGCAATAGTAATCATATCTGTGATGTAGGATTTGACTGGCTCTTGAAAGCAAATTTTAAATAGCTTCCAGAGTTTCTGCAGGGAGATYTTCAATCAATTCAGAAACTGGGAGAAACAATATATCTGGACTTGAAGTAGAAGATTTCATAGCACACCTTTTTTATTTTTTTTTTCCTGAGTGCTCCACTGCGAGGACAGCACTCCTAACCCAATAGCAGGAGGTGTCAGAATACAACAAGAAAAACAAAACAGACATGCCCTGGCCTTTATATACATTTATGGTGCACATAACATGCCATTTAAATAAGACCCTTTTTAATCAGAATCCTTAGATGTAGAAAACCAATCCTCTTCCTCAAGGAGTTGAAAGCATACAAGGTTAATGCTGAAAATTAATCTGTTGTGTTCTGTAGTGGTTTTGTATTAATGTTAGTAATAATAAATACAGCATCTCTAATGTTTAGCTCCATGACCCTTGCTATTTTCGTTTGCTTGAATAGCTGCGTCAGAATTGTCAGCTTTGGAAGCTGGAATTATAAAGCAGCTGTGATGGATAATTGACCATTCAACTTTAAGAATGGAGCTTCCTACCATTATAATTAATTTCTATAGGCATCCAAATGGTTGATTAACCCATGGCCTGAGGGTGTTAATGTGTTACATTCAGACCCAGCTTCCTTCCTGGCCTTTAATACAAACATTTAGATAATTAGTAAATGGGTTTGTGCAGAGCTCCAAAAGCATAATTGAAAACAATTAAAAAAATGCTATAATATTTTCTCCATGCATAATCTCTGAAGCAAGAAGCATCTAATATAATGCTGTTGGTGTGGAGTTTCTTTCTTTTTTTTTTTTTCCTTAAATGTAAAATTGAGAAAAAAGAACACCAGTTTTCACTCCCAAATTATAGCACAGTGTTAGTGATTATCTGACAGTGGTGATTTTTGCTGTGATCAGAGCTTAAACTTTTCCTTATGGGACTAATAACAGTAAGGAACCGATGCATCACATCAGAAGGTCATTTATTGTGCAGTTCTTATCTTGAGAAAAAAATCCAAAATCGTGATTTGAGATAGTTGGGTTCTGTATGCAGGATAGGGGACAGAGTTGAGACCTCAGTAGCAGTAGGGAGTCCTAGTTTCCACCTGTATTTGCTTTTGTTTTTTCCTCTTCTTTTAAGGAGCAAGTACATATGGTCCAAAGATATGGTCCATAGAGGTGATGCCACAGTCAGCTCTGGCCAGTTTGTAGAGGAGTGGAGATATGGGTTATTTTTACATGAAATCATAATCAATCCATGAAGAAAAAAAAAAAAAAAGGGAAGCTCTGTTTCTCCTCGTGTAGGTTTCCTATTTATTGCCAAGAAGCAAAGAGCAAGGCCAGGCTAGCATGGCCACATTTGGATAGGACAGTCTTGGAGAACTTGGCCTACATCTGCTCCTATACTTTCAGGCTGGAGCCCTTGCTGAGAATAATGTAATCGGAGCGGGGAGTAGCTTTAACAGTTGAGTTAGTGCTGTTCTTTTTGAAAGTAAGTTTTTCTGAACAACCCAAGAAGGAGAAGGGAAAGGACAGTTTTTATTGCTTTATAATTCAGCTAAACCCAAGTGGAGTTTCATGGGACAACGCAAAAGTACTTCTTGAGCCTGAAGGCCTTTTTAGCTCTGCTGAATTTCAAAGGCCTGCTGCAGTAAGTGGAAGTGCTGATGCTTGTGACCTTTTACTAAGAAGCCTCTTTCATAACAGAGTGTGATAGGCAGCCTAAATATAGTGGTTGCTACCTGCATCCCCTGTAACTCGCAACCCTTCTGCTGCTCAGTTGTTCCATTTTCTTTCTTCTTTTTTCTCTCGCATCCTTAGATTTTCTATCCCGTTTTCCTTCAGTGAAATTCAGGAAGACTACCTAGACCACAGTATTGCAAAATCACATTCATTTCTTTCAAAACAAGTGTATCCCATATTTATGTTTGTAGATGTCTTTGAATTAAAGCAAAAGTTGATATTTAAATCAAGGTCTACAAAGAGTTACTCAGGTGATAATTCAGCACCAATATTGAATGCTGAACTTAAATCCTCCTCTCATAAATCATTTAAGATTTTCATTTACTCTCACAAAGACATCTGGGTGACCCCTGAAGTATGATTCAGAAAATTATACTGCTCAAAAGTTACCTCATTTATTTGTTTCCTGAGAATGACATTTTAATCACAAGAAAAATGGGCTGGAAAGAGCATGATATTTTTCAGTCTTTCAAAATGAAATTACTCCTGCCCCAGTTACAGATCTTTATATAAAGGCAGGCTCATTCTTTCATTATTACTCAGCAATATTAGGAAAAAAGTCTTTTTCTGACACCCCTATAATTTTGCTGAAATTTGGATTCTGATTCTAAAATCAGAGAATGTGATTTGTCACTGTAGAACATATATATTTTAACCTATGTCTCTGAAGACATTACAAAAGGCAAGAGTCATTTCCGTAATGCAAGAAAAACGTAATTTGAAGAAATCTTACTGCTTGTAAATAGAAAATTGAACTAGAATTTCAACTTATGAAATCAAGAAAGCCGTAATGTTATATTCCTTGAACGGAATCAGACTCACTGTAAAAATGGATTGCTTTCATTTCTCTGATGTTAAAAATTATTTCAAAAATATTATTTAAAATTAGTCATGATGAATTTAAATATAATCACTTTGACAAACCTAGACAGTGAAGACATAATTTTCCAAAACAGAGAGAAGCAGAAAATACTTTTGTATTAGAGAGTTATGATCAGCCCTATCATGGTGCAGGCTGCGGGTAATTCAGAATGAAGTCATTTACTTTGTATAGTTAAAACAATATTGACTTGCTAATTTTCTATTGAATAAATATTTTTGCAGAAAGAAATCTTGAAATCAGATCTGATTGTTTGCACTGTTGCCGCTGTTCTGTCATTTGCGATCAGTGCCAGCACAGTGTTTCTGTCATTGAGGGTATGTATACATTCCTTTTATTTTATTTGCTTTTTTCCTCCTACGTAATATTTGTTGTATGCAGATGCCTGAAATGCTTTAGTTGGAAAAAAGAGAGACTCTAGGAGAGGACTTAAAGAAAACTTATTTACTGGCCTTGTTGACTTCAGGTTTTTGCTATACATTGCAATTGATTTATGTATATATACATGAGTCATGGTAGTTTTCATTTAGTATTTCTTTCCTTAAAGCTTTCTGGATCTTCACSTGTGCTATGCTGAGGAACAGAATGGACAAATGTGACCCTTTCCTTTTTTTTTTTTCCCCATCTATTTAGGGGGGAAATGGACTAATTTTTTGTGAAGAAAGCACTTTTCAAACAAGTTTGTTTCCTCACTGCATAGTCCACATTGATATGTGCAGTTAGAACTGGCGAGTCTAAGGATAACAATAAAACTAATTGCACAGAGATACTTTCTAATAAAATAGAAATAACTTCTAATTATTAGAAATATTAAAAAGTTTGAAATTCTAACCATGTTTCATTTCTCTCTTTTGGCCCAGCCCTTCCTCAGCATTGTCCTGTTTGCTTTAGCATGGACTGTGGGATTTGTAACCCATTATGTACTTCCTCAGCTTCGCAAGCATCACCCCTGGCTGTGGATCTCCCACCCTATACTGAAAAGCAAAGAGTATCAACAACGGGATGTGAGAGGTTTGTAGTAAAATGTTATCTAAACAGTGACTTGCAGCATCTCGTGGTTGGCTGAGGTTGGAAGTGACCTCTGGAGATTGTCTAGTTCACTTGGTCAATGCAGGATCAGCTATAGCAGGTTGTTGAGGGCTATATCCAATTGTGTTTTGTTTATCTCCAAAGCTGGGGACACCTTCACTTTTTTGGGCAAGCAGTTTCAGTTCCTTTCAGTAAGAAAGATTTTTTTTTTTTCTTATATCGAAATGAAATTTCCTTTATTTCAGTCTGTGCCCATTACCTCTTCTCCTGACACTGGAAGGCACTGAAAAGAATGTCTTCATCATCTTTACTCACACTCATCAGCTCTTTACACATTGATAAGAGGCTGCGGAGCTCTTTCTTCTCCACGATGAACAACTCCAGCTCTTTCAGCCTTTCTTTAGAAGTCAGATTCTGCAATCCCTTAATCATCTTAGCTTCCCTTCATGACCCATCATCTGATATGCCTTTTACATCTACATTAGCATCCTGTCACTTGCCACATTGCCTGCTATATTATAATTCCTGTTAAGTAAATGGTATTTAAAATAATTAAAAACCTTAAATTTTAAATATTGATGAAACTGAGGCAGAATTGCTTCTACTCTTTGACTTTTTACTGTGTCATTTGAGTAGTATGGATAATGCAACTCAAAGCTTTTTTTTCTTTCATAGCATTTGAAGAGGAACATTAAAATTGATACTGTAATTTCCTTGATGATTCGTTTTTGCTCATGTCTGCTGGCTTCAGTAGGTGATGCCCTGATGCATACAAGCATCTATAAATATTTTAGTATGTCAGGGTCCAATTTCCTTTTCTTACACAATTATTTCCACAAGCAGCCAGTACTCTCTGAGAATCACGGCTTTTCATCCCCAGCTATCATCTTGTCTTTGCTCCCAGCCAGAAGCTCACTTGTCATTCCTTGATGATTCTTGTGCCTTAATCATTCCCAATATATTTTCCTGAGGTGTTTGAAGATATTGTTGTCAGAACACAATCTGCAGAGGGACTTAAGTTTCTTCTTCAGCTAGACTACAAAAGGGTTCAGATCACTCTCTGTAAAGCCATGTATTAAGGATTTAAATCTTAAGAAAAAAAAAAAAAGTGTCTTTTGAAATAATTACTTGCCAAACAAGGCCTGGGTATGTTCCCAAGAGACTTGACTGAAGGTTGCCTTTTAACTTTTACTGCAATATGCCAAAGAAGGTATAGAAGAAATATAAGTCTTACTAACTGTCATATCCAACTGAAAAACATGGTTCAGAGCCTCAGGTTCTTTTGACAATCAGTAATTCTGAGGAATACCCAAAGTTTATTGGTTGTTACATCAACTCAACCTAAAAAGGCAACTTTAAGATTTCTTTACCTTGTCCTGGTTAAGTCCATTTTCATTTGTCAGAAAACATTGTTTTCCAAAATGCAGTGAGTCAGCATTTGAAAAGGTTGAGGGTAGAGATCTTCTTGCCAAGCTTATCTCCACAGATGTGTTCCCTRTTGCTGTAAGATCAGCTGCCTTTCCCAGGCTATCTGCTGGAGGCAACAGAGATTTTTAGGTTCTTTTATAGTCCTCATTTTTTATGCAGTTGTCTCCTCACTTTTGGGTTTAAGCATTATTGCAATATATCTGGTGCTGTGTGTTGGAAAACAGGATTAAAATACTGTTTTGTTTTGTTTTCCCAATCCCTTGGGCTGCTGCAGAGGTTTTTTGTGTTTGGGGATAAGACAGGTTGAGGAAAAGGTTATGTAATCCTTTGATAGATATATGTGTCACCTAGACTTTTTCTTTTACAAAACCTGTATAAAAAATTTGGAGCAAAACTTGCAGGTCCTGTTTGTAGAGAAAAAGCAGCTCAGAAAAGGGCAGTGTCCTGCATTTGTCAGGCTTGGACAGGGAAAGAACAAGTGCACAAAACAAGATGTCTGTATGGAGCTTTTACTGCATGCGTACTTTAATTTCTACGTGTCCACTTTTGACAACAGAGGTAGCGAGAACAAAATGGCTTGCGGTTAGATAGCCGTCTCCTAATGACAATCCCATAGGTTTATTCCTGGCTTTGTTTCTCAGACTTCAGGTGAGCCATTTAAACTTTCAGTCCTTCCACACACAAATAGCAATTATCGGAGCAGTTCTGATAATGTCTCTGTGGGATATCTTATTTATTACGAGTTATTGTTTTGCCTGACTGCAGAAAGAAAGGCTGAGCTTACAATAAATGTTCTTATGGTACAAAAAGCATGTAGAAGGTGGTGCAGAAATGAGTGAGGAGACCTTAAACACTAAAAAACATGATTGTTTTTCCCCTTTCTTCCCCAGCATTTGTCCTTTTCCTCCCAAGGCCACCCAACACTGCCCTAAAGCTAACTCATTTCTTTACTTCTTCAGTATTATTGTACAAAAAAGCTGATAATGTGGTTGGAATGGCCTATTATCTGAATTTTTATTTCAGATGCTGCACATTTGATGTGGTTTGAAAGGCTCTATGTGTGGCTTCAGTGCTTTGAGAAGTACATCTTGTATCCAGCTATAATACTGAATGCCCTCACCATTGATGCCTTCTCAATTAGTAAATACAAGAAGCTTGGTGCACAGTAAGTTATCGCTTGTAGCATGTGAGTAGCTCACTATTAGATTTAGACTAAACACTGAGAGTTTAAGATTGTTTCTTAACAATTTGCAATTTGCTTTTGTGTCATTATTGCTCCACGATACAATAGTCACTAGCTCTGCTGAGAGAACTACCTCAGCACATGCTAAGACACGATTGAAGTGAGAGAGAAATTAAAAGATTAAAGAGCTATATATAGATGTAGATGGAATGTCCCTACGTCAATTAAAAGCAAGGCACAGTACGCAGGCACAGTTTGCAGGTGTTTTGATGGATATAGTCACAGTGGGGTTACTAGAATTAATAAAATRAGAATGAGAAATCTAGGCTGGATATCAGGAAACATTTCCTAACGTGAAGATTTTTAGGACTACAGAGTAATCTCCCAAAGGAGTTACCAGGCAAGAGCTTCACTGTGTCATTTAAGGCAAGACAGGGTAAAATATTGAACAATGTAGAATGGTGGATAGCCTTGCATTAAGAGTGGTTTGAGAAASATAGGGATATAAACTCTTTGAAAGGCTGTTATCTCTGATATTAAGCAGAACTGGTGATGTGGATCCATGGATTTGCAGTATGATCCCTGCAAACTGCCTTTTATGGTAACCATTTTGGTCAATGACTTACCTACTGCGGGGATGCAGCGGGCTTAGCAATTGCAGAAATCCCCAGTGTGCAGAGTTTCCGCAGTCATCTTACCAGAGTGACAGTGATGCAGATGATTTAAAAGCAAAGCAAAACAAACCCCAAACCAGCCCGTATTCCCATGCCAGTAACATGAAAAACTGCTGTGGGGAGGAGGAAGGGATGGTCAGGAATAGTAACAATTTAGAATTTTAATTTTGAAGTAGCTCTATTTAAAAAAAAGAAAAAAAAAAAATTATATGTAAAAAGAAACCTCACATGTTGTTTTAATTGTTTGGCTTTATTAAAGGTGAACGCTGATCTGTGCTCTAGCAACTACACAAATATAAGAAAAAGATAGTCCCTGCTCTCAAAGGCTAAAACTGGAACTAAAATGTTAGCCAAATTTTGTGTGTATTCATGCAAGACACGCTTCTTCAGAGAGTCACTGAAAGATACCCTGTGCAGTTTTCCATTGGGCTTTTTGTGTCAGGCATTTGGGAGGTGATAGGGCCACGGTGGTTTAGGAGGTTACGTGTGTTGTCCAGGGTAAAACTGAGGTCACACTCATTTCTGTGTTTGGGTTTTACAAGGTTGACTGAACTAAAAAGTAATCAAAACTTCATTTGTCACTGGTTAGCAGACGTGACTGGATACATGCACGGAACAAATGTGTGGACTTAAGAAGGTGCTAGAAGGTAGTATTTATGTGTAGTCATTCTTCAAAGCTAGATTGCACTTTAAAGTATCACCTGCCTGAAGTGTTCAAAAGCAGTTAGTCAGTCCCCCAAAAACTTGAGATTAAAGAATGTAATTACATTTGTTTCTGCCTCTGTTTAGCCTTTAGGGGCATAGCGTAACAATCTTTTTCTTCCCTTTCCCTCTTGTGTCTGTGTGATCACCTTGAATTTAAAACTAGCTTTAAGCATTCCCATAAAAATACCGTTTCTGAATGCTGTTCAGAGACATTCCACTGAAGGTATGCCCAGACTTCAGGCTCGAGGAGGCTGACTCTACATATCTTTAGTACTGGCAGCAGTGGAGCCATGGCTCAACACACATGGTAAAGCCCAGACAAGCCGTGGGTGAATGCTGCTGCGTCCAGACCACTACTGATCTGAAGTATAATGATTTATGCTGAAGTAGAAATCTACTTGGGCTACATTTACCCAGGTGACAGTTGCACCAGTGGGTTGCAACGGAGATGCACCCCTTTACTTTCTCCCTATGATACAGAAGCTGCCTCCCTGCCCCACGCTGGCTTTCTCCTGAGCTGTCCGCTTTGGTACAGGAGGAGCAAGATAGGAGAAAACAGCAGTGATTTGCGCTCACATGTTACTTCACTATTACAGCCTCACTAGACTGTTTTCTCCTGGTGCTTTGCTGTCCCCTTTCCTGCATAGGTTTCCAGTTAGCGCTGTTGCTAGGCATCAGGCACCACAGCAAAACGTCTAGGGATAAATGAAGGGCCCTGGATTCTTCCTGATCCTTTGTATAACATGTTGCTGCGGGTGGTGCTTTTCCCTGCTTTAATGTGCAAATACTCGTTTCCTTCAAACTTACCCTAGTTATTCACCATCCAAGGAGCTGATGCTGTCATCCCTTAGAGAAACGGAAGGTGTTCTTTCTTTCTTTCTATGTAAGAAAGTGTCTGAGGTGACATGGTTTTGTGTTGTTTTGTTTTGGATTTTTTTCTCCACTTGGATTATATATATTTTTAAACTATTTCATCTTGTTTTGATTTAAAGAACTGATGCAGTTTGCTCTTCAGAGAAGGGAAAAAGCTTCCTTCAGTCTGAAGTTTATTTGAAAATTCCAGGCAGATAGCAGAAGAAGAAATGTACTAGGAATATATTAAACTTCCTTTAATTTAGAAAGCTGATGGTCTCTGTAAACATATCTGTTCTCTGAGACTTGTGCACACGTATTTTAGTTTTAAAATAACTATACCGAATTACAAAGATGATCTTGCTTGGATTGCAGTTTTGATCTCTTAGTAATTACAGCCTGAGGGTTAGATCCTAGAAAGGGCTCAGACATGCAGCTTATTAACTTTTGGTCAACCAGCTAGAATCCAAATCCAGTGTCAAGCATCTTGGCTCCTTCTTTAGTGTGAAAGACGACCAGACAGACTGCTGAGCAGGCAACTACCCAGAGCTAGCCAGAGAAAGCCTCAGGATAGTGATGTGTCAGAAAATGCTTCCTTTTCTCAGATCGCCCTGACCCAAGACTGCAGGTGAGGATTCTGTGCCCCATCCAGCATGCCTGTATGCTTCTCATCATTCATACAGAGAATCGAGGCAGCACTTTTCTTTCAGAAGAGAGCTAGTGATGCCAAGTGTTTCTGCAGCAGCCTACTGGTTATAACACTTCCCTGGAAAGAAAGGAATTCAAATTCTAATATTTCCCAGCTCTAGAGGTCCTCAGACTCTCAACTCATCCCTGTAAGGCACCCTCAGCTCCTTCTGTTTAAAATGTCTGCTTTGAGTTGAACTTGTTTGTTTTCAATGTAAGCACTTATTTAGGTTTCTCAGTTTAAATTTGTTCTTTAATAAGGGAGAGTAGAAAAGGATCGCATACATTTTCTAACATATAGATGCCATGTGCAACTTTTCACCTGAGGAAGAAATTAACATATAGAAAAGACAACATTCAGCCAAAGGACAATGATAAGACCTTCAAGCACTCCCGGTCTGTGGTGATTTCTCTCTAGGATTGTGGGGTAATATATGATAAAGTTAGAATACTTTTATAATCTCTGTTACCACCTGCAGATTCTAGTAAAAAAGACAAAAATGGACTGGGTTGAGGCTATTTGCTCAAATTTAGGTAGTAATAATAGATATACTAAAATCAATTCCCAAACTGAAATTATATATCAAGAGCGATATATAAAATTCTTTATTATGTTCTCAGTTCTAAACTACTCTTACAGTACAGTATTATTTCTTTATTGCAAATGCATGTGATAATGACAAAGAAATTTCATGTTGTTGCAGATGTGTAAAATAGATATTATTATTAAAGCATAACATAATATCAACATCAGAAATCAATAAGCTGTGTAAGATCAGATACACTTAGCAATCCAATAACCATCCCTTATACCTATTTATGTTTTACAGCGTAGTAATTTTTTGTTTTATTACCTTGACTTGATTAGGTGTTTCTTTCTGCTTTTTTCACAGTTGTGATATTATCCTGATAACAGTGGCTGGGATGAAACTTCTCCGCTCCTCATTCTGTAATCCTATTAATCAATTTGTTACCTTGAGCTTTACTGTAATATTCTTCCAATTTGACTACAAAGATATTTCAGAAAACTTCCTGATGGATTTCTTCATGATGTCCATCGTGTTTCACAAGGCAAGTTTTTGTTACTGTTGTTTTCCTGGAAAATGCATTTCATAGTTTTGATTTATTAATGTCACTGTATTGATAAATATGTGCTGGTATTTTTTGCATATAATGAATAAATATGTGGGKTTTTTTGAATATTATGAATTCATACAGATAATTAGTATTAAAGAGGGAAAAAACTGTAAGCAGAAAACAGCCTTCTGCCTGAAAGTCCTCTGKTTTTTTTTTTTTTATTTTGCATTTGCTTCTTGCTCACGTGTTGCTATGGAAGTTCAGAATTGTGCTTTTTGAGAGCAGAATCCTAACTGTGCTGCAAAGAGCCTCTTGGGTCATTAGTGCAGAGCTGCCCTCCAGATCAGTCGCCTGGGCTTTTTTTTAATCTAGGCTTTCTTTGAATGCCTCTAGTGTTTGACTCAACAACTTCCTTTGGGAAATTATTCCATTATCTAATGATTCTCCTGATTTTAAAAGAAAAAAAAAAAGTGTTCCTAGTTTCAGGCTGTTATCTTAGTTATACTACCCTTCACCTTAACCTCGGAGTTCCTTCCTGGGTTTTATTGTTAATTCTCACTTGCCTCCCTGAGGCATTTCTGAACTCCCTGTGTTCTCCTAGCTGTATATACTTTAGCAAACCCTTTCTGCATTAGTCAGATCAGATTCTGATCTGCTGTCTATGTTGTTCCACTGAAACAGGTTTTAAGGCTTAACCAGTATCTGAATAAAACTTCAGAAAGTGTTGAAGACTTGCCTTAAATGTTTACCAGTTCTTTTGTGTTCTGTTTTTAAACTCTTTGGTTCCTCAGATTTCTTGGCATATGATACAGCTTTGTGTGAAGATAACTCTAGTGAGATTTTTTTGGTCCTGTTTTGTTGTTGCTTAGTAAGCTATCTCTATTATAAGTGTGAGTGTGACCCAGCTTCACCTCTGAGAGGAGAAAGAAGTGGTTCCCCACTGGCTCTAGCAAATGCTGTGGAGATGCCCAGTGGTTTGTAGAAAGAGATTTAGCCCTTCTGTGCAAGGAGATCACCTTCAGTTTATGCAGCTCTCTATGCTCATGTGAAGTTTCAGCCTTCCTAAGGAAAGGCTTGTGTTACTGGTGTTAAATTGGTGGCTCTCTATCTTTGAGGCACACAGTGAAGCAGAATTCAAAAATCTTTTTTTGTGGCAGATTTTTGTGCTTCTGTAAGGCAGGAGAGGAAGGGATGAAAAATAGCACCTTAGTGAGGCACATTAGGCCTTTTCTCTAAATCCTTGGACCACTGTCCAGCAGCAGCTTCACCTGCTTCAAGCCTCCATCCTTCAGAACTCAAGTGTTGCTGTGCGGCAACTACCTCTCCCTCCTGAGGTTAGGAGGAAGAGTCTGGAGGGAAGAAAAGCAGCAAGAAAAGAATCACTACCATAAACCCTACCATCCACCACCAGTGCTCTATGATCCTAAAAGAGGGTTAGAATAATTTGTCAAGCTCCTTACCTCTGAGGAGTGGAAGATTAGTGCTTAGGAAATGCAGAGGTTAGTTGTATTGTGGCAAACTTTTCTGTATTTGTTGCATTACCATGTTCCTTAGGAGAAGGAATGCATTTCTATTTTCTGAGAAGACTGTTAATATGTGTGAGTGGACATCTGGATGATAGCTTATTAAGTCCTAACACTCATTCTCCAAAAAATTGTTTACAGTATCAAAAAATGAGCACCTCAGAACTGAGTCTTGTAATTCTTTAATTCTCTTGGAAACGTTTGTCTTGTGAGCATCTCACAAAATACTGATGTGGACTATTGCATGTTCGTGGAAGAGAAAGATGTAAAGATTTTAATGACTTTTTTGAAGTCACTTAGATGGTTTGGATCTACTGTTTCAGGTAGAAAGACTAGTGATTGGAGTAAGACTAATATAATCAAGGATGCATACCAAACTAAGCAGTGATGTTTGATGGAATAAATGCTACTGTTCTGGRCTGAAAGTTTGTAGTTCAGATGTATTTTGGAAGTGTAATTTTAGCATTGATCTGTCATCTTCTGTATAGTTCTTAAATCTAAAATTTTGTGGTTCATTAGTTGGTCAGATGGGCTTGTCCTTGTGCCTTTAAAAAAAATGAGATTAAATGGTTGAATTATTTATATTACAAAAGCACATGCACAGTTACACAATGATTGTTAAAGCCCATATGAAAAATAGCATTGCAGATGACAGTAATTAAAGTCCTGTTAATTTCAAATCATTAACAACGTAGATTTTCTTTAATTAAGGTCTGAGTCTTTACTAGTTCAGTATTATGGCACTTTCTTAAAAGACTTGCTCATTGAGGATGAGCAAATGATGAGTGTTTTTTGTCCATATTATTGGCTCTAAGCAGGCTGCTTTGAGCCTGAAAGTTTTGTAGCTCATCACAGACTCTGTCCATCTAGAGCTCAGTCATTTTTTCGTTTGTGGCTATTTTTAGAAAGACAGGAATCAAACCCAAAGTAGCTTCTCTTGTCATCCCTTCAGCTATTCAGAGGAACCAGCCAACGGTACTTAGTACAGGCTCTCTTGAGTTTGAGCTTTTCTCCATCTGATAACAGAGCTATGCACGTGCTGTGTCTTAGCCATACTCATGGCAATTTTTAAGCAGAGTTACCCCATGAAAAATTATTTGCATGTCATCAAAACCGTGCTGCAGAAAGCATTTATTATCTTGTTCTGGGGGAAGAGCCATCTAAGTTGTAMTAGTGAATCTTGAAGCAGGTTTATGTTGAGTAAAACTTTGCTCATAATGTTCGACAGAACATTTCTGAATCTCTCTCTGATTGTGCTTCCCTCATTTTCCACATTGTGCTGTTGATTTAATGTATTCAGTCAAATCAGAGGCTCCAAATGAACGTGATTGCTGCCCGAACAAGTTGAGGTATGGGAGTCCGAATCCCTGCTCGTGGATTTTTATCTCTGTTTGCAAATAGCCAAGCCGCCCACACTGGGGTGACAGAGAATGTGAGAATCCATTCATTTCTATTCCTGGGGCTTTTTAAACGACATAGATTTTTGGATCTATTTTAACAGTGTAGGTCTTATTAATGCCATGTGAATAATTCACTCATTTATTAAAATCATTAACTGTTTACATTTCATCATGTTGCAGAATGTAAATTCTTAAAGCTAAAATGTGATTGGACATGCACTGAGTATACTGTTTTGTTTTTCAAATTGCCATGGGAGAGGTGCAAGGTAAATGTTTAGAAAAGGCTTTATTGTTTGCTTTCTTAGGAATAATTTCAAGTGGAACAGAACTTCTCAATCTTTCTTGGGTTAAGATTGTCCATACAGCCACCCACAGCTTGTCTCATTTGTGACAGCCTAGGATTCTTCAGTCCAAAAACTCCTTATTGTCTATACTCATACAGTATATGCACTGTATATGCTGACTTAATAGGAGAGCTGAACGGCCTTTTAGAAATACTTTCTGGCTTATTCAGAAAATGTGGTTCTAATGCTATGGTGTGTACCATGTGGGAAATCAGACTGGATAATCAAGACAGTCTTGCTAGTCTTTATTATTCCATCTAGATAAACCAATTTTTCTCCTCGGATTTCTTAGTAGAGGCTATAATATCAGTGCAAAGGTTAATAAGGATATTCATGTTACCTGAAAGAAGGAAAACCACAAATAATAGAGAATGTAGTCTTCAGAGGCACAGGGGAGATGGATAGATAAYGGTGTAAAGGATTTCTTCCTAAAATTCTAGCAACTGGAAAATCTGTAATACTTTTCTGTAATGAGATAAAAACTGTGGGAATATTATTCAGTTCTGGGGGATATGAACTGTTTGGGGAAGAGGTGATTGTTGCTGAAGCAGAATATGCTGCCTGGTCCTGAGGGGTGTTCGGCCAGTGTGTCGTTTCGCGTGCTGGGCCAGCTACCATGTGCTCTGCCAGTCATTGACTCCTCGCCAGGTCTTCTGCAGGTGTCCTCTCTATCGGACTGTTGGGAAATCTGTTATTTCCTAGATGACTTTCAAGACAAATATATGGGGCAGGCTCATTATCCCCTTGGAAGATGTGTGTTATACTACTGGAGGGCTTAAGTGCTTGACAGCCTTAGGTTATTGAACCCCCAGTGACATGACTTTGCATCTAGCAGGTGTGGGGCTCTTGCCCCAGGTTTGTCCTCTATGAGGCTATACTAGCTCCGCCACAACCACTAGAAGTCTTCAGTACTCAGCTGGCTTGGAGTAAGCTGACAGTTTTTTCTACTTCTTCTGTACTGTAATAATGAATTTTTGGATGTGTAATGATGGATTTCAGTGTGCTGGTCTTGGGTGTGAACCTCCTTGCTTATACTGCGTAGATTTTGGGCTAATGGACTTCAAAAATTAAAATAGCTGCTGGCTGCAAGCACTATTATGATCCTCTAAGCTATATGCATCTTAGCTGACCTTCTCCTAGAGCTGAGGGCAGGTTGTAGAGCAGCTAGCAGCTTGTCTGACACTACCGTACACCAAGCCCTGGTAAGCTGGTTCCTTGACAGCAACTCTTTCATTTGTGTTCAACAGAGATTCCTGTGAATTCTGGACTTTAGAAAAAAATAGATTCTTGGCAAATTTGCCTAACTTCCTTTAAATCTTAAAGAAAGGATCTCCATTTGCTTACACATTCCTCAACCACACAGAGTGATGGGAATGCTACGATCCGGTTAACCCTTCTTTTCCTTTCTCTCTCGTATGTTACTAGCAGGTATTTTAATGGACTCTTAATTTGTGTGTGTGTGGATGAACTAATTAGCAATACTAAAATATGGAATCACCTTAGAATTTCTGATAGTCACTTCCTCTGAGGGTTCTGAATTTGTCTTCATGCATAAGAAAAAATAATTAAAGAACCAGAGTTTGTTAAATTTGCCTTCATTAACGCTGAATTCATTTGCCTAAGTACTCTTACCCCTGCCGAGCTCATCCAGATAGAGTTTTCCTGTTCTTTTGAATATATTTTCCAGCCTAATAAGGAGTATACCTTTTTTATTTCACTTTTGAGTAGGATGTTTCTGTGTACTTCTGCCCTAGTATCCTATGTCATGTATCTCTAGTAACTCAAGTCAAGTAGGAGAGCCAGCTTGTAACAGTCTGCCAGACCTGTGCTGATCAGGCTTAGCTCTGTAAGAGTTCAACATCTGCAACACAGTCCCTCAGAGAAGGAATTACACATAATCTTATTTTCATTCATTTTCTGAGAAAGTGCTACTGCTGATTTTGCTTCATTGGAGCCCAGGAGTTAACCCGATGAATCCTTTTACTGCCTTTGTGGCTACAAACTATGGACTTCTTGGCTAGTCTGCATGTCCAAGGGCATTTAGGTGCTGCTTGTAAGACAAAAGCCCCACTTTGTTTCCTTCCTTTTTCTAATCTTTTATCTACTCTGAATCTAATGTTTCACTTCAAAGCTGTTGGCCCGATGTCATTAATTCATATTTTAATCCATTTCTTGTCATTCATTTAGACTGAAATGCAATGTCTTAATCAGCTGTACCCTCTTAGCTTGCGGTGGTTTCCTAATTTTTGATATTTGGTGTATAAGCTCTGTTAAGACACTTTCTGCTGAGTAAAATACCCGAGGCTACATCTGATATTTGACAGGATAATCCCAGGAGTATTTTCTGCAGACTCCTTAGCACTCCTGTGCATTGTACAGTTCATGTTTCCTTTTAATATTGGCTTAATTGATTTTTTCATTCACCCTTCTTCTACTGACTTCTACTTTAGACTTCATCCCTGACACTCATCCCATATTTTCTCTCTTTCTTTTTTTAATTTTTTCCTTTAGAAAGGAAAAATGCATGGATGCAGGAAAATGTGCATGTGTTCTCTTGGTCAGTCTAACTTGTTGCACGTAGAGAACTGTATTCATGTACACTCATACTGTTCCAAGCTTGTTCTGTGTCTGATAGCACTGACATTGAAAGAGAAATCTCTACCATCTGATGCTTCAAAGTGCAGCTTTCTCTGTGCATTTCTTTATGTTCACTTTTAGGAGATTTGTAGGAGGATTCTCTGTGGGCATGGATAATTTTAAAATTATTTTGAATTTTTGATTTAAAACTGATCATGCTTCAAGCTGAGAGAAGTTGTGGGGTCTCCTTCTCTGGAGATCTTCAAAACCTCCTGTGCCACGTGCTCTAGGTGACCCTGCGTGTGCAGGGGGGTTAGACTAGACAACCTCTAGAGGTCCCTTCCAACCTTAAGCATTCTGTGATTCTATGGGCCATGCCTATGAATGCTTCACTGAAGAGGCTGGAGCAGTGCCATCCAAGGTATTTTAGCTATCTGGCCCATTGCAGATTGCACTGATAAACTCTGATCCCTTCCTTGTCCACCTCAGGAAACATGGGAGATGAATTCACCTGGTACCATAGGCTCCTTCCCTAGACTGTTGCTGGCAGTGTTGGCAGAAGCAGCTTCTGCCACTGGAGCAGATCTAGGGCTGTTCATTTTATCATCATTTTATTGTCATGATCCTCATCATACTTACCTCTGCCTGTTGGTTATTATTTGGCCTAAAATGTAAGGCTTCAGAGTCTATTACTCAAGCTGTTTATAATGTGAAGTTGTACAACTTCAGAGTAAGTGCTGGACACTGTTCCAGGAATACAGTTTTAATTTCATATCCATGAATACATACATGCAGGTTTCCACTCTTAAATTGTTATTGACATAACTATGCATATAAACATGCATACAGAAAAAAAAAAGAATTTACCAGTAGAGATTAGAATCTACTCCTAAAACTCAGATGCCAGTTGACCGGAATTAAGTTAACATGATAAATTCAATACCAGCATCTAAGAGACTAAGTTCAGTTCTGTCTTGAGTTCTCAGCATGTAAAATATAAAGAAATACCTTCATGAACTGGGAAAAAAGAGTTTTCTACATTTAAGATATTTAGTTTCTCACTCTTGCATTGCACATGAACCAGGTAGGCATATGCATTTGATAGCTATTTTTTGTTTAAAATAAGAATATAGACGTGTACTCTTTTAATACTCAGAAAACAAAAATCAAGCCATACTTACAGCAGGAAATTTTTTTTTTTTTACACTTTCTTTAGTCTCAGTACTACCAAGGAGTCTGCTTACATGGATTCCCAAAAGATGCTGAACAGGCAGACAGGCAGTCRAAGGCTGGAGGTACTGCCTTGTCTCCATATCACATTCAGTGCCTTTTAAATTCAACTGGTAATCTCCTTCCAGAGTATTGAAATCCACGAAACTGAGAAAAGGAGATCACATTTTCTCTATAAATGTATACTTATGTATGTGTGTGTGTATATATATATGTATATATTAACTGCAATTTCCAGTAGCTTCCAGATTCTAATAATGCTTACATTCAGTAAAATAAGAATAAGCACAAAACAGAAATCCTGAAAATTAAGTCTTTACCTCTGCTATGTTAGATGATGWTGTATAATGATAGATGTATAGGATGCTAGCATATGTGTCAGTCTTTTAGAGTATACAGTCTTCTAACAATTTGTAGAAGATGTAAGTATAATTAACATGCTGAACTGTGTGTCTACAGAAAGTATGAATGAAGGATACATGCTCTGCGTTTTAACTTGACAGGAAATGTGGTAGTTTACTGAATATAATAAAAAATTCTGTATCAAAGACTTAAAAACTATTTACTGTGCAAAACTGTCATGAGTAGAGATCTCTAGGAACTTTAGAACTTTGTCCCCTAAATAATATATGATTTTTCTGCTTAGAGAGTTGTAGAAAACACTGTATGTCTAAAAAAGCATAATAAAAATATGCTTTGAGAGATCATCTTAAACCAGAATGTAGAAGTCTCAAGGAAAATTAATCATTTATGCATGTTTAAGGAAGATCATAAAGGCAGGAGAAGAACTCAGCACATATTTTTTAAAAGTTTTTGCTTTAGATGGGAATTTTCCCCCTTTGTACCTAGCACTGTTTAAAAACAATACCAAGAATAAATTATGTATTTCACAGAATAATGAAAGTTGGAAGGAACCTCTGGAGATCACCTTGCCCAACTCCTCTGTTCAAAGCAGGCTCAGCTAGGGCAGGTTGCTGAGGGACGTGTCTCTGGGTTTGGAATATCTCCAGGGACAGAGATCCTCTTTCATGTGTTTTTGGTTTGTCTCCATTGCCTCTTGTCCAGTCAATAGGAACCACTGAGAAGTCTGGCACTGTCTTCCTTAGTCTTGCCATCAGGCAGTTAGATGTGTGAGATTCTGACCTGAGTCTTCTCTAGGCTCAACAGTCCAATCTCTTTCTGCCTGTCTCTGTCAGTCAGATGTTCCAGTCCTGTAAACATCTTTGTGGCCCTTCCACAGACCCACTCTAAGGATCTCCATGTCCTTAAGTTGGGAAGCCAGGCACTGTACCCAGCGCTCCAGGTGCAATGTCACCAGGGCTGAGTAGACGGAAAGGATCACCTCCTGCTGGCAAAGCTGTTTCTAGCTGCTTCTCTGAACTTCATGAGTTTCTTGTCAGCCTACATCTTCAGCCTGTCAAGTCTAATGTGAGACCTCCTGCTGGACTTTGTCCCGCTGAACACAACCTTCTGAGCCTGGCCCTTCAGCCAGGTTTCACTCCACCTCACTGTCCATTTTTTGAGTCTATACCTGCTCAGTTGGTCTGTGAGGATCTTCTGGAAGATGGTATTGAAAGTCTTACCTGTCAAAAGTCAAGATAAATATACTCTGCTTTCAGCTTATCTACTGAGCTGTTATTTCATCGTAGAAGGCTCTCAGGTTGGTCAAGCATGACTCCTTTTGTAAATCTACGCTAGGTGCAGTTTTGTAAGGCTCTCAAAAACCAACAGAGATTTACTAAACTGTTTGTCTTACATCCATGTTCTTGCTAACAAAAATGAAGTCTGCTGCCTATCTTACAGGAGYGCTAGTTGAAAGGCAGGTGGGAAAACAACAGAAAATTCAAGCAGTTAATGAAGGTAGAAGTAGCAGGACTGGCTATAGGCAGCAGAGAACATAGGCTCTATGGTCTTTTTTGCAAGAATTGTGAATATTAGAAAATTATGAAAATGATGTAATGGAAGAAAAAGTCGGAAGGGTCTCCTCCTGAATTTGTTTCCCTAGCAAATACAAAGCCTGTATCAATATTTGAGGTTTAAAAACCTTTTGATGAACTCTTTGCTTTGAGCACAGTTGGGCTGATTTACGTCTTTGTGATTTCAATCTGTAACATGCAGAGTGTTTTGTAGGTTGAGTTGCAGTGTTGAATTACTGAGATTTCAAATGTGAGTCATTACCTTTTTCATCACTTAAATCTTTAGCAGATATATTTTTTCCCAGCTGTTCATTCATACATTTCAGATGAATAAAGATTAAGTAAAACAAAGTTAACCATCCAACCTGTTAAACAAGGTTTAAATAAATGAAATCAATTTAGTTTCAGTTCGGTTTTACTTGTCAACTTTATCTAGTGTTACAATTTTCAAGTCACATGTAGCATTTTTCACAGAAAGTAGACTAGATCAGAAGCTCTCATTGTTAAACTAGGGAGTGGTGACTAGGCTGTGCCTTGGAGAGATGGTGGAGCTTGTTTTTGTCAGGCTTTGCCTCATTTTGCTTATGTGCCTGTGTAGAATTAATTAATGTAAGCTACATTTTGAATGTTGCTCCTAATTTGAGTCATGCTCAAACACCAAAGCTCGTTAATCATGTGGTGCTGCTTTATTGTCAAGCAGAAGGTGTATCAATTAAACATGGACTTCTCATGATGCAGCGACTGCTGCTCTGATGGTTTGGTAACACAAAGACCAGGACATTTTAATGCTAATAGTCATTCCATGCCTCCCTCCCAATTCATTTGCAATTATTTACAATGGAATTCACAGTGAAGCTCAGTGAAAAGTCCCTTCAGCAGATTGCCAACATGGGTATAAGTGATCAAATGATACTTTACAGGTGGCAATTTAAGGGCAGATAAAATAAAATGCATTAGGCAGTGAAGATGCATCCTCTCGGATGYTGTACATGTTAATAAATATAGTGTGTGTAGACCCATGCTCTGTAGAAGCCAGCTGCCATGGAGAAAGCCCTGTTCCTGCTTGTAGACTCTTCAGGCTTCTCAGCAAGGTGGAGGTATTGGTTTGGGCTCAAATAAAATATTACTAGGGACCATTCTGACAATTTAACTACATATAAAGTATTAATCCCTGGGAACGTTCCCTGGGATTATTTTTTATTTTTTTTTACTAGTATTGATATAGCCTCAAGGTCTTTCAAGGTGCTGCCAGTGTCATGTTTTTCGTTTAAGCTACTGAAAAGTATATTATAAAAAACTCAACATATATTGGCTACATGAGCATGGAGTGCTGCATATATTGTTTCCTTCTCAAGTAGTATGTGTATATTGAGCGATAATTTCTATTGAAGGCAAGCCATTTCCATTTATTTTATCAGGAACCTATGCTGCAAAATGAATCTGATGACCCAAAGCAGATAAGACAGAAGATCTGTTTAGGGATGATGCCAAGAAAACTTAACAGTGCAAAATATATATCCAGGAAATGTGCACCTACCCTTTTTGAATCAGAAAGTGGTAGTTCCACCACAGCACATATTTTACAGGAGGCTAAAAGTAAATTCAGTAGTTTTTTTAATATGTATTGTGCAAAATGAATTGATGTTAATGCAGCCTTTTTATGGTAGGATGGTTTGGYCTTGAAATGTAACTACAGTGCTTGTTTTCATTAAAAAAAAAAAGGGAGGGGGGGATTTGTTTTTTGACTGACTGCATTTTGCAGATTTAGTGTTATTTCTAATGTGGTATTCCTAATCTTTTCTGCCAACTGAAAGTTACTGTAAACATTGTCTTGATAATACTAATACTGTACTGGAGTTCTTGTAAAGACATCTCCTCTGGTTCCCTGAGTTACTGAAATTAACTCTTAAGACAAAGAATTATTTTACAAAAGGATTGAAAACATGAAGATTCCAATTCAATGAAGTAATTTCTATTAGCAAAAGCAGTGTTTTCCCTCAGGTGTAGGGTTTTTTTCTTTTTTCTTTTCCCTGTGAGAATGCTTATAGAAGAACACAGAAGTTACCACATAGTCTTACAAGTTGTTAGGTAACTGCTATGTTTACTCCTAATTAAACATATTTTTGAAGAAAGGCAATCTCAGAACTAGGACTCAGCTTGATAGTACCTCATTGTAAGTGTAAATTTCAAGTGAAAATATACTTGTGTTCCCTATTGATGAAAGGCCTTATTGACGATGAAAATTAATGGTGCAGCATACAGTCTCTCACATTCATTCCTATTCTAAAAAAAAGTATCATTTTCAGATGTTACTATTTGAAACTATCTCAATATTTAATAAGTGACTGGATCTTTGTATTTTTTTTCAGCTGTGGGACCTACTGCAAAAGTTACAGTTCATCTTGACATATATTGCTCCCTGGCAGATTGCCTGGGGGTCGTCGTTCCATGTTTTTGCGCAGCTCTTTGCAATACCTCATATCCTTTATAAATTTATTTTTCTTTACTCTCAAATTCCTCTTCATGTATGTACAAAAATTACTTTAGAGTGTTTGGACAAGGTGTGAAATTTCTAGATATTTTTTATTTTAAAATGTGAAAATTCTTGAGCCATTACCTGGGAAATGTATGTATATATAATATATATATAAATATATTTATATGTATTTATACAAGTGTAAAATGCACTTAGGAAAATATAGCAAATACAATGTACATTTCAATCACAATACAGCTGTGATTCCCATTGTCAGCCTCTGTAATGTGCTCACTGTCATGATGATGGACATCCCTGAGGGAACGGGGGATTCCTTGCCAGGAAGGAATACGTGGGCTGAAAGCAGTTCAAGCCCATTGCTTTCTTCAAAATTATTTTGTGACATTCACGCTATTTCGATAAACTCAGGGAGAAATATTTATACTGTAAATTAGCCCTCTTAGCTGTGATAGAGTCAATTGAGCTGTCTGCTTATCTAAAACAAGGATGAGCCTCAGCTTTCCGTGCTACGGCTTTCGTCAGTCAGACCATCTTTATGTGCACAACATGCTTGCACATTTCCCATGAGCCTTCCTTCAAAACCCTGTTGGGGATAATAGTTGGGATCAGGGAATTAAAAATGCCCATTTTGGGGTACCCATTTCTTAGCAGCTTCTGAATTACCTGACTCATCTCCCTCAGCAGATAACTGGAAGAAAGAGAGAATCTTCTGGAAGGATTCAGATCCTTATCTAGATGTCCTAGTTTTCCTTTAGGGAAATTATCCTTCACTAGTAAGGTGAAGTTATCTGAAGTTGAGTATCATTTTTTTTTTTTTTTTCAGTTCCAGAATAATGCAGGGTTTAATGTAGGAAATTTAAACAGGCAGGTAGGACAAAGGGAATCAAAGATTCCTTAAGGATGGAAGGGACCTCTAGAGATCATCTAGTCCAAACCCCCTGCACACGCAGGGCCACCTAGAGCGTGTGACACAGGGTGGCATCCAAGCAGGTTTTGAAGATCTCCAGAGAAGGAGACTCCACCACCAGTATGGGCAGCCTGTTCCAGGGTTCCTGTCACTCTCACTGTTAAGAGATGTTTCCTTAAGTTCCTCTGGAACTTTTGATGGTTTGGTTTGTGGCCGTTTCCTCTAGTCCTGTCTGTGACCACCACTAAGAAGAGGMTGACTCCATCCTTCTCACTCCCTTGAAGTACTTAAAAGACACTGATCAGGTCCCCTCTCAGTCTTCTCTTCTCTAGGCTGAACAGGCCCAGCTCTCTCAGCCTTTGCTTGTASGGCAGATGTTCCAGGCCCCTAATCATCTTTGTAGCCCTGGACTGGACTCTCTCTAGCAGCTCCACATCCCTCCTGCACTGGGGAGCCCAGAACTGCACACAGTACTCGAGGTGCGGCCTCATCAGGGCTGAGTAGAAGGGGACAATTGCCTGCCTCAACCTGCTGGAGACACTGTTCTTAATGCAMTCCAAGATCCCATTGCCTACGGGGGCACTGCTGCCTCATGGTCAACTTGTCATCTACCATGACGCCCACGTCCTTCTTGACAGAACTGTTCTTCAGGAGGTCATCCCCAGCCTGTACGCGTGTCTGGAGTTACTCCTCCCCAGATGCAGGACCCTGCACTTTCCCTTGTTGAACTTCATGAGGTTTCCMAAGGGAAAGCTTCAAACTGACAACTTAGAAAAAGCAAGTGTTTAAAAAACAAGGCTTTATATATAGGTGACCTACAGCAAATTATTACCGAATTCTACAATAAAAAATAATTTTCATCTCTATTGTAGATAGGAATTGCAGAAGAGTCTGTGTGAGGATATTTGGAAAAACCTTTGAGAACTAAGATTGTTTTTCAGTGAGTTTCTCTTTGATCACAAAGTTTTGCACAATGGTAACTTTAGTCTCTTGATAAAAGTACCAATTAGGCTTTGTAAAATGGAGAGCAGTTAACAAAGCAGGGTTAGTTTATTTACACAGTTCTTGCCAAAGTGTATCTAGATTAACTTTCTATTATTTATATCTATAATTTCATTTGTAAATGCAAATCTGTCCTTTAAGACAATGTTGCAATTAAGATACTGGTTAAATGCCCAAACTACTGTTCCCACAGCAACAATAACTCTGACTTTTTGTATCTACAGCATTTTTATTTTTTTCTACAGTAACTCTGCAAACAGCGCTAATAAATGCATGCTGCAATTTGCAGAGGCACTAAGCTTGACGTATCTTTGTAAAGTTGATTATTTATGTCTCTTAATTGCCTAAATCTCTTTTGCAAACAAGAGATAATTTTTTAAATTTTAAAGTGCCTCAGTGAGTTTTTACTGTAGAGCTCAGTGATATGAGGAGTTCTGCTCACTTCAGTGTGCTTGACTCAGCTGTGCCAGCTATTAAGGGAAACATGCACAGAGCTTTGCCTAGAGGAAGTTACAGAGTCTCCGTCTTTAGAAATCTTTAAGAAGAATTTAGCCAAATATCTGTCTGGAGTCCTGCCTTGGGGCTGCTGGATGGGCTAGGTAGTCCCGTAAAGCTCCTCCTCATCCTGTGATTCTGTGAGTTTGAGGGAGTTTGCAGGAATAGAAACTGACTCCTGATTTAGATCTGCTGCTTTGCTTCCTTGTCTTGAAATAGATGAGACATGGATGGTAGTGTCTTTGTGCCCAGTAAGTTATCTGCACACAGATGAAGTCAAGATAGTTTGTAGTCAAAGGTGGATTTTATCTAGTAAATCAGTAGTAAGATTGGAAAAAGAAAGATTTGTAGTTTGGTTATATCCTGCTTATGAGTTACTGCTCTGGCCATTTCAAAGTTTGAGCTCTAACACTGGGGACGGAAGCCACTAAATTCTCCCACCCATTGCATCTGGAACTGAGGAAGCTTTTTTGGTCCATAGTAATTACTATTAAAAATGTGATCTGGGGAAAACAAACAGTGAATTTGGAATGGATTTACCACATGAGGAGGGAAATTTTGATTAGCTTTTTTGAAGCTGATGCGAATTTAAACAGATTTTTAAATTATATGAAATGATTGTCAAATTATTTCATATCATGCAAAAACTTATGTTATTTTAAAAAATTAAATTGGTCACCTTACAAAAAAAAAAGCATAATTCACAAAGAAACAAATTCTATTTTTAAACCATGTAACCTAACAAATGCTGCACAGGAAAACTAGATTTGGATGTAGACCATAAAAACATGCCTGCAAATTTATGACACTTTACTACTTRCACATCATTAACACATTGCTATAAAAAGAGAACTGCCTATTAAAAGGCAATCAAGTATCATGAAATAGAAAAAAAACTGATGACAAATACTTTACTTGCTCCCATGCTATGTTTGCATATATGACACTGAATTAAAATTATTCTTCACAAGTCAAATGGGAAATGTCTTGCAACTACACATGATACAATATTATGTCTTTTAGCAAAAATAAAACAATTGCTACTGCTTTACATCTTTGCTGCTAACAGTTCACAGTGGAGTCCTAAATACCTTAGGTCATAATGGTGGTAATTTTTAAATCAATAATTGCATTCAAACTCTCTTTAGAAAATTTGATATACTCTCCTCACCAGTCCTCCTTGTTCTCTTTTTCTCTTTTCAGCTCCCATGCCTCCTTCACTTACCCAACACTTGTAAATACTTGTGCATCTTTCAGAGCCCATGCTGGTCATGACTGCAATGTAATGTGACAATTTAACTTTGTTGACATACTTTCTTCCTCTTCTGTGCTCTCTGTTGTTTTTGGTACTTTCAGACTCTGAGGGCAGCTCATTTTGCAAACTCAGTAATGYACTGAGACACCATTTCAAACCACTCTCTTTTCATATGTTTTAAGAATTTGAGAGATATCTTTTGGCAAGTACTTGTTTGTAGATATTGCATGTTGCTTTGAAAACATGGCTAGCTAGCCTCTTTATGGAAACACTGTATCACAAATGATGCCATATATGTAAAGACATTTACTGCAAAGTATAATAACCATAAGAGGATAGGATTTGATTGGAGCAGGCTAAGCTTACAGACTGTTGTTATAGGTTGATTTTAACCTTAATTTTGGTTTGAGATGTACCTGCTCTCTGTTCTTTGATAATCACTCCATAGTTCATGGCTTCCCTGTATAGCTTCCCTTCCTGTATATTATTCCCTTCCTCCTAAGAGAGGTATAAGGAAGGACAACTGGGCTGGCATGACAACTTGGAAACTTTTTGTCCTGAGGTTTCATGGCGCTGGTATGAATTAAAGGGGAATTCAACCCTAATATGTCATTAGTTTGAATTTTTTAATCCCACTCCTTTCAACTCATGTCTTTTTTTGTATCCTTGTCAATTTCATAGTTTGTTTTCCAGTGATACAGAATACGATTTTACATTTAAAGTAAGCAATAGATTCAGGTATTCATTATGACATGCATTATATTTATTGTTTCCCTATGTTTACCTTCTCATGTTGTGTGTATTTCAAACCGTATGGAATGCTGAAAACTCCTAGTGTTTTAAAAACAGTGTGGAAATTGCCAGTGAAAATTAATATGAAAGCACAATTTTGAGCCAGCAGCTGGATTATGGAGGCATAGCTATTTCTGCACATATCCAAAACAAACAGTAATTCACAGAATGAAATACTGGACTCGGTATCAGAAATGAGTTTCCACTGCAGAGAAACAGGAATTTCAAAGCAAATCATGGAAGTTAGGGTCTTTTTTTGAAAGTTCTTCTTGTCAGGCTCTCAGAAGCCCTCTCTGTTGTAGAGGAGACAGTGGGTAGCTGGAAAAGGGCACTCGCCCGCTGCTCTGCTTAGGCTTGCCTTAGGCTTGGGATGTCTCCTTTGGCAGAGATGAGACAGGGTCACCCTGTTCATAACATGCTCCATTTAGATGTGTGGCCTTCGTTGCGACTCTGCAGAGTTGAAAGTGCCACGATTTTTGTGTTGGGAACTGGCAGTTTGGCACTGCCTGCCGTCCTTTCCTCCCCCCACCTCTTTGGTAAAATTAAAAATGTAAAGGCAAAGATAAGTAGTTTGAGGTGCTGTCTGAACAATGGCTGGAGCTGTGATGAAGTCGTTTCTTTACCTTAACCTGGAGTTTCAGACTCCGCTATGCTTTTTTTTCAAACTCTGGCCACTTCAGCCTTTTCTACTCCACTGAGCCCATTTCTTGGTAGTGTCATCTTCATCGCATCCTACGCAAGACCGATCAAGTTCTGGGAGAAAAACTACAAGTAAGACTATGCAAAAATTTTCTATGTTTGTTATTTTTAAAGGTTATGTTCTCCTTAATCTCATTTCCGGAGAATTTTTTTCTGTCAAGGATAATACCAAAAGTGTTGTAAGGCATGAGAGTTACGTTTTTTTAGCCTGGATTCTGCTGTTTTACTCTTTAATGGTTATTTGGTTATTTCTGCAAATATATTTAAACAATTATCAGTGTGTTACAGATGAGGTGTCACATTGCATTTGTTGTGCAGGCAGAAGATAACCAAGCTGTGAAAAAAAAATCAATAAAAGTCTCAGTTGTCAGCCTTTTTTGTCCTACTAACTAGTTGTAGCAACTAAATCTGTTAAACCTTTGGCACTTGAAGTCAGGTTGCATTAATGTGTTTTCCATTAGCCTCTTACCATTTGAGATGTGGCAAGTTATTCTCAAGGTGATGATGAGTGTACATTGTAATTACTTGCTACAGCAGATCTTAGAGTTTGACATAAGATTTGGTTGGTTTTGTCAGAATGTAGTTGTCATGCATTTGGTTGCACAAGGGCATGAACTCTGAATACTGAAGAGATTGATTAAAGATGTTCTGCTCCTTTTAGCCAGTAGGTTTTCAAAGCACTTGATAATTGGGATCTAGCAGATTCCAAGTAGGAGTAACAGATACAGGAAAACAGCTTCCTTTCCAAATGGAGACATACTGTCTTCCGTACTTGCATACTTGACAAGGATTGTATGAACTGTTGGTGCACGATGTTAAGGGAGTTGATTTGATTAGTAAGGGACTTCCTTTGAGTCTTKTGTTCCAGGCTATACATAAACTCCTCCCTGACTACTGAAATGTAGCCAGCCTTGGAGTAAATTATTGCAGCTGCAGAACAGCAGTTTGAGGCAGAAAGGTGAAATATGTGGACTGAGGCAGGACTTGGCCAGAACAACGCAAAGTGGTGTGCTTTTGTCAGCACCTTGTCTCAGTATCACTGATCTATCTGAGCACCTTGAAAAACTTCAAAATAGAAACTACAGCCTTAGGGAAGAATTTCATCTTCCACAGGAACAGGTCTGATTAACTTGACATTTTATTTTTGTTTGAATTTGACCTGGGTCTGTGAGTGAAAACATACTCATCTGTAAAGAAGTTGCTGAAACAAAGCCAAGTTGAAGAAAGGACTGTTTCTGAATATCATGAGATTTAGAGACCCCTTTTGTGGGGAGCTGAGTTTTGTACACTGGAGTGAGATTTTAATGCAGTTCTTTCACACTGCACATCCTTCTCTGGGTCAACAAGTTAAAGATTTCACTGGAGTGAAGTTTGAGAGGAGTCATGGAAAGGTACAAAGCTATCACTAATCCCACAGAGAGCTTTACGTTTTTGAACAGATTTTTGGACCATAATAAGTAGGAAGGAGAGACTAGCACATCTGCTGCCTTCTACTTCAGAGGTTTATATCTTTAAGGCATGTGTCTTCTTTTCTAGGTACAAGTTAAAGAATCAAGCCTAGTAGCTATAGACACATGGCTGCAGTAGGCAGTTTAGTATATGTAACTGTTGATGAAAAATGGATGGGATTATTTTCAATTACTTTCAGTTTGTCTAGGACTTTTGGGACAGGGATGGAGCAGAAGATATTCAAAGGGAATTTCAAAACATGGTGCTTAATCATTGATACTTAAAGTAAGGGTGTTTCGTTTCCATCAGAACAGACCATCTGTGACTCTTGCGAAGATGTGTGAAGCAGTTGGTGCTAATCATTTTTGAAAACAAAACTTTTACTCATATACTATCAACTCCCAAATGTGAAAAATCTAACCCTTTTRATACTTAAAATTACTGCTACTTGTCCTTTGAAAACAAGCAGTAACTGCAGCTTTATCTTCAGTGTGACTGCTAAAGTTAGGCTCTTTGTGAAAAATTTATGCTATGTTGTTAGAAATTCTAGTTATCTTTTATGCTCTTCTCACTTTAAAAATAAATAAAACAAGAAAGTAAAAACTATGGAAGTGGAAAGCAGAAGATTCAGATACCCATCCAAGTGAAAAAAATGTTTGCCTGGACCAGTGGCATCCCCCACCGATGCACATGTGATTGCTCCTCCTAAGTATATATTCATTTTGTCACTAGCATTTCTGATTCTCTTTGTCTCACTTCCATTTYAGTATTTCATTGCTCACATGAAGAACTGAGCAGAGTGACAGTTCAACTGAAAAACTCCTGGGTCATTAAAAGGACACAGTGAAAAGATAAGGCAGGAGAAGGGAGTAGCATTGTATTAAGAACAGATAAATCTTCTATAAATAGGTTAAAATAATTAGATGAAGTCAGACTGGCCTTGCCTTATTGCTTTAATTCTTGATCCTTCAACATGTACAAATCCAAAAGGCTCCATGGTTGCCTGTTACGGAGCTGCAGAGTTAAAAAGTTCAGGACCTTGAACAGGACAGGGAAGTTGTGCTGGTTCTTCCACTGACCCATGTTGGCACTGCAGTGCCCTAGGTCAGGCCACACGCACACAATTTTCAGGTGCTATAAGAGAAAACACAACAGTTTGTGCGAAAGATGGGAAGATGGTGTATAGATGGCATAGATTTCTTTCCTGGAGAGTGGATTGAGAGTTGTTTTTGCCAAGTTCAGCTCAGTGCATTCATGGAAGTTCACAGGTTTGCTGCAGTGGAGTTTGAGATGCACTTGGATGAAGCAGAATCTGTTCTTGTTTGCCTTTTTTTTCTTTATTTCTTATAGCCTGCTGACAGGAACTTTTATTTGGTGTAGGGCTACCTTAACTGTCCTCTGTATAACTGGTTTTTTGCATAGGTTGCCTACTCATTTTCAAAACCTTTCCTACCATCCTTGATGACTAAATTATTTCATTTTTTTAATTAATTTTAGATCATTAAATAATTTCATTTATTYATTTTAAATTATTTCATTTATATTAGCTACTCAGACACTCACTCATATTTATATGAAGTGACACAGGAAACTATTTCCATGTTATAATTTTTATAACTTAACCTTGTAATTGCACTAATCAAAAATGCTTCTGGCAAGCAACACTGTTCTAGCTTAAAATATATTTTTGTTTTTCTTCCAAATAATAAGTAAGGCTGCTTTCTCAGAATGTCATTTCTGTTCATCAGCATATGTGTACTTCAGTGCTGTCAAGTGCACTTCAATTTTTCTGCTTTCACATAAGGAAAACTTAATTTTGCACACTCCCTTTTCATTTATCTCGTTAGAACCAAGAGTGGAAAATTGGTTTCAGTTTTTTGAAAGTGAATCTGAATCTGAAGGTCTGGGCATTAGTTAGGACAAGGTAGGACATTTCTGGAGGAGAGCTCTATCATTAGGCCAGTTGTCCGTGTGGTGAGCAATGCTCCATCTGTTCCCTGAAGTGCAGTTTTGGTTGTCTCTGCCTAGTGTTTCTGAGCACATGCATAGACATCTTGCATTWCTAACGTCTCTTTTAGTCCCACTTTTTCTACTGACTAAAGAGGAGTTTGATTTCTCAGGTTTCTGGCTGGACATCTGCCATTCCAGATGATGCGGTCTGGAGCTGAAAGTCATAGAGAGTTAAAATAGCTTGCTTGTTTTTCCTTGTAGATGGAAGAACTCAAGTAGATTTAAAATAAAAGGAAAGTTAAAAAAAAGGAAATGTTCATCTTGACATCTTGACAGTAAGCAAACTGTGAAGTTCCTAATGAGCTCTTCACAATTCAGGGCCCATATTAAGCCTAGCCATGCTTTTCCCTACAGTCAATATATGCCGTTTGCCTGTAGCTCACAYGTGCCAGGTCTAGTCCACCAACGCATCACAGAAGTGAGGAATCTTTCCTGGGGGAAAGGATGGTTTGAAGAACAAGAAAAAAAAAGGGGGAAGGAGATTAAGGCAGACCAACTTCCCATGCAGCCATTTTGTTTCAGCTTTTGCTGCTATCCTTGCTGAAGAGGGGGTTGTAAAAGTGGAAGGAGGCTAGCTGGCCGCTTACAAATTAATTGCTCCATGGGAGTCTAATTATGAGAAATTATCTCTGGACAAAAAGAAAGTTTTGATGCAAGACCGCTTTTGTGCTGCCAACAGCCTGTGTTCTGCTTCCAGTAAGAGTCCTGTTTTACTCTTTATTTTCACAGCTGTTGGAAAGATTTGGCTGTAGATGTTGGAGAAAAGGAAATGGCAGTAAATCTTGTTTAATGTATAGGCAATTTAAAGCCTAAAGTGTTTGTTCAAAAAGCTGTTGTTTCATTCCTTTGCCCTCCTTTTTTTTTTTTTTCTCTTTAATACTTTGTCATCATGTAGCCTGGCTCTCTCCTCCTCCTCCTCCATTCCTCTTATCTTACTTTGTATTTTGGATATGGCGATGGACAGCAGAGGAAGTTTACTTTCATTCCCCAGTGGGTCTAATCGCTGCATCACGTAGAGCAGCCTGTTCTCTGCTGCAGCTGTGATTTGTCCCAGTAAACAGCAAATTACCACAAGGAATCTGGAGATCTCTCTTCTCTCATGTTCCTTCATGTTTCTATTCTTTCACTGTCATCTGGTTCGGTGCCTATTTTTGGGTAAGGCCAGGTTGCATTTGCTTTAGGGGGTCCCTAATGAATTACTATATGGTGTAAGTAAATTAGATAAGTGTCTCTAAAGAGGCTGTGATTAAATTGCCAGTTATCTCAGAATGGTATTACCAGAAGCCTCTCCCTATTTGAGAATATGTGAGCAGGTCTTTCTTTTTTTCCATCTTTTTTAAATATATCACACAGTAATAGACAACAGTGTTATTGTTCTAGCCTTTGTGGTCTGGAAAACAGCCACCTGTAATGTTAATGTAGCAGGGAATGGAAAGTGAGGAAAATCTGCTCTACTTCAGATTTAGTGCAGTTAATATTTTCTTTTTCCTRCTGGCTGCCTTTGCTTGTCTGCCATGGGCAGGTGGAATGGGAAGAGT
This sequence comes from Eudromia elegans, assembly GCA_003342815.1. Lineage (NCBI taxonomy): Eukaryota > Metazoa > Chordata > Aves > Tinamiformes > Tinamidae > Eudromia > Eudromia elegans. The sequence goes on along the minus strand of PTEX01000050.1, from coordinate 4,298,111 downwards.
TTCCCTGGAGTGGGCATCAGAATAATTGACCCAACCTTACAGACACATCTGGGAAAGCAGTTGTGAAGTGTACCCAGCTGCTCCCTCCTTTTGTCCCCTCAACGCCATAAAATAACAGCCATCCCCTTCCAAAAGCTTATTTCTAACACACCCAAGTTCATCTGGTTTCTCTGAGCTTGCTCATCTGGTACAGCTGCTAAAATCCATGTTATAGATGCAAAAAGCCATTCACCTCTATCTGTCCATAGGCCTTCTTGGGAGCCGCAATTTCAGACTTTTCATGCTCTTGTTTTAAGAGCTGCAATCTTTCCTACAATTTTGTTTGATTTCTCACATATTCTTAGACCTCCATAGTTGTGTTTACAGAGGAAAAACTGCAGCAGATGTTTATAGTTCAGTAATCTCTGACATTGATGTATACTGAATGCTTTAAAGGAAGGTACATTAAGCTCTGCAGTGAACAATTCTAGCACACTTTAAGCACAGAAGAATCCTTCCTGCTTGATCTGCAGCCATTAGCATTTGCCTTTTTTCCTCAAATATMTTTTCTGCAATGTTATGTTCTGACTACTGTCCCTGACTATTCTCCCCACTAGAGCTGAATCTTTTCTGAGTGCTCCCCGCCTTCCTGGCCTCCTAGCCACACTAGAGGCCTGAGTTTACAGTTCACTGCCATCTTTTTAGTTTCATCTTCTGAACTACTTCTGCATTCTCAGGTAATTTCTRTTTGTCTCTGCTTCTGTTGCTGCACTGCTTTTACGAATTCAGCAGAAAGAAGCCTTCTGTTGCAGTTGTGAGGTATTAGAGTGGACCATGCTGAAACTGTAGCTCTTCCTTGTCATTTATTACTTAGTTTTACATATGCTAGCCCCTTTGTTGGCCATGGCACCTTTAAGAGAAGTCTTCATTGAGCTGGTGTCAGGACTCGTCCAGGCTTTTCTTCTGTRTTTAGTTAACTCAGAACTCAGCAAAATAGTATAAATATGTTTCAGCTGTTAGATAAAACAAAAGTGTCTTTGGCCTTTGTTCTTCGTGAGATCCCTGCAGTTGTGTGTTATTTATTCATCTGACTGTCTTCTCAAGACTTTTCCCTCTTTCATCTGTGCTGAAGTGCCTACATGTTTTACTTGTTCACAGCATAGTYAGTGCTACCACTGGCCTGCTGCCTGCAAGACCTGTCTGGTCTGGGGATCCTTAGTCCTTTCAGTGGATATGTGTAGGACTTTCAGTAATGACAGACAAGGTGAGATGGAGGTGCTGCTTCAGGTAGAGCTCAGGAGAAAAGAAGCCCCTTGATGAAAAAAAAATCATATTCTCCTTAGTGTCTCCTGCATAGCAAATGACCTTGTATGCCCAAATACCTCTTTGGCCTCTCGCTGTAGAGGACATGCCTATGTCCTCTGCACCCGAGCCCACCCTTCATCAGTTGACTCTGTGCTGGAGTTGCACTGAACTGGAAAAGATCTGAGGGCTACTTGGGATTGGGTAGATGAGAAGAAAGAAGTATCTTTGGTARAATAGAATTGGCATTAAAATTAGTTTTCTAGGTTGCCCACAGTTTTGCACTGAGGAGGTGCTATACAAAATTCAAAGCTCCATTTTAACTATTCGGCAGTATCTCTTTAACTGGTAACACCTCTTCTCTCAAATTTTGCCTGTGGCAGTCAATAAAACAAATTGAGGCTAATTGAATAGAAGCCATATGTGTGATAATTAATTGGGAGTGCATTCAAGATGCAGTGCTCTAGTTCCCTGCCGAGTTAAAGATGCATTCACAACTCCCATTCACTGAATCATTCTAAAAAGTCAGAGTAAAGACAGAAAGGAGGCATCAGAGAGAGAACACACRCTGAGACCAGGCAAGAACACAAGCAGAGATCAAAACCACCAGTGGGATAAAGGGAAAGGGAAGGGGATGGGCAGAAAGGGAAAATGCATGCAGTGAAAAGTCTGAGAGGGTAGAGCAACAGAAGYCCATAATCAGGAGCTGAAATCACAGACCTGTAGAAGTAAAGAAATCCTGGCCTGGATAAAAAAGGATTATTAAAGGTAATCTGGCAAAAACAGCAACAGAACATAAGAGGAAGATGAGAATAGACTAAGAAGTAGGAAGCAAGTAATATTGGACTTGTTTGGATGTACAGTAGCACTGAAATTTTATAAGCTGTCCTTCTAATTCTTAGCTTCCAAAATAYGGAATTTTAATGAGATCAAATGAACTCGTGAAGATTCTGTGTTTTGAATATTGGAAATATGTTGAAACCAAATTGGTTTTTCTTTTGATTTTGATTGAATTTCCACAAGAATGTGTTCTCAAGAAGCGTTCTTCTCATTCCCATGATGTATGTAGGCCATATCCTATTTTAAATTTAATTGAACCAAATTCAGAGCACTAAACTGAAACTTCCATTCAAGAAGATGGTTGCTTGTACAACTTCTGTCAAGATAGGAGGAAAGCTGAGATAGCAGAAGAAGTGTTCAGTAAGTGTCATTTCTTTAACTGCAGTGATGTGTAAATTATACACAGATAGCAACAGGGAATGATTCATACTATGCCTTGATGTGCCCTTATATACAAGGATATATGCTGGACCCAAATTGCCAGAGGGCTTAGACAGGCAAATTATGTAGTGTCTCTCACTTCTTTCAGAGATTATGTGAAGTGTAGAATTATAGCACTGTTGTCACGGAGAATCGTCTCTGAATTGTTCTCACTGGGACTGAGTAGATACTGGATAAATGCTGGAGAAATATATTTTTTTTTATCCTTTGACTTAGCAATATTTGGTCTCAAAATGCCATCTGCTTTAGGCATGGTTTGAAGATTTTTTTTCACTGTGAGTAATGTGGAGCCTACCATGAGTGATTAACATTCCTCATCATCCTTGCCTAGCGGGGGGGGGGGAAGAGAAACTAGCAATAACACAGGTGTTAACAATTCATCTCTGCTTTAAATTTGATTTTGTGCAATTTCACAGTAGCCCTAAAACTTTTTGTTCTTTTTGTTGTCACTGATGTTGCACTCTTGGGTTTGTGGCACTTTTTTTTTTTGCCTTTCTTCATTTTCTGGTGAGAAATAAATACATGCAGAACCCCATAGCGATCTAAACTAATATTTCTGATGTAGGCTTTCATTATAAGACCACTCCCCAGTTCTTGTCTTGTTCTTACATTAACAAAACACAATTGAAGCTTTTTGCATCTCTGCAGGAGAAAGGCAATAGCTATTGTGGGCTCCCTTGCTGGAGCAGCTCCCAACATGTTGGGGAAGTTTTTTTCTCTCTGATTTCTCACTACTTGCTCCTCTCCTTGAGATTTCTCAGGCTTTTACCACTTCATCTGCAGTGGTCTGCCAGTGATCCAAAACAGCCAGTGGACTAGCCCTAGCAGAGCACTTCAGCCTGGGCTGGGCACAGTGTGAGACCTCTCCTGTAATACCTGCGTGGTTCACGGTGGATAAAAACAGAGGACTAACATGTGCCTGCAGTGTTTCAGATGCATGATTTTTTTTTTTTTTAACATGCATGTGTGTAAAGTGAATCCATTTGCGTAAATTAAAATTGTGTTTGTGACCTGTGTGCAGTAAGACACAGCTGGAATGCAGGGTCTGTGCTAAGTGCAGCTCTGTGAGAGCGTCCTGGTGCTGGCCCTTTCTCCCTGGCCACAAAAATGAGCACAAACATCTCTATGTGCACTGGGCATAGTCCTCCCATTTACCAAACTCCTTGCATTGTTTAGTCAAGAAGATCTGAAAATAGCAACTAATCAGACTAGGCAGGAAAAAAAATAACAAGAGAGATAAATAGGATAATATGGTGAGGGTTGATTACTTTTCAGTGGAGTCTTAGTAAATATTTTAAAGCGTCCAAATGCTGAAGTGACCTGCCCTATTGATGTGTTCAGAGGAGCTCTCCATCTCCTCTGAAGAAATGGGCAAGTGACCAGCTAACCCTAGAATGTCAGAGCTCTCAGAGAGGCTTCTGAATCCATGCATGCATACCTGTCTTTTGGTCTCAAATTCACTCTGTTGATCCAAGGATCTCCAGAAACTCCAGTTCCAGAAAAGGAGACTTCTGAACAGGCCAAAATCTTGAGCAGTGTCAATAGAGTCTCAGCAAATGGCTGCAGTTCTGTTTTACGCACTCCCTGCAAACGCCAAAACAAACATAAATGGCTCCCATAATGAATTATAAAAACTATTTAAGAAAGTAAACAAACCTTAACAGCAGGAAGCCTTATTGACAATAAGGCCTTACTATGCTTTAAAAGGGCTGTTCAAAAGCATTTTTTTCAATAATTGCAACCTTTTATGCCTTAGCCCTCTCCCCATTTTCTAGCATGCAATCAAAGCCACTTTTTATTGTTGCTAGATGAAACATTGAAGCAGTCGGGGGGGAAAAGGAGGAGGGGAGCATGAAGAATAAAAATCAGAGTGAGCTAATAGGAAGGAGAAGTTGATGTCCTTTTTAAGAGATCCTTCTTTGAGCTCAACCTATGGCATGTCTTGCATGCAACTGCTCAGAAAACCTGAGAATGGTTATGCACGAAGGGGCTGTCAGCATTTGCTGCTAACTCGCACAGAAATCAGTCAGCATTTTTAGCTGAAATTGATTTAAAGCTACTTGAGCATCCTCCCGATTCCAATTAGTATCATGGTTTTTGCCTCTGGTGTCCTTCAAATATTCATGGATGTCTCCTTTTCCTGCCTTTTCCCGTTCACCCTCCTGCCTTGCTATCTTTAGCCTACTACTACAGTGTTTTTAAAGTTAAGCCATCTGTTTGTGCTGCTAGTAACACAGGACTTTCAAGTAGGAGGTTTTCTCTCTATTTTTTTAATTATTTTTCTTTCTCTAGACTCCATGAATAATCATAGGACTGCAGCACAGTTATGTTTCTCTCTGTTAGATGTCATGCAAAGATTAAAATTCATTGGACCCAAACTGAGAAAAATTTTGGATCTGCTCTAGAGAGGCCTCTCTTGTATCCCCCCAGAGAAGGCTGCTTTGCTTTGCTTTGTTGTCCTCTCCTTCACAGCAGGAATCTTGGGAATCTTGGATTTGTCTATTGGGGTGAAATTCAGCAACAGCAAGGCAGGAAAAACAAAACAAAAAAAGCAACTGCAATTTCATTTTCAGCTTCTGAAATTAAGCATGGCAAGGATCTATTTTTCCTCAATTTGCCTGATTCTCACCACCCCCTGTGGGTTTCCCCAGGCTGCCAGAGAACCCCCAGGGAGCTTCCTCAGCCTTTGTTCTCCCTCCTTAATTGCAACTTGCAGGGGAACTGGAGAGTAAAGTGTGAAGAGAAAGTCTTTCCAGGTTGAAAAATGAGGCAGTATTTTTGCACAAGGGAAATACAGAAAATGACTCCATCTTTTTACAAAGGGAAGCAATAATTACAATGTCATGAACAGCGCCATGCAAGCCAGTGGATTCTTGCAGTGGATTAAGAGCTAGAGCTAGGTATTGCAGGAACTAAGCATACCATTGACTTTAAAATTGCTTAGGCTTAGCTGAAGACATTGAAACACAGTCTCTTGCTCTCCAGGGCAAGTGCCCAAGGACCTCCACTCAGTTTGTGTAGAATAATGCAGTTTAGGAAAAAATCCAATTACTGAGCTAATTATCACCTTGGATGAGTGGTACTGACCAAACTGAAAGCAAGAAGCCACTGGAGGAAAGCCCAAATTGCCCATTAGTCCCGTAAATTCACTATAGGAGATCTTAGTTGAAAGCAAAAAAACCTAGGAGTAAATGTATACTTACTTTGGTGGTTAGGCACAATATATTACAGTTTAATGCCATGCAAATTCCTGTCAACTTTAAAAAAAGACAAGCATAGCTTTGGTTGCTAATAGTTGTTGGAGATTTTAAAGACCCAAGTAGGATAACTGATTGAGTTGATTCAACTAAACTAAACTTCAGGAGAAAAGTGGTTCACTCTTGCTTTGTTTTACAAACTGCCTGTATGACCCCAGGTCTTCCTAAGAAATGAAAATTACAGCTCAAAATACCTGGAATAATTTTTGTTTGTTTTTTCTCTGGTACTACCTGAAAAAGTAAATCTTTTTGTATCGTCTCCTGTCCTGAGGCCCATGTTTTCCCTGCTCAAGTCGACATTGTGCTTGGAATGGAGGATAAAGCCACAGCAGAGGCTGGTTTTGTTTTGTTTGAGAAAGCTGTTCAGTTTCCTTCCCTTTTTCCCATTCAGGCTGCATTATCCATGTCCTGAAGCACTCGTAATTTTCCATAATTGTTTCATGCATCTCTCTCAAAAAGAAAAAGGGAGGTAGGGGAGGCGAGAGGCAGGAGAAATGGAGCCAGAGCTGCAAAAGGATTCCCATTTGTAGAGATCTGAATTCTCTGATATATTGCTTGATTTGTATCTATCTTAATATGCCTCCAACAGAAATGCTTTATGGATTGTTAAAAAGAATGGGGTAGAGAATAGTATTGACTTCTACCTCATACTGGCACGCTGATTTCAGAGGGGCTGAAAGTTAATAAGGCATCTGATAATCTTAAAACATATCCATTTTTGAAATCAGCAACTTTTCTCTGCTGAGAATAGAAAACTGATTGAATTCCATAACCTAATCTTTATGCTAACCCTTTCATATGTTGTAATTGTAGGTGCGTGTATACCAAGAGAGGATTTCCAGCAATCTTTTTGCAGTTAAATCATTCTTTGTATTCAGAATTGCCTAGAAAGCACCTCCCTCCACCCCCCAACCCCCCACGTAACCATTTTCTGTTGCATAGGAACTGAAAATTGCAGTTACAATAAGCTGAGCCAACTAGAAGCGGGAAGATAAATACATCAAATTGACTGTTAATGTATGTAGATCATGTGCTGGTATTAACTACAAATAATTCTAATTAAGTAGCATACTCTCTCCAACTGCATTTCTTCCAGAGTGAAAGCCCACTCTTTTTAGGGGAAAATCAGTAGCCTCTAGGGAGTAGAGGCAAAACAGTTTTGTTCCTCTTCTGTCAAGTACTTGGAAGCCACTGTATAGTTTTCTGGTTGGTCAGTTTTCTGCGGCTTTTTGGGAGGAGCTGAAGCTAGAGACTGGATGAAAAGACCTTCTGACATTAGGAACATCAGTGGCATTCTTCGACCTGAACATCAGCATTGGCTTATAACTTCAGATGAGAAACTTCCAGCCTATTAAATAGCTTAAATAAATAGCTTAGTATTAAGTCAAGAAATCCTGGGAATTGATGCTTAGCAGAGGAAAGTTACAGAAACGCAAAGTCCAAGAGAGGAGATTGTCTGTTGTGCTTCACAGACTTTGGGTTTGCACCACCCTGGTTCGTGGTGTTTATCTGGTCTGAAAACCCCTGGTATAACTTAGACCCTGCCTGTCTCTGACCTCCTTGGGGCATGTCTAAACTCCCCTAGGGAGAGGTTAAGTTTCCAGCCTGGCCATACAACCTCAGCGCTGTGGCCGAGCTTCTCCAGCACCAGCCTGCCTCATGCAGCGACACCTCCTTCAGGGCGGGTGGGCTCTAGAGACAAATCCATCTCTCTCCAGTTCCGGAGCCCAGAGAGGGGCTGCAGACACCCTTTTTCCCAGCATAAACAGCCTGGTGAACAGATGAATGTCACATTTCTGCCATCTGTAACCTTATGCTTGGGCCGAATAGCTACATCTTTCTCCTCATTCTGTCTTAACCTCATTTTCCAAGGAATGCTAGAATTTGCTTGATTGACAGGACTTCTGCTAAAGTTACCAATAAAGGGTAGAAATTTCAGTGGTCTTAGCAAAGGCACAAAGTCCAAAGGACCACTCAGAGCAGTATTTTTGGGAAATAACATAACGTTTTCTGTCGTAGGCTTACGTTCATACCCTTAAGTCCTGGGAGATGCTTTGGACTTGGGGTTCTGAATATGCCTACTCGGCGCAACTGCTGCTCCCTTCTGTTGGATTCTCATAGTGGATCAGTCATTCATTATCTTTCAGCTTTGTCAGTGCCTTTCATTATAGTCAGGTGTAAAGGCTCAGTCTATTTTGCAGTTGCCTTGTATTTTGTTACTGTTTTTCCTATGGTCATTATCTTCCAGTGAGACTAAGAAAATATTGAGTAGGGAAGATGTCATTAGCAGGAGGGAAAGTCACCGTGTATATGAAGTAAGACCCTAGAGTTCACTCTCAAGAGATAAGAATGAGCAGAGACTCCCTCATTAATGCTTAGTTAAATAAGAATTTTTTTTCCTTTTTTTTTCTTCCAGGATATTACACATACATAAGTATACTCCCACACAAACAAAGCCCCTTGAGTCCAACTATTTTCCTTAAAGTTTAGAAAGGAAGAAAGACTGATTTAGTATTCTTTGTATTCAGTATTTGGGTAGCATCTGGTGGGTATGCCTCTGGAGCGAGTTTAAATATTTAGATATATGGAGTCTTTGTGTGTTATCACAGATGCTGACTTCTAAAGGGACTCTGCTACATGTTGAGTTACCTCTTGCATGAATAGCCCCATGAGAAAGAAAATGGGTAAGAAAAGAGCTTGAGGAAAAAGAGAAGGTGAAAAAGACACTTTTGTTTCATGAGTTGAAGAGCTACTTCAGCAGTAGCAACACTGAGCTGCAAAAACTGAGTGTGTCTACTTGAGAAACTAGTTGACAGATTAGCATGAACTGAATAATGATACATAGGAAAAAACATAGGATCAGAAGATAGGTTAAAAAGAAAAAGAAAGGGAGGTGGGGGCTAGAATCTTGCTTAGAAAAGGAATTGGCTGTACAACGTGTCTTTATTTCCAGCACCAAAAGGTCGGACCATTCCAACACAAGACTGGCAATTCAGATCGAAAAGGATGCAGGTATGGCCTGGGAGTTTGGGCATTTTGCTTGCTTTGGAAACACAGTGTATTCCCTCCTTTGAGGGTTTGCCTGGAAAGTTAGCCGGGCAGAGTGTTTAGTTGTGCAAATGAAGCAGAGCATTTTAAATGTAACAGAACCTCTGGTTAAGTTGTGTAACTTGATAAGTAAATTCACTCTTCATTTACATGGAACTGATTAGGTAGTCACTGGGCTGTGAATCTCGTGGTTAATCATAAAAATTGTTTGTGTGGAGCACACGGCAGACACCCTTGCTGAACTGCAGGGTCAGCCTTGGTGAGATGAGTGCTTCAGAAGAAAGAAGCAGGTGAGGCTGCCCCTACAACCAGTTCTGTGTGACAGGTATCTCCTCTTCCCTGGGGAGTAACCTTTTGGGAAAAGGCAGATAGAGAGGGAAGGGAAATCAGGAAATTTGCGGGTAGAGTAAAAGAAAGAAGGAAAGCCGATGGGCTTCTCTTCCAGATAATGACCCATGAAATGAGCTCTAACACAGCAATCTAAAACAGGACTGCACCAGCTAATTCCAGACACTCAAAATGAGAGTATTTTTTGAGAAACCAGTGAACATGGAGAGCAGGTGATAGCCGACTTGGTGCTGTTCATCACCTTTCCAGGAGAAATGGGTATCAACTGCTCATGCCAAATCCTGGTCCCAGTAAGAGAAGCCAAGATTTCCTGTCTGTAGTCCTTTAATGTTCGGCAGCTGATTTTATTTTATCACTGAGGTGCCAGGAGTTTTTCATTGTGGAGGTAGAAGATTACACTGTAGTTAATGTTGTTATATTGCATTTTTATCTTTTCTTCTTGGAAGGATAAATTAAATTGGCACCACAAAAAAAAACAAAATAATAACAACAACAACAAAACCACCTTTAGCAGAAATGAGTATAGTGCAAGATGTCCAAGATGACAAGAAGGACGTGACCAGTTCAAGTTACATATATTTCTCTTTAATTATTCATCATTTTAAGGGATGGAGTTAAATGTTTCACAAGTTCATTCTGTATTCGGATAGCCGTAATCCTTACCATTATTACATATGCCAGTGTTGTTTAATTGCTTTTTAAAATCCACTGCCAAAACAAAGCATTTTGTGTACGTGTGTGTGTAAAAGGTTCTTTTTCTAATTTAAATTTTCACCAAATATGCTCCAAAAGCTTGAGTGTTTCTGTATGTGTGTACACACCAGGGTTGGATACACAACAGCTGTGGTGATGAGGGGCTGTGCAGTCAAGTGCCTCCCCTTATTTGTGTATCATGGAGCATTTGGTAGGGGAAACTAGAAGGAGAGAATTCGTGCAGGAATAAAGAAGAACATAGGATTCTATTCAGAATGGCTTAGTTTATTATCAATGTAATTTTTCACAAATGTGTGCTGCTCTGGTTGTAGGAAATGATGATAATAATCTCAACTCCATTTTTTATGAGCATTTGACAAGATCTCTGCAGGAGTCTCTTTGTGGAGATTTGATACTGGGCCGCTGGGGAAACTACAACACGGGAGACTGTTTTATTCTGACATCGGATTATTTAAATGCCTTTGTGCACTTGATCGAAATTGGAAATGGCCTTGTCACCTTTCAGCTCAGAGGGCTGGAATTTCGAGGTAAGGATCTGCATCCCCGGTGATTTAAACAACAGAAAAGCAGCCACAAATTGCCTGACTTCCTTAACCTATCGCAGCTCTATAGTGGGGCATAGGGTTCTCTCTCTTTAGGTATCTGTTTGTTTGTCTGTCTAAAGGCTCTGTATTTCTTTGTGTCAGTATCTGAATGACAGTGCTGTAAAATCCTAATGTTTAGAAATGAGTGCTCATGTTCTTATTGTAAGACTTTCAGAAAGAAAGAACATGAGTTGTTTTCTTGGTTCACAGGTCTTACAGATTATGCTTGGTCATTTTGTGGGGAGAGAGGAGGATATTTTTTCCTTCAATAACATGAAGACTGAAATTCCTCTGAAAATTGTTCAACCTTGTTCAAAAATCTTGCTTTGAAAAAAGGACCCAATATCATGAGACAGCCCACTGAAAATGCTGTGGGTTAGATCATGCAAGATGCTAGTGCTGAGCTTGGCAATAGAAAAAGGACGCTTCCAAAGACCTGAGACATGTTTAAGTGCAGACACTAGACTACTATTAGGGCTTAGCTTATGTTGTACAATGGAGTTGAAACCTGCCAGAAAGCAGCACCCTGCTCACTTACTGTAAGGAGAAGGAAAGCAGGGGGAGACCCATTTCCTAGATGAGAGTTTCAGATTTCTTTTATTTAGGAAGTACCGACTCCTAGTAGAAAAGACCTACTCAGCATTTTCCTTTAATGGGACTTCCTTCTTTAAGGAAAGATGGATCCCTCTCCTAGGTATTGTGGCATTTTTAAGATGAGTTCCTCATAACATCTCACTCCAGACCTTTCACCTATTGTTGTGAAGTAGAGAGAAAAAACGGAAATGAAACTACAGAACTTCATAAACTTTTTTTAATTCTCTGTGCTAGCGTACTGGCTATCTGTGATTGTGGTTTGGGTTTGTAGTCTTTCAAAGATCCCACTTTGGAACTGCAAATGCTTGGAGCTTTGAAATGCTAGAACATCTCAGTCTGTAGGACTGAGCATCTAAGGGCAGCATGCGTGTATATATATACATAATGTATAATCAAGGCAGCTTATCAGCAAGGCTGAGTATGAGGAAATAGGAGACAGACCAGCTCTTTGAATGCACTTTAGTGCAAGAAGGTTTGACTCGTTTAAAAAAAAAAAAAAAAAAAAAAAGTGTGTGTATGGCTTCAAGTCTCAACTCTGTTGCAGACTTCCTGTAGGTTCACAAGGAAGTTGAGAATGCTTGAAAGTTGAGAATGCTTGATGCTCAATTCCCTTTTTTGAGGAAAGATATGTAGAAAACAGAGTAAATATCTGAAAGCCGTGTATATTGTGGTGCCTCGTGAGGTACCTATTCAGAACAGAGACAGATTGTAAAGAAAAACAACTGCAAGAATAACAGAGAGAAAGCATTTGTTCACCTGCATCATCATTTCTTGTTTGTGAAGATGATGACACATGTGGCTATGGCTTTTTCCAGCTTCAAAGGCATGTGTGCAAGGATTATCTTCTCGTTGCGCCTGCAGGGTAAGCGGTCATGTTCTGTGATAGAGGTAGGTTAGTCACCTCATAGAAGATACTGGGGTGAAAATTTTAGCTAGGTTTGGCATTTGCTGCACTTGCTTTCCTGCAAGGGCAGACAGATGCAGATTTATGTTATTTCTTGGAGAATGGTTAAATACTGTGGTGATTCAAATATTATTATTTTTATTTTTTAAGACCGTGAGCCTTTCATTTGCAATGCTTAGGCAGCTCACAGTTAGCATCTTTTTATGAAAACTCCATAAAGTAAAAAAAAAAAAAAAGGTTTATTCATTTCTGCAAATCTGTAAATAAGTAACTTCCAGGAGGGATTTGTGTGTGTTAAAACAGTGAAAAATCTTGGAAATTTTTGACATTTTGTTTATTTTTGTTGGTTGCTTAAAAAGAAATGCACATTTCCACTATGTCCCAGTATAATTACACACCATTATCTTTGCTAATCATCCTTTTTTTGTTGTTAAAATAATTCATTGCAGAATTTGAAAGAAATTGAAGAAAGAAATCTCATTGTCATGGTGAAATTGGATGAGTTTCTCTTGCAGCTACCCCTTGCTGCTGGGTCCTCCATCATCACCATCCCCAGGCAGCTCGGAAAAAATAAATGTAGGAAGTGCAGATGAAATTATGAGAGGATGCTCAAACCTTATCTAGTTAAATAAAAAGATCTGGAACTAACAGGCAGACCTAATGAGATGAAGGCAGCGGTTTGGAATAACTCAACTTGGTGCTGAGCCAGAGTTTTTCATTACCAGATGGGTGCACTTTATATATGAATCTGAAAGTAAAGCTCAAAACTTGTGTCGCCTGTCAAGGCACCTCTGTGTTCTGTAAAAATCACAGTCTGTTTAACAAAATGGGGACTGAAAATTGACCTTTCCATGCCGGTTACCTATGAAAACTGAATAGCAAGAACACCTTGTAGGTTATAAAGTCAAGTGACAGTTGTTAATAGTGCTAGGTTTAAAATTTCCCGTGAAACCTCATTTCCTCTGACTGCTGCATCTGTCTTAGATTCTTGATTTAAAATCTCTGGTCATATACTACTTTTTTTTTTACATGCGATCTTGATTTAATTCATGACATAGAGAGGTTTCCTACAAAAAAAAAAAAAAAAAAAATTGGCTAGAGGAGGAACTTGAAATCTGAAATTTCTGAGTTTTGCCTACTTGACTCCTATTTTTATTTCCAAAATCCAATTATAATTGAGGGCTCTAAAAAAATCTGCAGTCCTTTAAGTAGGAAGTCTGTTTGCTTGGGAAATGAGTCAATCATAACAGCGTTCTCTGTGTCTGGGACTGGCTTTCTGTGTGTGAGTAAAGCAGAGGCAATATTTGCATTGTGGAGCTCTGAACTTGGCTGTGAATGTGCAGCTGAAAAGCAGGGCTGGTGGTTCTGCCATAACACTGCCTAAAGCAAAGGTCATAGAGTCTTCTGAATTGACATTTACTGAGGAGAGGAGATACTACTTCCTCTATTTGCAGTCTAACCTAATTAACAGTTGGCATTAGATCTGACTTTGATCCAGATTCCTTTCTAACTGCAGTTAATAGATGCACTTGGCCCAACTTTTAAATGCAAAAGATCTTTGTAGTCAGAGAAAGAATACATCATGCGACTGGAAGAAGCTGATCAGCAAAGGTGGGATTCCTCTTATCTTGTTTAAACCCTGTTCAAGTTCAGCATGCTGCCTGAGTGGGCTCTTCCCTCTCCATTTCTATGGCCAGAGGAGGGGGAGGCCTCCACCGCGTCATCCAGGCTGTGCACAGAGCAGGGAGAGGCTCAGCATTCAGCAAAGTGCTCTGCCCGCCACCGGCAAGGAGAAGAGTGCAGAGTGGTGAGCTCCAGCTAGATTATAACTTTGAGGGACCTGCAGACTGGTGTGGGGCAATCAGTTCCTTTGGGAACTTAACTATACGCAGTGTTAAACTGTGTGCCAGAAGAAATATGTAACGTATCCTTTAATTTGAAGGGAAGAGACAGGGAAAAACCCATAATCAGGGAAAGAACAGAAAGAATGTCAAAATATGTAGGTCCTGGGAGTTTGCTGTCCAACAAGGAAAACTTTACGTATTTTCCTGTTTAGTCTGTACCTCCACAGAATGTCTTTTGGAGAATATCCAGTTAGACATAGCCTGTGCGGAAAGCATTTATGGATGGTGATGCTGATATCTTGAGGTGCGGTTTTCTTACTTGCTCCCAATGTTCTTCAATCATATAATTAGCATTGAAATCTCTGCTGTCATTTTTGTTACTGAATGTTGCACGTACAATATTCATGCTTCACTTGGAACGTCATTAGATGAATCAAGGAGAGAAGCACAGAGCAGACACAGATGCGACTGTACACAGTGGCAGGCAGCTGTGATGGGATCGCCCGTGGGCCTTTCTCCGTATTAGATAGTTTATTTCCCATGCAAAATGGTGTATGAACTCAGCCGGTCTGAACTGTACACTCCAGGAGCAATAATGATCTCTAAGAAATAAGAGCAGATGTCTAAGAATAAGAATTTCTGTAGTGTATGTGCACATCGTATAGTTTTATTGCAAAATAAGAGCGCATTACCGCTCTCAGGAATGTTTATTGGTGTCTGATTGCTCTGTGACATGAGCAAGAATCATTCCCTGTTTAAAGAGCAGTTACAACTTTCGCTTTCTGCTTCTAACGATCACTTAATGCTGCTGGACAATAAAAGTGCCTATCTACATATCGTTTCTGAGAGACACCGCAGTTGAATACGTTCTGTGTATGCAACAAACTGTCAAAAAGGTATTGACAAATTAAAAGCAGTTCCAAGAAAAGCGGCCATTTTAAAGCACATATCTTCTGAGAGGAGGTTGAAGGAACTGAATGTGCATTGGTTGAGTGGGAAGGAGCAAAGGCTGAGAGAGAAGAAGCTTGAAAAATCGGACAGACATGAATAGAAAGGTTGTAGGGGGATTTTAACTGTAAAGAATGGCATAAAACAGGAAAGAGGATACTTTGGGTTGAACGTGGGAAATCTGAAATGGTGAAAATTTTTAGGTGTAGAGTAGTAATGTTTCAGCAGTGGAAGCCTTCTATGAATTTCAAACAGACTTTCAAATAGACATTTTAGTTTCTCTAATAGAGGTTAGAAAAAGGATTTGTTGTCTTTTTTCCCTTTTACTCCCTTACCGATTTTTTTTTTCTGTCTATATGGGAGTATTGTAGAAGATTTCTGGAAGGAAGGAAAATGTTAGATGCCTGGCAGCCTTTTTATTAAGAAAAGGCCTATTTCAAAAGCCACGTGCATTTTACATTGCATCTCGGGAGAAGCGGCATGTGGGGTTCGCAAGGATTGGTTAGGTGAAAGTTTAACAGCCAGGATCCGTAGGGAATGCTGTCTCTCACTGTGGCTTCCATAACGTGTCTGTGCAGACAAAAAAGAGGAAAGATTTTTGAGACGAGATGATGCCTGCTAGTTAGAAGAAAAAACAGAATATTTTTTAGGCGTGGAAAACACCCAAAGTAGTCAAAAAGCAAACTACAGTTCTGTAACTAGTAGGTTTAATGTTTGAGGTATCAATAATGTTTTGAGTTTTGTTCTCAGGTTGTTTCAAGTTGTTGAGACTATTCTAGCCTATAAAATACTTAATCCCAATTCCACATGGAAAAGAGCAGAAAATGCCTCCCCTGGTTGATAGGCTTACTTGATAGGTCCTTAGTGTGCCCTCCTGAGCAGAAAAGAAATGTCGGGCGAGGAGGAGCCCTGTCTGTCTGAATTCTGAATACTCACATTTGCAGCAGTTTGGTGGACCTGAGTTAGGTATTTTCAGAGTATAACACATTTATTTATAAAATACTCACATTTACCTTATTTATAAAATACTCACATTTCCCATGCAAATGGTGAACAAGCAGGCACTTTTGAGAGGCTCCTTATGAAGAGACTGGTGCATAGCTTATAAAAGGAGGTAATATGTTTCACTCCAACTTCACAACTCCAAGTGTCCCCAGGCAGCACTATCTTGCAGATTTATACCTCCTTAAACCCCCTAGTCCATAGCTGGTTGTTGGGGCCATATAGTTTAGAGCTTGAAATGCCCAGTGCGAGAGAGTGGTATATGATGTGTTTGTGATTAGTGCATGATACTAAGCACATATACACCCTAATTGCTTATATGTCAGCAGTCTTGAGTGCTCAAACTATGCCTACCTTCAGCCATAGTAATTTATCTCCATTCTCTCTGTGTTGTTAAGCTCAAGTGTTTTATGAAAATTAAAACTGCTCTGGAAGTGTGTTGTTTTGTCACAAAATTTTATGTCTGGCCCTTGAGAACTGAACAGTGTTTTTCCTGCCACTCACTGAGTTTCCAAAATCAGTTCAGAAATATACCTTGATTTCAGCCATTAATTTTAGAAGCCTGGGTGGTCATTATTTTAGGTGTATTTTATGTCTCCTCTTGAAGTGAGATTATGGTGTTCAATTTCAATTTTCTGATTTCTATTTAGGTCAGATCATTCAGGCAGAGTACCAGCGAGTCCTCACATCCTGATATGTCAGGAAAATAGAAAGAGCTCTGAGCTCTCACACTGGTTTTCTCTGGAGCTTCCATGGACTGACCTTGCTTTGTGAGCTGGCACAAGTTTTGCATTGATAGGTTTTTGATAACCATCCAGTGTCAGATATSTGCAAGGTTCACAGTGAATGACTAATGCTGAATGATGTGAGAGAGCTTATTTTCTTTCTAGTGCGGAAAGAAATGTAAAAAAATGCTGCTACTTTAGGTTTTAAAATCACTAGTTACCAGTGAAAACATCTTCCTGTTTTTTGATATTTAATAGTATTATACTTAATCATTATTGCATAGCTCATGTGCACGTTCTGTTCCCCTGATCTTTGTTTTTTATGAATAATTCTCTTAGAATTGTTTAAGCTTGATGATTTCTGGGGAAGTAGTATAAAACTAGACATTTTAGTCATCAGTTTACAGCATATGTACAAAAGAGTAGGGCTAGCATTCTGTAAAATACATACACAAGTGCTTAACCTTATTCACTACAACTTGTCTCTTTTGGCTTAATTTGTAAAATTGAGCAAATGTTTTTAGTCCTTGTGGTATTAGTGTCTTAGAGTAACAGATCAAAAAGAAGAGTGATGGAGGAATTGGTAACATGAAACTTCTGAGTAACATGAGAAGTTATGGCACTCAAGTCCAGCCAGTGCATTGTGGCCTGATGTGTGGCACAGTATGGCTCAGTTAAAGATATGAGAAAATTACAGGCATGCTTTCTAGCACTGAACAGAAGAAATGGTGGGGAACTAACATGTACTTGAGCATCAAAGTTGAGCTCTTTGCAAACTTGAATCCTCTTATTAGATGTCTGCTGGAAGTATTAATCAGCAGATGAGCTGAGGACTGAAGGTACGAAATAGGGATTTAGTTTTTTGACAGAACACTGGCCAGTGCTCAGATCATTGGTGCCTTGAAATTAAGCAGGGACACCACAAAGGATCTGCAGGCAGCCAAGAAACCAACTCCTCAGGGTGATAATAGTCAAGTCCATCAAACAGCTTTTGTTAAGCAGACACATGTTTGCCAGATGTTGCCAGAGCACAGCCCTGATTTCATTCCTTGAAATAATTTTGCAAAATGACCACATGAGCTCCTTGGTTTGTTCCCAGAGTTTTTATATTATTCTGGTCATGGTTAGAATATCTCTTACTCCCCAGGTTCAATATTGATGTTGTATAACTGGAGTATAATTTTAGTCTTAATTGTGAGAAACGTTTACCTGCTGAATTAGGCAAGAATGCAAATAATTGTTCTGGCTTTGTCAACTGTTTGTTATGCCTTTGATGACAGGTCCAGGTGTCTCTGCCCAAGGATCTCTTCAATTCACTTATTACATGCCTGGCTGGCTTCTTTAAGGGGTATATTTTACAAAATACTTACCTTCAGAAAAATGAATAATTACCACATTCTTAGAAACAAGACAGATATTGATATAGATAATAGAGTGGACCAGTGAAATGTAATAATTCAATGCAAAATCAAAAATTAATGTAAGAATGGGGATATGCATACTAAGCAAATCCCAGAATCTTTAATTCTGTTAGTTAAAAAGATATAAGTGGCAGCTGTTTTACGCTTGTGTTTTTCAACAAAAGGGTCAATGTTCCACTTAAAAATGTTTGCCAGTGCTAAATTTGCTACCTGGAAAAAGATTTATCTTCTTCTAAATGCAGTTTAATACTGTGAGATCTTTAACCTTTCAGAGAACAAGCACAACAGCAGTAGCACCAGCATGCTGTGGTTATTTTACTATTTTTGATACCCAGGCCTTCATAAGCTGTGTACAAAGGAATACGCCTTTCCCTGCTTCACTTTGAGTACAATGTCTTTTGACTTGGTTTCAGACAAGCATCCACTGACCTAGAGCAGTTGCCCTTTTTTTTTTTTTTTTTTTTTGAGCAGCAACTATTAATTCATGTAGAAATCTGATAGAAATCTGAGAAATACGAAGCAGAAGCAGTCCAGTGCGTATTCAGTTCTAGTGAATGTGTCAGCTTGATAGGTCATGTCTTGTATTTTATGGGAGTCTTGAAGAGGAACGTTTTTGTTTTTAGGTTACTTGAAAACATTTAATAATTTGTTATGTTGTGTCTCCCTGCTGTCCAAGAAGGAATAGATGTCAATCAGTGAACAACACTGGTTACACAGAGTAAACAGAAAGCTGAGCAGAGAACAATGGAGATCTCCCTCCCATCTCTCAGGGCTACAATTYCATTCTTTTCCCCTCAAGCATTTCCATCAGATTTTTTTTTATTCTTCTTTCTTTTGTGTATTTTCTTGCTAGATACRTTTTAGAGTATCTAAGAAGAAGAAAAGGAGAAGAAGAAAAAGAACTTGATACCCAGTGTTTTAAAATATTGTGTCTTGGAATGTTTTTTTAATGTGGGAAGGGGACTACTGAGAGTGCTGCTTCCATTACTAAGACTGAAGGGCCCTCAGTGTGTTGTTACTGGGCTCTTAAGTTGACCCATACAGTCGTGATTGACTGGGGTCGTCCACCTAGGACGCAGAGATTATCCTGACGCTCCAAAGAAAGGGCCTTCCGGATGCGTCTTGTTCCATATTCTCTCCTGGGATGCTGGCACCTTTTGAACGGGACTGGGCCTGCTGTTGTTTTCTTTCTCAGTCTACTGTTTAGATTGTGAGTGTAGCCAAATTGTTCTCTCATTTGCACCCACACAAATGGTCAGGTCTGGCGATCCTGGCAGGGGTTTTTATAGATGTTGATTAATTTATGTAACATATAGCAATCAAATTCTCAGGGGAGGGAACTCAAAGGTGTTTTAAATCATGTGCTGGTTTTTTGGTGTTTTTTTTTTTTTTTTTTGGTGGCAAAAGCCCAGAATGCTTGAATGTTCTTCAGCGTATTTCCTGGTGGGTAGAATTCAAGCTGCATGTCACACCTTCCCCCAAAACGACAGGCAAGTTGCACTGGGGCTATAAACACGGATCACTTTGTGAGGAAGCCTCTTGTGTGGGTGGTTGCTGTGGAGGGAATAAAAGAAGCAGGCGAGAGCCTGCTGGTGAATGCTGTGACTTGGCTTTGAGATCAGCCCTGGCCCACTGCAAGCACCTCCAGTGCCAGCTAAGGCTTTAGCTGGCCATGTCCCCTCTCACCAGAAAGAGCAGCGCGATGTCTGGCAGCTTCCTCTCCCACTGAGACCATTTGGGTACTGACTGAGCCATCTCTCTCATGGGGTGAGACTTGCCCATTGGCAGAAGGCCCATACAAGACATATGTGCGACTTACCTCGTAGTAAATAGCCTTGAAAGAAGGTTTTTGCAGAAATTCAGGAGAGAATAACTTTCGCAACAGTCCGTGGAGAGCAAGTTTTAAAGTATCTATGCATCAAGCACACACAAGCCATGTACTTTGAGAACTTTGTGGGGAGCTCATGTGTGTCCACACTGGTTGTGATTTGTAAGGCCCTAAATGGTTTTGACACTGCGTTCATAGATTTTTAAATCCAGAAAGGCTGAGGTTGATCACCTAGTGTGCGTAGCGCCTGCCAGAAGAATGATGTCTGCAGAACAGATACAATATATCTGCCTCATAATGTCCTCTCAAGTTCACATTTCTTTTTCAGAAAGATTTACTCTATTTTGATCCGGAGTCCCTGTAACAGGCTAATTAGAAAGCTGTTCTGTCCTCTTGATACACTGCTGCTATTGCTATTCATTGGAAATGTTTGATCTGGAATTGGAAATGTATCTCTGGTTCCACTGGGGAACAGAAGAACCAGTTAGATATTATTTTTGGAATGTGTTTTCTAAGAAAACTTGCTGAAACCCAGATTTTGTGGGTGCTCTCACAAACTGTAAATTCTTTGTTTGCATCCTGTATGTTATTTGAAGCAGCAGACTGGGATTTGGAGTAATTTGCTTAATATTCCTGATGGAGAGAAAATCTTTAGCGGAGCTTCCTGGTGAGCCTTTATTTAGGCAGAAGCTGTGGTCCAWAGTGGAGCTCAGCTCAGAATAGGATGCCTCAAATGGGAGAGTGGGCCCTTTTGGCTTTTATAGCTGATAGTAAATAAATAATGTACAGCTACGACTCTTTATTTGCTGCTGCACATGGATCAGTTGGCACATCTAATTTGTTGCTGCAACTCCTGTTATTAGATTTTTGCTAAGTGATTGGAGGCTTCAGTCATTCCTTTTTAGCTTGGAAGGAGGCCTTTGTTTCATCCTCCCACAGTAACTGCCAGCACGTTCTTTCTTTTTCGCTGCCAAGGGACATATTGCCAGCAGAGAGAAGTGGAAGCTATAACAGAAGGAGATGAAGACAACGAAGGCTGCTGCTGTTGCAAGCCTGGGCACTTGCCTCACTTGTTATCATGTAATGCAGCCTTTAACCTCCGATGGCTGACATGGGAGATAACTCGGACTCAGTACATCCTGGAAGGATACAGCATCATTGATAACAACGCTGCAACGATGCTGCAAGTGTTTGACCTGCGGAGAATACTTATCAGATACTATATCAAGGTAAATTCTTTGGCAGAGTGGAATTCACTTCTGGGCAGATTAGTCAAGAAGAAAGAATGCTGCTTTCTAATAGAAGTAGTGTCTTAAATAACTGTCTTTACGTCCATTCATTTGCACTATAGGCAGTCTGATTGACTTGAACTTAGAAAACKATAGTTAACTCATATCTCCATTTGCTATGTTTGATTCTGACCTCTCACACCTCCAGTTATTACTGAAAATTGCAAATTGGCTTAAGCAGTCCTCAAGAAGGTGAGTTAGCATCCCGTATGCACAATCATCAGCATTCCTACAAATCTTCACTAATGGTTTGTTGTTTTCTTCCTGACTTGAGTTGAATAGTGTTTATGTCTTGCAAAGATCAACAGGCATAAAGATCCTGGGAACTCTCTGAAGAGCTGTTTCTCAAAGGTTGTTTTTAATAGTTCAGTCTCTCTTCTTACAAACTGTTTTAGATATATATCATGACACATTTGAAGTTTTTTTATTCCATTGATTAAACAACAATTCATTTGCATCACTTCTGTAGCTCTGGTGTTGTTGAGGTCACACTGACCACCGTTGGTCAAAACAGTCAAGGTTTTTGAGCCTTACAGTGTAGGAAGACATCTTCATCTCCTRCTTAAACCCACTCCAGTCCAGCAAATTAAGAAATTGTTCTTCTTTATTGTCCTCTAGTGAAGCAGCAAGCCCAAACTTGTGCCGTTGCTACTGCCAATTTGCAGAGTGACGACCATCTCTAACTGAAGCAATTCTTATCTAGGAAATTGTCAAATTCTCTCCACCTTAGAGAGGTCCACTGTAAAGAAATTAATCACCTTTTGTTGCAAATGAACAAATGCAGCAGAAACAAGATTATTGCCTCACAAAGATGTTTTGATCATTCAATTAGTTACTTTTGTAAAATGGACACTGGCATTTCTTAAATGATTTTGCATACAGTAAAGGCTGGGGCTTCATAACCAGACTGGTTTGATAAATTCATTAGAAAAAAAACTGCAAATGAGCATGCTGCTTTCATTTTAAAAGTGGGTATTGTGGGGGTAAATTAAAGATTTTTTTAAAAAAACAATATCATCTAAAAGTACCTTGTTTAAGCTGAAATGAGGATGTTCCCACAATTACTTTACTTTAAAATTAAATCTGAACATAAACTGGTGCAATTTTATATAAGACTCAACTTTTGATGACAAAGGAGACTAGAGACAAACACAACCTAAGCAGAGAGAAGAAAGGGTACATTCAGGAGATTGCTTCTTTGGAATGACAGTCTCAAAAGGGAAATAAATGGAGATTTTTTTTTTTTCCCTTCTCTTCGACTTATTGGTTTTTTCCCTGAACAGGAGCTTTGATAGGATTTGATGCAGCTCCTAGTGCAGCCTAGGAAAGTGAGAAGATTGTACTGCATATCAGATGAGCTTTCTTCCTGTTAACTTACCTACTGCTAGGACTTATCTCTGGATAAACAATATCAGAAATAGAGGTGAGAATTTGCTTGTTGCCCAGCTCCTTCCTTCCTCAGAGAATCCTGACAGCTTCACTGTAAAGATCTTAAAGCCCCAATACCTTCCTTTTAATGGAGAAGGAAGGTATTGTAGAAAGAACGCCAGTTAATGCAGTATTCAGGTCACATAAATCACAAACTTGGAAAACTCTTAGGCCTTAAGTTTCGACAGCAGCTGTACTTACATTTGCACTGAGTGTTTGAAGCTTATTCTGTTCTAGTTTATTCCTTGTAGCTTACCCTGCTGTAAATATTTACCATATCATTTCTGAATTGCCATATAGCTAAGAATATATTGTGCACAAAACATATTCAGGAAGTGTTAGTAAAACCACAATGCAATGAGGTAATGGAAGTTTTAGCTACTCCTGTGTCTGATTGCAAGTCTGATTTTTATTTTTTTTTCTTGATGAGTCTGCTTCTATGTAAACACAGGTGAGAATAATACAAAAACCAAGCTATATTTTAATGATCAACCAGAAGAATGTGTGCTTTGTTTCAGTTCTCTTATGCTTTGTCAATAATTATCGTATTTGTCGTTTAAACAATGAGTTGCACTGAACCTCTTGTGCTTGATATATTAATTTAATTTGCAGTTTCTTTGGCAGCTTAGGATGCCTTTATTTCTTCTTACAAAAAGATTTTTATTCTCCTCAAGTAAAGTGGGTCAGCTCCCGTAGCCCTTCTGCATATATTTTGAAACCGTTTCCTGCCCAACTACTGTGAGATGTTTCCCTAGTGCCTCCTCCATCTCTTCTCAATATATGCTTGTTTAAACATCTTTTAGTATTCAAGAAGTCTGAATTTACTGTGTGCTGTGTTTGCAGCTCCTGTTTTTTCTGCCTGAGTCTTTAAAAAAGAGTCTTGTTCTCCACAAGGGTCCATCCCCAGTTGCTGTCTGTCTTGTCCTTTTCCTCTGCAGTTTAATTTTCCTTCTGCTCATATATTTTTGTGTAATTGAAAGGATAAGCCATGGATGACATCTGGGATTTTAAAAAGGGCTTGTCGTACTTCTATCCTTTTAAAAAGATCAAATTTTCATTTGATACTTTTATTTGCTTAATAACATTTCTATTGCATTAGATCCGCATCATCTTCAGCCATATTCACTGGCTGCTTGCTTTGGAATCCAGTTCTAAATCAATATCCTTTAACAGAATATCATAGTTAGCAAACCTTATAATGGAACTTCCCACCTACTGCCACTTTACAGCACTGGAACATCTCCTTAAGCTTGGTTCTCTTTTGAAAATACACTTTAAATTTAGTACTGACAGTATTGTCTGATTATTATTTATATGGTTAGGAGAGGTTGTGCTCAGAAACCCAGGCATAGACATGAATCTTGCTGTTTTCTAATGTTGCTGTATTTGGTGTAGAAAGAAAGCATCTTTCATGCTTTGAAAACAAAGTCTGTTACCTCAGTTATCAGCTTCCTAGCCCTTCTTTACTGGCTTCTCTGACAAATAATATCAAAAATATCATCAAAAATAGTTGTTCAGAGTTGTCTTGTACACACTGGTCCCTTCTTCCCCATGCAGTTAAATCATAATGGAAGCAGTTTTGTTAGCGATTTGGGAAAGCTTTATCCCCAGAAAACAGGAAGACCGTGTAGAAAGATCTTTTTTGCCATTGTAACCGTTGATGGTTGTCTTTTCAAAACATGCCCGGACTTTTATCATCTTTGCTGTAGGTTCTAGAACTCCAGTTATTTTCTCCAATTAACGCATCTGAGTGCTGGACCACTCTGTTCTTACCATTTTCTAGTGACTTTTATTTTCCTATGAGGCAACAGTGTTTTAAAAAGTAAGATTTCCTTCTTTTTCTGCTGTCGAATATTTAGGTATAAATTATTTATGTAATTATAACTGAACAGTCATATGAATCAATGATGCCAAGCAGCAAAAACCAGGAGAAATATGTACCATTTGGGGTAGTTCATATTGTCTTATTTGACATGTTCTCTTCTGTGTAAATTATTTTGTTTTCATCAAAAGTACAGTGGCTAACACGTGCACATTTTGTCAACAGAGTATAATATACTTTACAGCAAGTTCCCCCAAAATCCTTTACTGGATCAAAGATGAATCCATGCAAAAGATCCTGCAGCCTTATGCAAAATGGCATTATATTGAACGCGACCTTGCCATGTTTAATATTAACATAGATGAAGATTATGTTCCCTGTCTCCAAGGAATAACAAGAGCTAGTTTCTGCAGTGTGTACCTGGACTGGATACAATATTGTGCTGCAAAGAGAGCAGAGGTAAGCTTTTGATCTCTTATTATATTTTAATTCCTGGGATAGAAGTTAAATGATGCATTGCTACACCTTTGGTTGCTCTGAATTAATACAAGAAATCTATTTTATTTAAGCTGTGAAAAGTAACACAATTGGAAAGCATATGTTTTGTACGTAGGGAAAAAAAATAGAGATACTGTTGTGCACAAAAGAAAAAGAGCTTTCATAAGAATTACACTTTGGACACAGAGCCAATTGAGCCCACCTTCCAGCACTATTAATTTCATCGTCTCTGGAAAGCACAGATGTAACAAGTGTTTGCAGAAGTGTTGCTGGAGCAGATTGTGCTTGGGAAATGTCACCAGAACAATCATTTCTTTAGCATTTGCCAATATTTGGATACACATGCGTAACATTCACCAGCATTTGTGTACCTTTTCCAAACCCTTACCAAAGCCTGGATATAGTCTTCAACTCAAGGGAAGTACATAACGAACTATCTGTTAGGACTGGTCACCTCTTAAAGGTCGTAATTCAGATGTGAACTACAGTGCAAAACCGTGTGGAAGTACCTTGCAGCTTCAGAAGGCCAAGGGCGAGTTTACAGCTGCACCTTTTCGGAGGTTTGAGCCACTGAGATTATCGGTGGTCAGAGATGACCGGTGGGAATGTACTCCTCCATTCCCCTGGGGTGCTCTGAATAGCATGGAGGGAGAAGACAGTTGCAAGCAAGCAGATTTGTTTGTTCTAATTCTCCAATTATTTCTGACAACTGAAAGAAATGGCGAATGTCTCTTCCCTGGCTACTGTGCACTGTTATTTGGGCGTTTTTCACTTTGGATCACTGGCTTAACATCCCACTTGCTGCCATTGGCCTTATTTAGAGTAACATTATGGAATCTTAATGTTTCTTCTCCATTCCTGTTCCTTCTAATGTCTGTAAAACTGAATGCCCTTCCACCATTTCCTCTCCCTAACTCTTCTTTGATTTTCTTTTCTCTGAGTTGTCTCCTGAGCCTTCAGCACCATCTCCTGCTGCTGGGAATGTTTCATCTCTGTCCTTGCACATCATCATGTCTTAACTCCCAAGTGCTGACATACATAGAATTCCTCCTTGCAAGGAAAATAACTGTTAAATGACACTTTTTCACTTGTTACGTGCCTGATGCTTTCAAATAGAATAATAGATTCAGGGTTGCTCGAAGGACTTGAAACTCATCAAAATTACACTTGAAAGGACAAACCAATGCATGCACTAGTGCACATGTGTGGGCTCATATTTATATTTTTTTACGTCATGTTTTTTTACCTCTATTTTTGTAATTCTTTAAAAATATAGATATTAAATTAATGTAGCAGAGATGGAAGAAAAAAACTCAAGGTACCCATAGCCCTGAAAATCGACATATTACAGAAACAACTAAAATATGCATTATAATGGGCTTTAGTTTGAGAATCAACAAGATCACCCATTGTATAACTGAAATAATAATCTGCACACTCCTGAAGATTCACAAGCATGGGGATTTGTTTCAGTTTTTCCTCCTGCTTGACAGCAAGYTGGGATGTTTCTGTTTGTTTGTTTTTTATTTCAGGTAAAAATGGCACTTTGGAACTAGTAAAGGTAAATGTAATGTTTTGGCAGTTAAAAAGCGGGATCAGTGTCATCAGTAATATCTAATTTAAGTATATATTGCTATTCACTAAAACTGAGTTCCCCTAGAATTTTCTAAATAGACTGTTCTTCTGAAATATGGCTGAGAGTTTCGACTGTGTCCCGTGGAAGGGGAGTTGGTGGCCTCCCGTTGCATTGTGTCTCAGCAATAAGGATTCTGCTCTGGTTTAGAAAGTCTATGTGGGATATAAAAAAAAAAGAAAAACCTTCAGACCTCACCACCTTGTATTGACATTTCAAGGCAGAGGGCAAAGTAAGCTTGCCTTTTGCAGAAAATCTATGATTGTCATCCTCTTGTTTTGTTTTTAATTGCAAAGAATTTTTACCTAGGTAGGTCCAACGACACACAGGTTTTACAAATGTTGCTGTTTTATGCATCTTTTACAGTGTTGCAGTGCTTTTAAAGATAGTGCTATTTGCCTCTAAAATGACATGCTATCCTTAAACCTTTGTAGCACCTGGACAGTGATGARGATTCTCCTCTAGTAACGCTTTCCTTTGCCTTGTGTATCCTGGGTCGAAGAGCTTTGGGAACTGCTTCTCACAATATGGCCATCAGGTAATTCTAGGAATCCTGTTCCTCACTTGAAAGATCTGTTCATCGTCTTTCACTTACTGTGGGATCTCAGCACAGTGTTAGATCAAAGTGAGGTGCGTTTTCTCTGTTAAAACAAACTATTCTCTGCCATTCCTGCTCATCTTCTCATCTCCATTAATAATTCATATGGTATTTTTCATAATAACTAATACCAGACTTTATTGCATATGGCAAAGCAGAATATTGCACTGGAAAAAAATGTGTATGTGTGGTTATTGCTACTTTCAGTTGAGTGTGAGCAGGATATTGAAATGCTGCTGTCCTCGAAAAGGAAAAGAAAATGTTAAGTAATCTGAGAGCCGGTTAACTAAATAACTCCCTACATGGTCAGTATTACTCAGGGTATTAGTCCRTGTTCATCGTGCTCATTCACCCTGTTGCCTCCAGAAGGGAGAACTTTACACATTTTGAAACTGCAGCTTTGTCTGCTCTCTGTCTTATTGAGTCATATACTGCTTCCTTGAAAGTCTAGATAGTTAAAGWACGGTTGATTAACTTTATTTCTGTATATGCTCTTCATCTTACGTTTTTATTAGAGCTTCTGATTTATTTGGGTTTTACAAAGTACTTTTTAGGGTCTTTTTAAGTGTTCAGCCTTAAGCAAATAGATTTGCTTTGTAGATGAGGCATTTTATAAATAAAATAATTTTTACTTTAACAAAGTCTTAACTTCTCACCTAATTTTAGATTTGTTTTAAAGGTATTTGAACTCCCTTTGTTCCCAAGCATATAATAACAAAAGAAATATTTATTAAATATGTCACCTCTAAATTACATTGCTGCTTTAGTACAAGCCTATGAGTAAAGCCAGTTTAATGATTTTGAATGCATTTCTTATTATAATATAGATCAGTCCTTTAAATATTCATCTTTGTTTTGTTATCTCTTATTTAAGAGGTTTGTAATGTCAGTTTTCATGTGGTCTTCCTTGAGTCAGCCCCTCAAAATGTTCATGGTTGGTGTGGCTTCTCAATGAACTGCTTCTCTCCTCTTTCTTCAGTGTTTTTCTCCAGGTTTCCTCTATTTGTTTTTGCATGTTCCTTTCAGTGTTAGTTTTAGCCTGAGTTGAGTTTCTTCTCCCTTAATTTCTATGCAGTCTRTGTAGTGTCATGTTTAGTAAGTGATAAATATTTCTAAAATTGCCCTATTTTTTTGATGAACCAATTTTAGAGTTTGGGGACATGATAGAAAAGTTGATGTGCGTTTATCACATTTTTCGGAGAAGAGATTAAAGTGATTTTGATCTGTGCCTGCAGCAGATATATGACAGTGATATTAGAAGCACAGCTAAAAATATCATAAAAGCTTTCAAAACTTGTCRTCGTGCCGCATGTACTTTCCACAGCGTCATGAAATCTTCATTATGATGTTTTGGCACCAGTACAGGTAAAATAACAATGTCACTTGTTTTTACTGGATGACATTGTTAGTAGCTAAGGCGAAGAGATAATATTATATCAGGCACTTCCCAAAGCTTAACATGGAAAGTGTGACTGGTTAAAGATAATTATTTGCAAAGTCCTCTGTAAAGATTTTAGTAATGATAGCACAAGTCAGTTAAACTGTGTCTCTTTTACACCTAGAAAAGTGCCAGCCGATTAGATGAGTTTCTTTTTTTTGGTGAGTGGACACTCCATGCTTGAAATACTTTTCCTGAGGAGAGAAGTCTGTAGAAGAGGGGAAAAAAATAGGTAGTCATATGCATCGCACAGCTCTATCCCTGTTTTTCTCAGTCTATTATGTATAATCCTATATCTTTAATTAAGTTTTGGCTTTCTTTTAACTAAGAAAATGCTTTAGGGCAGTATTGAATAAGAGTATTCTAGAAACGTACATTACGACTGGAAAGGGATTGAATGGAGCTTCTGTCAGGACCTTTCTCAGTGCTACCTCACAAGAGCTTTCCGTAGCAGTTTCCATGTGAAAACCTGTGTAACTTATTTATGTTATTGTTACCTGTAATAATTTCAACCCTCAGAAAGGTTTAAAACCAGAAAAAATTAAAAGGAATCTRAGTAGCGTTATTCAAGTTATGAACTGGTCAAGCTACAAATCATGACTTCAATGAAATATGCCTATCTATTGTCTTAAAGAATTTATTTGATATTGAATGTGAAGTGTAAACACGCTATCGACATAAAGAATATCGGCTTGGGGCATGGGGCCCCTGACAAATRCAATTTAGTAGAAATTATTAATTAAGGGGCAAAGTCAGTACATTTCCCTCCAGACATCAAGGCCGTTCTCAGTCAGCCCCCCTCAAATTCAGTCACTTTGGCCAAGGAGCGGTTCTTGCCATCCTTCTTGCTTACGGCTTTGCACAGATCACCCCAGGTCACTGAAACACAAGGCGTAAGTGAGCAAGCCTTGCATAGGGCTGCAGTAACACAGCATGCAGGGGAAGGAGACTGCCCAGTTTGGGGCATAAACAGCAAACAAGTGGCACGGCCGCATCCTCCTTATTTCTAAAAAGCATTTCAGATTATGCCCAATGTGAGTAAAGTAGCCAAGAATTTGTGCTGTCTCGTCCATGCTCTGTTCCCTGGAGTAGATGTGCGGGTAGTAGGAAACGTGCCCTGGACTGAGTCCAGTCCCCTCTGTGTCTTCAGGAGTGACAGTTCTCCAGCTGCTTAACAAAAGTAATAATGCAACAGTATCGTTGCATTGAGCTATGCACTGCAGAATTGAGATTGAAGTTTACGTTGTGTATGTAAACTATCAATTTGCACTCATTTACACATGATTTTGTCTAATCTATTAATCAGTAAATGTCACTGTAAACCAAGATTTTAAATGCTCTTATATAAAGTATGTAAATAATTATTCAGCGTACCTGTTCATGTAAATGTCAGTGCAAACCCAACATTAACACCAGATTACACAATAAATGCATTAATTAAGAAGGCAGAACATTTCTATGCAAATCACATGCGCTTTTAAACTGTCATCAGGAAGCATCCTGTGCAAAATGCAATTTGAGGAATGACATGACATTACCATTCATTTATTCAAATGTGAGTGGTGTATTTCAGTAGGCATTTGTAAAAACTACTTAATAACCCTATTCAGCAACAAAATCTGCTAAAAAATAGTTAATCTATATTTCAAAATTGGAACAATATAAMAATAAAGGATCTCCAAGTGGCTTGCACTGGAGCACAGGAGAAGGCCAAGTTGGACCCTTCTTGAGAAAGAACAGCTTGCCCTTCCTGTCCCAAAGACTGGCGTGTAAAACCCCCTGCGACTGACAGGATTAGGCACCACACCTGGAGATGTGTTTCTGAGGGGAGCTATGTCGTTATCAGCTGGCAGGCATACGGGTGTCAATGTTACTTAAAGAACATCTTCCGTTAAAATCAGGCTAGGTGTACGAACTRCACAGATGTGGGGAGTGAAATAAGAGAGGATATTTGCTTTGGCTTATTTGCCCTCTGCCCTCCCTCTGGTATTTGTGACTTATTCCCCTCCTGTCTGCACATTTTGTGGGGCAAAACGGTCCATGTAGCTCCTAATGCTGATCTAAAGAGCTCTCAGGTACGATAGCAGCGTTTTGAGGTTCTTAGTTCAGAGGCTCARAAATGTTTCCAGCAGTTCCTAGCAGTTACGTCTCTCCCTGATTAGTGTAATTTCTTTGTCTTCTAAATTTACCGTGCCTCGTTACAAAAATATTTGGAACAAGCCTGTAAGCACAGCAGCTTTCTAACCGAGGTACATTAAAAATGAGCAAAAAAGTAACAACAACCTCGTCAGGCCAGAGATGAGAGCATGTAGCTTATGGTTTCCTCATAATCTCCTTTGAGCTTTCATCTGAGCATAAGGAGAGTGATACTCACAGCTGCATTTTATGTGGATTAAGGGTTGCATGTTGCAGAAGAGTTGAGAGAGTGGCACCTTATTGGTAGGATGTATCCGAAAGCCTCATTATGATGGGCAGAATAAAAAGCATAATTTACATTGTGAATACGGGAATCTTCTCCAGATCTCTGTGGTGGAAAATACCATACATAAAACAATTGACTCTCAGCCTGCCACGTTTTCTGCCACCACTGCTTTGCTCCCTATAGCAACCACAGTTGTTCTTAAAAGCGATGGTTAGGGAGCTTTTTATGAGGAGGGATAAGAGATTGTTGAGTCTTTCTGAACTAAGCACAGTGAGAGCTGCACACTATCCCCTCTGCTCCTGCTGCTTTTCTGTGGTTTGCTTCAGCTCCGCCAGCTCCGGCCCTGCTTTCAGCAAACGCTGCTCTTCGGAGCAGCCTGTTCAGCACGTGCTGGTGTCCGTACAACTATTTTATGCAAGTGCAGTTTCATCTGCTGTAGTGTTCAAATATAGAGGCTCTGAAAGCCTCTAATGATTTAAAAAAAAAAAAAAAAAAGAGAGAGAGAGGTTTCTTCCCCTGCCTGCACTTCGCCAGCTTTTCTTAGCAAATGCAGTGGATCTTACTTGGGGAAAAACTGGTACAAAATCATCCTTAGGTAGAGATCACTACTGTAGAGATGGGAGTTGTTTTTTCCAGTTTCATACTGGGAAGAGTAGTTAGATATTGAAGCCCTTTTTGCAGGCAAAGATTCAGCCAAATATATGGATGGGTGAGTGGGCGATAAGACCCTGCAGCTTTCCAAACGATTTCAAGGAGATGACAGTCACGTACTTCACTACAACGGCTGCACTCACACTTTTTGTTCTGCTTTATTCTAGGACTTGCCTAGCTCTTAAGCAGGGCTTGGGTTATACCGTCATTTCCTGATCTCTGCAGATCAGGAYCCATTCCTGAAGGCATATGGTGACTCACACTGAAATCTGTGGTTCAGGGTTTGAAGATCTCCGGCCAAGATACTCATCTCCCATCCATGGGCTTTGACGTGCGAGTCAGCATATACTAATAAGTGCCACCGCGTTACGAATTCACARGGGTGGCTTTATGCCCTGCGCGTTCCCAGCAGTCGTGGTGGGCCCTGCCCTACTAGCTGCCCCCCGTTGTGCTGATTGCTTGACTTGTGTTGCAGTGTGCTGTTAAAGAGAAAATCACTCTCCAGCTCGCTTCCTCATAGCAACATGCGTACCTTTCTGTTATAATTTGTAAAACATACTACCCACCAAGGACAAAATTAGAAAGGGTTTGAGCTAAAGATGGGCCGAGCAGATTCCAAATTGCCGTTTTACTTCTCTTGGAGGAGAAAAAAAAATCACAAGATTTGTTTTTCTCCTCTTCTAAAATAATTAAGAAAGCTCAATTAAGTAGAAAGATTTTGGATTCTCTGGAGAAAGCCTAGATGGTAATGAAAGTTTCTAACATCTTAATGCCTTTCCTCCCTCAGAGCCTTTAAAATCTGAAAAAAGCAACTCTTACAAGAGTGGGTGAAATCTTGGCAGGTAGAACAAAAAGCCCTGTCCCGGGGGGCTGTAGGAGACGCCCAGTCTAGGCAGGTGCTTCTGTCTTCCCCAGTCTCAGGAGCCCCTCTCCAGCCCTCCCCAGCATCGTGCCAGTGGCTGCCGCGGAGCTGGGGGCAGCTCCCCATTCCAGGGCGAAGCGGGAGCTGGGCACCGCTTGTGTCCTTTGCAGAGCTCTGGTGCAGCCATCTTCTTGCCACGACTTGATTTCCACCTTTACGTCTTGCTTGAATCTCAGCTCCAGGCAAGCCCTCATCCAAGGTCAGGCAGCACTGGTTACACATAGTTTCTTGTATTAAAAAGCGAAGAAAAATTCCCCCCTCTGCGCTGTTCACATTTCCTTTAAGACTCATTGTTTCTGTGGGAAATGTCAGTAGTTTCTTTCAYGCTCTCGCCTGGTTTGCCGAAGGGTTTGTGGAACTTTGGCTTTTTGTTCCTTTACCTCGAGGAAGGGAGTTTGGTTGGGAGGAATCCGCTCTGTTTGCRTAGCGAGACCCTGCAGCGAGTTCTGCTCTCAGCGCCCCGGGGCCCCGTGCACGGCGCTGGCTGCCTGGACGGTGCGGGTCGGGGGGACGCGGCTTGGGCAGTGATTGCTGTTTCTTCTCTTACAGTTTAGATTCGTTTCTTTATGGCCTCCACGCGCTCTTCAAAGGAGACTTTCGAATAGCGGCCAAAGATGAGTGGGTCTTTGCAGACATGGACCTTCTACATAAAGTCGTGGCCCCCGCAATCAGAATGTCACTGAAGCTGCATCAGGTGGGGGTTTCATTACTTGGGCTGTTGCATGTGTTTTCCTAAGTAAATGTTGGAGACKTCAGAACCTGAGAGGAAGAAGAAATGAGAGGGAAATGCTAAGTGCTGCTGTGCCGCTTCTGAGAAGCTTCCTTAATGGAAAGGGGAAATCCAGCAATTACTTAGCTTACTGTCTTCTGCTTATCTTCTTTTCTGTACCATTTAGCTCCTCTTTAAAACCATTTATATTCCAGGCCATGACCCATCACTTTTCATAAAAGAAATACTGCTGGTCATGTCATGTTTTATTTACATTGATGCTATAAAGATTGTTTCTAGACCGAAAACAAATATATTAAACTATTTGTGTTGTTAATTTAGCAATAATTTTCTGATGGGCAGTACATGTCCAATGCCATTTCATATATTAAAAGACTGCKTTGAAAGAAATATTATTTGAAGGATTTGTGTCGCAGCTGTCTGAGTAAGTCTGAACCTGTTTTCAGCTGCAAAGGTCTGTGCACCTCCATTGAAATCACTGATTTCTCCAGGTCAGCTCTCGTAAAGCTTGGARTTGGTTTTGCCCTTGCTCTGTGCTGCACATTACCTCATGCCATACACTTCCAAAATGTCGGATACTGATAATTGCTCCGTTGTGGAACTGAAGCAGAACCACAGTCAATTAATATAAAAGAATTTGACAAAATGATTTTATGAACATTATGACACTGTAGCTGTGTGACAGATAAAGAAGTCCTACAATACTGTGATATCGGCTGTCGGATTCTTAGTCTGTGTTCTTGTTGCTGTTTTTTCTTTCATGAATGAAAATAAGGATTCCCACATCCTAGACATGCTGGGTAATTCCAGTCTGCTTCCAAATTATCCAAAAACTTCTCTGTTACAAAAAAAGAGTGTGACTAAATGTTGTTCTCTGAGTGTCTTTGTCCAGTAGGTAAGATAAAGTTAAAGCTGGATATAAAAGTTGTATCTCTCCATATTGCCATGAAGTTAATGGTTCCATCTCCCCAAACACACACTGTACCAAATACTAGGTTATGTCGGGGTTCACCAGGATGGCTGACCCACTGTAATGTTTCTCCATTTCCTACTAGGACCAGTTCACCTGCCCAGATGAGTACGAGGACCCAGCAGTTTTRTATGAAGCAATCCAGTCTTTCGAGGAGAAGGTGGTGATTTGTCACGAAGGGGACCCTGCCTGGCGCAGTGCTGTACTCTCCAACCGAGAAGAGCTGCTAACCCTGAGACATGTGGTAGATGAAGGAGCAGATGAATACAAAGTTATCATGCTCCACAAGAGCTACTTGAACTTCAAGGTTATCAAGGTACCTATGCTACCATCCTAATTCTGCAGGAATGTAGGGCTGCAGTTACAATATTATTTCTCAGTAGCCTGCCCAAAAGGTTGGTTGTCATGATCAAAGCAGTGCTGGGAGTCCAAAAGTGGAGCTCTGTTCARTTTGCTTCCATTTGGCACCTTTAAGTTGTGAATAATTCCTGGCTTAACTGGGGAGTAGTTGGGAAGGTTCATAAAAGCCGCTGGTACAAAGGCACCACTTGCATGCAGATGGATACTACATCCGTATCATCCGTATAGCTGCACCTATATCCATCTATATAGGCAGATGCTGCATGTGTATCATACAGCTCGATATCTTCAGTAGCAAGTGTTTACATGTGATCCAAACTTGTCTGCCCTCCCTGCAGGTGAACAAGGAGTGTGTCAGAGGGCTTTGGGCTGGCCAGCAGCAGGAACTGATTTTCTTACGCAATCGTAACCCGGAAAGAGGAAGCATCCAGAATAATAAGCAGGTCTTGCGGAACTTGATTAATTCATCATGTGATCAGCCACTAGGATATCCAATGTACGTTTCCCCTTTAACCACCTCATACCTCGGGACACACAGCCAACTGAGGAACATTTGGGGGGGACCTCTCAGTTTGGACAACATTAAAAAGTGGTTCAGATCCAAATGGTTAAGGTAGGTGTTAAACTTTGGTCATGATATCCAGCACAGAAACCCTAGTCTTAGTTCCACTGTATTTTCTGTTAAGAAAAATAAAAGTGATTCCCCACTGTTAGCTCTCACTCTGCATACAGCAGTGGCTCAATCCCTGCACCCGCGCTTGCCCTGTTGCTACAGGGGCTGTGCACAGCTCTGTAGCAGCCAGCTTGCGCAGACGTGTGCTAAAGCACTCAGATGCCGGGGTGCCTCGTGTTGCCTTCCCAGCACACAGTCCATTCCCAGAGCTGTTGGGAGGGAGTGGCGTGGTTCCCTCACGTGGAAGCCGATCTTTAAAAACCCAGTCTGACATTAGGTGAAGGGCACCGAGGTCTTGCAGGGCTTACGCCACTGAAGACAGATAAGGAATGATTGGGGCAGGATCACGGTCCRATTCCAAGTCAGCTGTGCATGCTGTCGTCCTTGTGGTCCGATACAACACCCCGAGACCTGCCGCGGTGCCAGAACGTGCGGGTCAGCCGTTGCGGCGGCGGAGAGCGGGCGCTCCGTGCGCGGGATCTCACGCGCGGTGTTTGCTCCCGCCTGCAGGATGCGGAAGGACTGCCACGCGGCCCACGAGGCGCGCGGCAGTGCCGAGGAGGTGGAGAGCGCCGCAGGCTCCTCCCCGGGCAGCGCCTCTGCGGGCAGCGCCGGCTCGCGGGCCACGCAGGGCGGCACGCCACTGCCCACCGCGCAGCCGCCCCGCC
Organism: Eudromia elegans; assembly: GCA_003342815.1. NCBI lineage: Eukaryota > Metazoa > Chordata > Aves > Tinamiformes > Tinamidae > Eudromia > Eudromia elegans. The sequence continues at coordinate 4,262,230 of PTEX01000050.1, read as the reverse complement.
AGCACGCAGGTACCGGCCCCCATGCGCGCCTCTCCTTAGCACCAGAGCCACGGGAAGGAGCCCACAGCACGTGGCACTGCTGCCCTGAGCCTTCACCGGGAGGCAGCAGAGCTGAGCACCGACAAAGGCCCTAGTCGGTTTCGTAGCACCCCAGCCATTCGCTCCAGGAGCTGGCTTGGCTATTTGCCAACGGAGAATCAACATGGAGAACATAACTCATTGGATCTATCCTGCAGTTATCAAAAAAAGAAGTGTTGGCAGCCTTTCTGCCAGCCAATATCTGAATTTATATTAAATTGCGRATCTAAAATCACCTCAAATGTATTTACAAGACAGAAGTACTTTACATTGGATACATGTTAAGTTGGCTAGTGAATGACTGTAAGACTTATCACTAAGGAATTAGGACTTGTTGAAGGTTAAGTGGCTTTACCTTATGGCTCTGGTGTTACCGTTTTAAGCACGGACCTAGAGGGATATGGTACTTGCTTGTTTCCTGTTAGATCGTTTTGACCTATCATTAAAACTAATAGACAGGACTGGAGGAAGTCTGGCCATGAATATAAATCACACTGTAAGAATAAAATAACTGCTGCTTTTAATTGAGTGTAGCTTTCGAGAAATCCCCATGTGCCTACTCGTAATGTGACACTGCAGTAATCAGAACGGCAAACTTAATTGTAAAATAATGAACCTGAGCATCCCACACATTAATGCAAGTTAATTGTGAATTCCTTAAAAGAATGCATTGGATAGTTTTAAAAAAAACAATCAAAAGAGTGGGTCACACTTAGTTAAGAAAAAGCAACCTGGCTTTGAGATAAAATGAAGAAATACACGACAAATGCAAGGAAGTGGAAAATAGCAGGTGTAAATCAGCATTGCATCCTGAGAGATGCAATGGAGRAAGAAAGAGAATGAAACAAGGAGAAAATTCCAGCTAGCAGCGTTGGCGACAGTAGGACAGTAGGACAGAACTGATTCGGTTGCTGTTTATTTTCTAAGAATATTAGAAATCATAACAGTAGTGCTGATCCATCACTACATAAAAACGTAGAATTGTCAATTCTGTCAAAGGCAGAAATGAAAAAGAATCATGTCTGGTTTGCATTTGGGGGAAAAAAACAGATGATAGAGATTGAGCACTTGATGGTGAAATAGTTCTTTCCATCTCAACTGCTACAAGGAAGATTCAAGGGCAGCTATCAAAGCTATACTTGAGCAAATGCAACTAACTCTCCTTCAGAAATGCTTTTAAAAGAGCTGTTGAGAAAGCTGTGATCTTCTGTATCGGAGCATTAAGGCAATACCAGAGGATGGGCAAAAACAAACACGATGCCAGGTTTTAGAAAGGGCGTGAGCACCAAGTCGCATACACCAGCCCATTTGGCGATTGCTTGGAGCACTGGCCTAGCACGTGTCCTAGCACCCTGGGTTAAGAAGGGCAGTGCTGATTTTGAAAGAGCTCAAAGAACAATCCAAGCTCTGGAATATGTGTCCTGGGCACCAAAAGCTTACCAAGATAGCAGTTCTAATAGATCTAGATATACCTAAGCCAAGCAAGTTTAATTTGAAATCAAGTGCACATTAAGTGCACTTGAATGTGCACAAGTGCACGTTACATTTCACTGGTGAATAACAAGTGGCTAAAGGTTTAGATGGATTCTCCATGGCTGGAACTGTTTGATACACTTTTAAAAATAATAACAACAATTAATAATACCATATAGGAATTAATTCCAAGAAGTTCTACAGTCTGTTATATAGCATGACAGACTAGATGATCACAGTCATCCCCTCTAGACTCATAATCTGTGAATCAACTGCATTTAATATGTTCATATTTCACATTTCCTTTTGCAGCCTGATGTCATTGAGTCTGCAAAATGCAGTTAAAGTCATGTATAAAAATGAGACCAAAATTAGGAGCATTGAAAATGTGTGGGGCTCACCCCCAAGTTGTCCTCGTTTTATGATGCAGGTTGTAGAGGGGACTTTGCCTCTGCAAGCACTGTGGAAACAGTTATTTATGTGCAGACACGGGTGGTCTCCCGTTCGGTGCCGCAGCCTCTGCGGTTGGTTGGGATGAATTCAGAATACTCTGGGCAGCAGGGCAGCTTGGCGGGTTAAATCGCAAGCAGATGTTTGGCCACGATAGCCCTTGAACAAACTAACGCTCAGGCCCCCTCTACTTAATTCCAATCTGCTCTTTTTATTTCAAATGGTAACATATGAAAATAACCATCAGCAAAGCACTTAGCCAGAGCTGCAGAGTGTGAAGAGCCTGGATCCCTGGGGGCGCTGTGGAAGTCTGGGGCTCCTAGCATAGGGGATGCTACTTTGCCTGCCCTCCTGAGAGGTTTGCCCTGCACTGCCCGGCCATCAGAGCAGCAGTAAGGCTACAGCACCAGTGTGGCAGGGTGCTGAAGTGCCCAGTGTTGGCCAGACCAGTGAGACCGATTTTATTGCCRCGAAGCAGCTCCAGTGAGGTTGAGGACCAGCTCTGCCGTCTGGTTCTGTGCCAAGCTGCCTAAAGTTTCGTTGTTTTGGCATCTGCAAAACAGGGCTTACGATACCAGCCTCTCATAAGCAGATGGGAGGAGGTAAAGCAGTGTGTTTCACTCACAGAGTGCAAACAATTTGGATACGAACTCCTACATGAGGTCCTCCCGACCTCAGCACGGTGTTGCATTTCTAGAATGCAGTGTGRGATTTTTGCTGCTTTATGCCTGCAAAATCTCCCTGTCAGAGGGAGTCTCAATGTTTCCCTCCCTTCCGTAATTCAGCGATCAGGGAAAATGAAGAAAAAAAACCCCGACAACCTGGGACTACCCAGCAAAACTTGTGTCTGCCCTGATGGCTCTGAGCAGCTGCTTTTTTTCTAGTATGAAGCCAGGGCCATCGGCCCGTGTTCATGCCTGGGCCTCGTGGAAGGTGCCACGTGGGGCAGTGCTCACGTGCCTGTGTCAGCTTGGCGGCTGCTCTGCCTCCTCATACACCCATTTACTTTCCTCCTTTTTGATCTATCTGTGTAAATAAGCATAAGACTGACGTGTGTTGTTTGAACTACCATCCGAGGTGGTGGTGTAAAGGTGCTCATGTGGGTCTYGCTTGGATCGCCTCAAGTAGGTGGGGGATCTGTGTTATGCTGTAACCATCTCCAAGTTCAACTGCTAGTCTAAAAAGACTCTCATATGGCCTGAATTCTTGGGGGTCGCCTTGACTGAGGTCTCAAATCTAAATTCACGTGTGCAGGAATACCTCTCTGATGTGACTGCAATTCACAGATTTTATTTTTGTAATTAARCTATACCGAGCCATGTGAGGAAGTTTGGCCTCACCTGGGCGGATGGTGTTGTCCACAAGGAGCAGAGTTACATGGCACAGCAGTAATACCCCTGTGCACTCAAGAGCAGCTCCCCATGTGCTCCACAGAAGAGCTGGGAGCCTGGGCGGACAGGATTCCTTGGCTTCTCCCTTCAGCCCTTTTATGACCCAGCGCAAAACCACTGGGTCTATTCTGGCCATGGCCAGAACCAATGTAGTGGCGAGGAGAAATAGRTTAACAGGGTAATAGGTTTAGCAATTTCTGATTTCTGGAAACGCTGATGAATTATCACTTGGTTTTTGGTCAGATAATGACATATATGCATAGGGATAAGGTCAGTAGCAGGGACTCGATCGGGAAGAAACTTGAGAGCACTTCCTTAAGTACTTTAATTTCTCTTTTAAAGGCAGGAGAAAACTCAGGAGTCAGTCTGTCCAGGCCCACACTGCTCTACACCAAAGGCCTCCTGTTTCGAGTCACTCTGGGCCAGTTGGAGAAGGTCGCGAGCCTTTCATGCAGACGTCGACATCYGCCCACGAAATTGCGCAGCGCCCTTCCAGCAGCCGCCTGTCGCTGCACGACTCGGAAACGTCCGTGTTTGCTCAGTCTCCTGCTGCTGCYGTTGCTGGCCAGCTGACCGTGCAGGACCAGGCTGCAGCCATGCTCCAGTCCAGCCTGGCCTCTTCCACCAGCTCARCGCTCAGCCTCCTGTTCGGCAAGAGAAGTTTTTCAAGCGCTTTAGTGATTTCTGGCCTCTCGGCTGCGGACGGGGGTAACACCAGTGACACTCAGTCATCCAGCAGCATGAACATCGCCATGGGGCCCTCCGCCAGAGCAGCRAGTCAGGCAGCTCGGGTGAGTGCTCGCCCTGTGCCCCTGGCAAGTCCCTGAACCATCCGCACCCCTGGCTCCTTTCTTCCTTCTCACTGCTCAGGAAAGAGTCGTTCTTTTCCTGAAACACCGTCAGGGCTCTGGTGCTTGCTCGGGGTTGGGCGTCACGACTGATCACCATCTGTGCGTGTGAGAGAGGTGTACCCAAAAATAAATGACAGGCAGGGAGTTATGCAGTCATCTGAGCTGGCAAACAGGGGCAAAGTCCCTCATCACTTTACTTAGATCAGGACATTGAGTTTCCAAATTGCACATTAAGTTCCCAGATTTTATGCAGCCTTGCTGATGAGTTCCACCATCAGCAGACTAAAGAGGCTCTTCTTTGCTTGACTGAGGATTAATTCTTTGCACAAAGACAGGCTCGCAATGAACAAGACACTTGTTTTCTCTCTCTCTCTCTCCCCCCCCCCCCATCTCTCTCTGACAACATATTTGAGCCTTGTTGTTGACAAGTTTACTCAAAGGAAGTCTTTAGGAAGCACTTCCAAAAGGAAATGAAAATAGCCTTAAGGAAATTTGCAGGTTTACTTAATCAGCATTTGCCAGCAGAAAAATACTGCACAAAAATTTCCAGCCTACTTTCCAGTAGGCTGCCAGTTCCGCTCTCGTCGTCCTTGGAAAGCTCATCACACCTAGTAGTGCTGCAGTTTTATTATCTGCTAACTGTATTTATTTAACTTCATTTGGGATCAGTTGCTTTTCTGGATTCTGCCACGTTCCCACCCACATGACACAGCAGTTACAGTGGAGAGCAGGCACTGGAGAGGAAGGGCGGCTGCAATGAGAGCCTGAGCAACCCTGTAGCTACAGCTTCCACATTAAGCTGATCAAAATGGAAATAGGGATCAGCAGGACCAAACTATAGGGACTGGGGATCCAAAACACCTTTCTGCTACCATGTTTCTGAACTGTGCATAACCTAAYTAATTCTCAGAAATGTTGTTCAAACCTCAAGTAAAGAAAGCTCCTTAGCCTGTGCCCATTTTATTCTCAGCCCCAAGTGTATTGTGTACAGCAGAGTCCACTGAAGATGAGCTTGACACTAACTTCAAAACAAAAGTTGAGTGGAAATTTCTAAAGAATTCTAAAGAAAGAGCATTAATGCCCCTTCTGCACGTACTCAGGAACACATGAGATGACCTGGCCTTGTTCCAGCTCTCAGGGGCTTACACGCTAAGTATAGGGTAGTAACTATACTATCCTATACGAGAAGAGGTGGGATTCACCTCTTCTATCTTTAAGCCATCTGAAAATGTGGAAGGAGGCCTGAGTGGGCTGTGCAGCCCCGAGAGGACTCTCTGAGCCACTCTGCCAGGAGGAAGCTGCCGGTGCAAGACAAGCCTCTCACTGCCCATAAGCAATGACCCAAGCTGCTGTGCTTGGACTGCAGGGCCAAGTTTAGAGGAATTGAGGCCTGGTCCAAGTACCTGGCCAGAGGTGCTTGAGAGGGGTAAGAAGGAAGCATTCCATTTAAGGTGGATGCTTCTGCAAAGCTTACATAGAAATGGGCTTCTTACAGTGGGGTAACACTGAATGCAACYGTGGCAGACTGATCATTGTATTCAGTTGTAATGCAGAGGCTGCTTGGCAGGCTGAATTGATGTTCGGTGTATACAGCGAGCCCCAGAGCAACTTGGTCTAGCTTAAAAGACAGCCCTGCTTGGAGCAAAGCACTGGAACTGACCTCCACGCGTCCTTTTCAATGCAAATTATGCCACAGCTCTCCCTACATGTACATCTCTGGTATTGTATCTTTAGCTCCTGGTCTGCTTTCCTTTTCACATTTGTGCATGTTACAGCCACACAAGGAGTAGTTCACTCTTCTTGTGTCTCCCGTGACTCATGCATGGCAAGAACCCCATGCCGTTTCACAGACATTCCTCCACTTCCACCCTTTTTCCACCTGTCACTTCAAAAACCAGCTGAAAAAACCCACCCTAAACTAAGTGACTTTTTTTTCTTTAAAGCAGCTCCCCGAGACCTGCGGAACAGGCGCTGCAGCCGCCTCCCGGCCCCGGCGAGACGCGGGCCCTGCCTGTGCTGTGGCCATGGCCCACGGCGTGGAGTGCAGGAGGGCCAGCCAAGAGGACATGGCCCTGGACGACACGGCCTCCCAGCAGAGCCTCTCCGAGGAGCAGTGAGGGCGGCTCCCAGAGCCAGGGCCACGCGCTCCGTCACCTGGAAGAGGGTGAGGTGGGGGAGCTGCTGCTCTGTTTAAGTCCTTTCAAATGTACCAAGCAACCTCCAGATCTTTATTTTTCTAATTTTGAGTCCAGAATGCTACATGTTCTCCAGCTAAAGGCCTTGGCACAGACAGGGCTGAAAGATGTCCCAACAACAACAGTGCCACTTCATCTCAGGTCTTTGTAAATCCTCGAACAATGAATACAGTTTATTTCACATTCCTTCCCCTGCAGAGATGTTGACGCTCTTGTGGTGGAACTTAGGGGAAAAAAAAGCTTAAAAAAATAACAGAGGAGTCGGGAGTGAATGTAATGGGAAATATTAATACAACTCAAGAGAAAAGCACACAGAAGTCTCTTCCCTGCCATAGTTAAACAGCTGATTGCATGTGAGGTCCCCATAGCTGGCATTTGATATAATGTGTAACAAACCCCACCTTTGAAGAGAAGCAGTGATTACATAAAAGGACAGTACACTAAATACTGTAACAACAGAGTCAAATCTTTTCTCTTCAAAAGCAAACCTCTATTTTCTCTTGACATGTTCTGCAGGTGACAATGCTGAACAGCAGCGTAGCTCCCTAGACCAATAAACTGCATGCAGCCACACTGAAATGCTGAGCGACAGAGCCAGGCTGGGCCGAGTAGCAGAGTCACCCTTGAGAAAAGCGAGCAGCCCGTGCATGGAAAGCCTCCCCAAAGCACACGCTGCCCCTCCCGGGCAGGGAAAGCAGCTCTGCCCTAGGAGCTCTCACGCTCKGGGTTGGCTTACGGCCGTGTTTCTCTAAGTCTGTGCAGCAGCCCCCTCGGGAGCAGCAGGAGGGCCGTGGAGAGGTGCCCCCAGGACACAGGAGTGTGAGCAGGCTGCAATTCCTCTCTGCTAGTGTTTGCATTGGAAAGGGAACAGCTCCCGGCCTCCAAGTGTGTGACGCAGCTCTGTGTCCACAAACTCCTGTAGCTGATAACTGCAGAACTTTCCCCGTTCCCGCCCTGGAGGCGCTGAGACGCTGCCACTTGCACCACGACAGATGCAGCACAGAGGGAGGTCACACGTTCACAGAGTTTGAGAAACATGGCTTTGCAGCATGACTCTTTGAGGGGGCAAAAGGCTCCACGACCAGTCCTTACTGTACTGCAGTGTACACATGCATAGCCGCGTGCATTCGCCTCTTCTTTTTTTAATTAAAGAAATTTGCAGCTATCAGTGCCTCGCGGGTGCTCTTTACTGTACCTACCATAGCTTGGTACTACTCCTCACCCAGCTGATCCACATCCAAGCTGTCTAGTGCCAGCCATTAATGAGGAAGACTTACCAAGAGGTGCTGCAGCAAAGGCTCATTACCTTTAGACAAAGCACTGTTGCCTTCTCAGCTTCCTACTGCGCCACACGATATTATACATAGAACTAAATAACCTCTAGTGAAAATAAAGAGATCCAAGAATGTTTTGTGTGGCAGCAGTTTCTGGGTTTTTTTTTAATTTTGAATTACTTCTTCTTGGTTTCTGCTTTATGGAGTTGAGAAACTTACTGCTCTTCTTTCACTTCAGCGTGTGATGAATTYGTTATTTATAAAGCCGTGTGTGAGCCAGGCAGAACCCTGCCCACGTTCACACGGGCAAGAGGGGAGTGGTAACGCCCAGCATCACAGTGGCTCCCGCATCGCTAGCGTTGCCTCCCGAGTCCAGGGACAGTGTTAAGAGAGGAGCCTGGATGCACGTCTGGCAGGTGCCACCTCTGCCAGCGCCCTGGCCTGCCGGGGAGGGCTCTGCCTTCACTGATGCCACAGGGACATGAGCTGACAGGCTCTCCCCAACAGCTGCCTCTCAAGCACAAGCAGTAAAAACCAGCCTCCCACCACCACACAACTCCACCAAATGTCCCTACGCTCCGAGACTGGACTTACTGGTTATTTCCAATACCCAGGGCTCACAGCTTGCTTTGCTTTAAAGCTGCTCCTCAAGCATGCTGCGTTGACAAGACTGGCCATMAACAGCATCAAATACAAAACGCCCACAAACCCACCAGCCAACGTGACAGAATAAACCTGCTCTCAACTGTTGAATCGCTTTGTAATTTCATGGAGTCCAATGGTGATTTTAAGCCTACTGCTACTTTAAATGTTCTTAAATATGGGGCAACCTACAGCATAGACAAACACGATGGCTAGAAATTATAAAACCTGGAACCAGTAAGAGGTTGTGTTGAGTAAACATAGTGGCTAAACTGCTGCTGAAATGGTTGAAGCCACTGCTAAAGTTGGTCCTGAGTTTACGCAGCTTGGACAGTTTGCAAATGCTGTGTGTTTGATCCATGCCACAGCCATGCCACGGAACAAAASGCCACGACTAGCGCAGAAGCAGTCCCAGCGCGTGACATTTTGAAAGATTCAGGTGCTGAGCCTGATTTTTTCCCACGCTACAAGGGCTGGAGAGACCACTCGGGCACCAGAGCAAGCAGTCTGCTCCAGGTACGTGCAGCCAGCTCAGAACCTTTCTGTTTCTGAAGCCTGAAATCAGGGATTTTCCCATGTTGCAAGTAGGCCACATTCATCCTTTGGGAAACAAAGCTCTGAACCCACAAGAGCAGTCAGCACGTGTGATTTCCACCCCCTGACTGCTCCTTTCTAGCTGGGCAATTTAAGCTCAAGATTAGCTGAATTCTACACAGCTCATTTTGGAAGATGAGAATTACCAGCAAAATTCTCCAGCACATAATCATCATCTCCTCATCAATATGCATTTCTTAGCTACACAATTTGTGCCACTTCTAGATTCCTCTCTGGACTGGGAGTTGGCATTTAATTACAGTATTTCACCGGTGCTTGTACCTCCTTAAATCTGCAAGACAGACACACTACTCATAATCAGCGTGGCAGTAGGTCCAGTGTTAAGCATTCGCCTCTCATTCAGCCTTCCCACAGTTTTACAAGTCAAAAATGGGCTAATGCATGATAAATAATGCAGGCCCTGTTTATGCCACGCTGTGCACAATTTCACGTTGGAATTACAAAGCTCCTTGCCAAAAACGTCCTTGATTTTCAGGCTTGGAGAGAGTAATTGGTACCTCATATTCTCCCCTTTTTGCACCAATTAAAGCCTGCAGGTGCACTAATGTTGTCATCTGGATTCTTGCTGCTGCATCAGAGGTTATTTTCCCTAAACGTATGCTATTAGCAATATTAGCCCATCAGGGGAACGGTGAACGCGCTGTTTGTTGTTATAGCGCTCTTAAGGCTTTCCAAATATTTTACAAGACCAGACAATAAATTTCTACCTCTAAAGTAAACGCAGCATGTCATAAAAACTAAGCAGTGCTGGAAATGCTGCTTTCTCACTCACTTGGTGAGTATTTGAAGTAGGCGAGTCATTACTTCAGAACTGACTCGGAGTTCAAGGCCAGAAGCAGCTGTTAAGATCATCTAGGATCTCCTGCTTAACATAGGCCAAAACTGCTCTGTTTCTCCTAACAACATTCTCCAGCACAGAGGGCAGATGAGAGGCTTTCAGGCTTGGCACAAGTGGCAGCAAGATCCACTGGTGTCAGCTAAAATTTTTGACAGAGGTGGTTGCTTCTTTCTAAATTCAAGTGAATGAGAAATCCACCTCCACTTTGGGTAATTTGCTCTAGTGACTAATTACCGTCATTCTGAAAGGTCCTCCTTGCACCGTGAGCCTTGTGAGCACTATCAGCAGACTATGCAGGAACTCCTCAGGCTTGCTGCTATGAAACATTTCTCTCAGCAGGTACATCAGTTTAGCAGCCTATTATATTTTGGGAAAACATTAAGCATCACAGCTTTAAACATGGGGCGATATATGTACTCTTATAAGGAACAAAGACAACACAAAAAATGATGCAACTAACACTTCTGTATGAACTGGAATTTGGAGAACCAAGCTTCAGCATCGCTCCTCAAGGAAATGTCTGTCCAGCTTGAATGAGCTTGAGCTGCTCATGCAAACTGCCACTTACAGCTGCTGAGCCTGTAAAACGCAGCCTGTGCACGGGCACGCAGGTGACCGCAAGTCTCATGACCATGAAATGAGCTACACAAACGTGATAGTACCACAGCACATGGCGGGAGGAGGTGCCCAAGTGAAAAGGTTAAGGCTGATCGTGGAACTCCCTCATACCGGCCCTGCAGCACAGCGCATTCAATTCCCACTGAGCTGTTGGGCACGAGCAATGAAAACTTGAGGGGAAAAAAAAAATCACAAAAGACAAACCAATTTTGTGGTACCAAAGGTCTAAAGCATTAACACTAATTATGCAGTTGGAACATTATGGCGACAGAGGACAATCACTTGAGCTCACAATGCTTAAACTCCTTATTTCACRGGGTCTCAAAACCCACTATATTCTTATGCTAAGGAGCCCCTTGTTTGGTGACTCCTGCTCCAGAGTGGTGGGGAAAGCAGCTGCTCCATGTGGCAGGAGCTGGGCCTGTTCCTGCGCAGTTCCTGCGCAGGGTGGAAGAATTCCCAGTGAACACTCACCATGTGCACCCGTGCCTACGTTTCTGGGAGGCAACAGCAGCAGCTGCACCATTTCTCACCCATTTTAGATCACTCTGACCAGACCCCTGCCAAGGGATGAGATCCTCGTCCTGCAGGTGGGAAAGAATGATGATGGTCCCTGCACACACCCACCTCTTCCCCAGGTACCTGTGAAAATGTCCATCCCCTTGTAGCCCCGCAGAACTTCTGGTGCTGGTTTGCACAGAAATAACTAACTACAAGGATGTTTGAAAAAGCCTTTAAACACCATGCTCATCTTAACAGTTGTTGAACCAAACAGAAAAAAAAGAAAGGACTAGAAAACATTGAATTCTTAACATCTTTTTACAGCCAGAGACAAGTATAAATCATACAAAGAACAAGTGTGCACCTGGGAGGGAATTCTGTTTTCACAACATGCAAAAACGATTAAGTGGCAGCACTTCTGAACACATTTGCAACCCTCCAAGGGAAACACAGTGTTTCATACTCTCAAACACTTCTCATTTCATCATTAACTATGAGGCATGCACAGAACTGAAAGTCAAGAAAGTTTCAATAATCCATAATGGATTGTAAAATCTACATAGGCAAATGCAAAATAAAGTCTATCCTCATCTATTAAACTCTGCATGAGAAAACATATGACATGATTTAACAATGCTATAAAAATAAATAAAAATATCTCCTTCACAAATGTAAAGGGGATGAGAAGCAGGATTGTTATCAGAAATGTCAAAACAAACACAAAATTACAACTGTTTCATCGGCTACAATCTGGTCTACTTAAGAAGCAGGTAGAGTTGGAAGTTACACTCTTAAATAGAACTGTATCAATCCCAGCTGGGATTACTGGCAGTTTGGGTGTCCCTCCTCATGCTGCTGCCGGGAGGGGGTGCTGGGATCCCAGCTATTGCCTCCACCCTGGGGCCACCCGCGGCCTCTCTCGGCATGTGGGAGGTAACAGGGGCGCAGGCTGGGCAGAGCCCACAGGTGCATGCGGCACGATGCTTTCCCATGAGGGCGGCACTAAGGCCCGGCTACTCAGTGCGTGTCGCTGCGTGGGACTTGACTCATGTCAAAACACTCTCTGGACTGAGCCGTCCACATCATGTGCTGAGGATTAAAATCCCCATCAGACGCAACCCCAGGGTGTTTGACAGCTAGCTGGCTTTCACATGGTGCAACTATCACTTCCCTTTCAAACGTGCATCAGAATTTCATGTTAGCCACAGGTCTGTTCAATTTTTTGATAGGCTTGTGAAGCAAGTAAACAAGAATCCTACTATATTTTTAAGCATTACCAGCTCTAGCTTGCTTGCCCTGGAGGCTCCAATAAACCCCCCAGTGGCTTACACAGGAAGGCTCCAAAAGATCTGCAAAATATGGTAGTATTTTATAAAAACTAAAGGTTGGTGTTTGCAGGGAAGAGAAGGATCTTCATTTTCTGCAGAATTCCACAGTTGCCAAGATGTCTTGCAAAATGCTGTTTCTATTTTCCTTATTAACCTAGAGAAAGAAAAATAAAAACTGATGTGATTTGATAAACAACCCCCATAACATGGCTTGCTTGAAAACCAGCAAAGGCAGAGATACAAACGGCCCTCCTCCTCAGTGGAGACCCCCTGAGCGTCAAGCACCTGCCTGTTACTGCAGACACAATGAGCTAACTCCAGAAACCTGCAAATGTAATCCAATACTCACTGATCTTTCTGATTTAATCACCCATGGTATTTTGTAGTATTATTCAATGCTAGAATAACTGATAAGAATCAAAGARCCACCTTATACTTCTGTCATTATTAAAATCCTTTTCAACTACCAAATATCACATTCTATTAAAGAAGAGTTCTTAATACGTTCGATATTTGAAAGGATTATATTTATTAGGGTGACATACCCAGTCAAATACACTTTCAATAAAAAATACAGCGCTTGACAAGGCAACCGTGTGTCCTGAGAAACCTTATCATCACAGGAGATATACACCTTGAAAAGAAATAAAGACTCCATGTAAAAGCTGCGGGGCGTTTGTGGTGCAGCGAGGAGTTTCCCAGTTGAGCAGTCTCTATGGAAATGATGGGCTTGAAGACCAGCATGTGTAAAAATCCACATAAAGTCTATGCCCAGGTTCCCGCAGTCAGGAAGTGTCAGTAAAGGCTCCGTTCAGCGAAAGCTGCTGAAATTCTCCCCACTGCAGGATTTGCATCCCTGCAGGGAAGGCAGGAAGAAGCCACACAAAGACAGATGAGCCCAAAAGAAGAAATAAATAGTAAGGATGTTCATATTTTCCGAAAAGTTTGAAAAAAAMCTGTTTTTGAAGAGGAAGAGGATGACACAATGTGGTATGCAGGGGATAAAACTTTCCCCTGTCAGAAAGGTTTCATGGGCTCCCCTATAGCTGCATTTAAAATCTCAGCACATGGATTTGCATCCCTTCTTGTACTACAGTAAATACTCAATCAGAGGAAGCCTTCAATTTTTAATGGCAAACTGGTGGCAGCCCTACCCGAGAAATTTGGCCCTAGGCACATTGCTCCCTACAGTCACTGAYATCCTGTCCAAACCCTGGAAACAGACACAGAACCCGAGGAGGCAGCGCTTGCACTGCATCCCTGGAGTTCAGGAGAGCACACCGACCTGGGGCTGACAAAAAGCAAGGTGAAAATAAAAAGCAGGGTAGGAAGAAAGAATTTCTGCCTGAAAGTATTACTGTTTTACCTGACAACCACTGTAAGACCATTACAGGTAAACAGGAAAACCTGCAGCAACAAGGAGAACAAAAGATGGAGTTGCTCGCTAGGAAAGCTCTTACGGGACCCCAAGGTGCAGAAGGCACAGAGAGGCCAACACTGACTCTCACAGCAAGCGTCCCAATCTTCTGACTTCTGAAGGACCTTCTGAACATTTAATGGCTCTTCCCACTGCCTTACAGCCAAGTAAAACAGCACTGTGCTTTATCTGTTCCCTTTCCATACCTATGTGCCAGGAAGTCCAGGGACAGCATCCGAGAGCAAGTGCCAAGCGCTGGGAAGTCGTCAAAACCCCTTTGCAAAGGCTGCGGGGCAGAGGCAGCCTCCCCAGGCAGCGCAAGCCCCCTTAACTGCTCAGCAACACGGGCAGATGTGCAGTCAGGGAGCTAAAAGGATCTTTAGCTGCTGCTTTTACTAAGCACTTAGGTAGTCTGCAGGAAAGCACCAGCACAAAGCAGGCAGGCAAGAGCAGAGAAAAAACGTTCTTTCTCCTCCCCAAAGCCTCGAGCACTTCCAAATAAATATACTTGCAGAGTCTGTTCAACTAGAACCTCTTCTTGTTTGGCGGAAGAAAGAGATGAAAGCACTGAAAGAACAAATTCATATTTCCTAACACATATCAAAATAAGCTGACGCAGCAGGATCAACAATATCTCAAGCATTTGACTGACGATTTTGTGTCTAGGACCTCCCATTTTACTAGATTAAATATTAAATGGACTTGACATATAATTACCAGATGCAACAAACCCAAATACTATAGGTATTCACAAGTGCAGGTCTGTGAGACTATCACTGCAAGCGAGTGAACTGCTTGTGGCAGAAGAGGCACCATTTTACATCCAGCAATAGATTCTGGCTCCCGCTAAACAGGAGACCAGCCGCTGATCTTCACTTTTCTACTGCCTTGTAATGGAAGGGATGCATCTACCCTACAATAAGATCTGCCATGATGAATTTAACTACTTATTTTYCATCTTGAAAGGCACACAGAATCAAACTTTAACAGATTTTGTGGAAGCAAAATAGATGGAAACACGGGGAAAAAATGAGTAGGTGCCAGCTGCTAAGGATAATCTGAACCTATTTAAGGCAACACATCTGCAAAACCACACAGAGCCAGACAGTGTAAAAAGAGCCCTCATACTCCTACAGAAAAGCTACATTCTCAGGAAAACGAAATTGGGCAACGACAGAAAAAAAGTGTGTTAAATATCAGAGTTCCCATCATTAAGTGCTCTAAAGGTAATAAATTAAACATTTGGGACCAAATCCTCAACTGCTTTAAGGACATCTGGGCCCATTTACACCAACTGAGCATACTTTCAAGACAGAAGAGCCCATAAAACCCAGAACAGCTGTTTTTGTGCACTTACCACCAACCACCAGAACCGCTCCTGTGACACCGAGAGAAGCAGTGGAGGATTCTGCTAAATTACTTGAATGCAGCTGAATTACAGAGCAAGTGACAGAGCACACAGAACTTTTTGGAAGGCAGCTGCTCACTCCTGCACGCATCCAGGCACCACAGAATTAGGAAGATTGATGAATCATGCACTATTTACGCATTCCACATTCTCCTGTGCCACAGCCCTGCAAGAACATCGCTGGTGATGCAGTATTTACTTGAGCCAAGAGCACATCTGACTTCCCGAAGGCCATTTCTGCTCCTGCTCCTGCACACACTTTAACCAGCTGGGAAAGAGCAGGGAGAGTGTTGCAAGAGCAATCGAAACAGATGCTCTCCTATACAGCACTTCAGCATAACAGGTCTCTGTTGCTTGGGAATTACTGCAATCTGTCACAAATTGCAAACCCGCACTCTTGGCTAAGGGATTCACCAGGGAACTCTCCATGTTTAAACAAAGAAACATCCTCATCTCCACAGCACAATCAACAGAGCTCACTCTTCAGCAAAGTTAGAGGAGCCTGCAACCACTGCTGCAGAGGAACCAACACAAGATTTCAGCTGGCCATTGTCTGCATCTCAGACGTGCAGCTCCCAGCACCCCGAGAATCCGTCTTGGGCCGTGCGTGAATTCAGAACATGGGAATGGAGTCTTCTCGTGCCTTTGCCCTTGACATTGCTTCAGCACTCAGCTGAAAAGGCAGGGAACTTCAAAAACAGAAATTTAAGACAAGGATGGGGCCACCAACTCAAAGGAAGTGGAAGAGATTTTTCTGAGAACTGTTGCTTTGCAAATCTCATTTTGAAAAGGAAATTAAAAAAAGAGGAGACTTTGCTGTAAATAAGACCTTTCAGTATAAAACTGTTGAAATATTGTCTTTTCCTTCCTCATTCACTTGGATCACAACGAAACAGTGATTTTCACTGTGATCTGCTTCTGCTAAAGAGCAGGCTGCAATGCTGCTTTAAAGAGTATTGCCTCTCTTAAGACGCCTGTATGTGCAATTTTCCACTTCCTCAATTTATAACTTTAACATATGAAAATTCCATTTGGGATATTAAATTTTGTTTCCTACTAGAAACAACAGACATCAAGCAGAAAAAGAAAGGGATGTGAGCAATATTTAGCSTGCTTTTGTAAGCATCCAGGACACTAACAGATACTTAGCAAACCTCAAGCCTGAACTGCTGTGAACCAGCTATGTTTGGCTGGGGTGAGATTTTGAGCACTTCTCCCTAGATGATCAGGAACGCACTTTGAGGCTCTAATACTCTGAAAACTATGTCTGTAAAAATAACATAATGTATTCCAAAATTGGTTCACCGACTCCAGAGAAAGCACACTCCATTTATGAAGTGTCTTTCTTCTAGCAATCGTTCCTGCAAACTGAAGTGCTGTGTTTTTTTTTCTCTTGCATATGATTACTGGTAGTATTTCTGCAAGACAGCCGGTACAAAAATCTGACTATGCTTTAAAAGATTTAACTCTTAGGAACATTGAATACTTATGTGGCAATAATACTACAGCAAGAAAATCTTTAAAAACAACCACATTTTTACTTCTACAGCCCACAAAAGCTAAGCCAGCTGTGTAAAATGGCTGCAGTAAGTGCCAACAGTGATTTTTGATTTTTTATTAAGGTGAACACCTGCCCATTAAGAACTGAATGGAAACTACAAAATTAACTTCATACGAGCTAACCTTCATACGAGCTAACTAATCGTGGTAACGATTAGTTTTTAAACAGAGTCAAATACAAACCTGCACCCTAGAACAAAAGGCTCTTTAAGAATATTTAATACTACTTACATTGAACACTTTAACATCTTTTCTACTTCTTATTTCTTCAACAAGATCCAGTGGCTTTCCTTTAGGTACTGGAATAGTCCCAAGTACGACAGTCCCTGAACTGGCCAGCGTTTGACGAACAGCATGAATGAAGGGCTGGCTGAAAAGTTCCATTTTACCAATCTCATCTATGACGCAGATTTTTCTCTCTGCATCACTGCCAAGATTTACCTGCGAAAATGTAAAAGATTGTAAATCACACTGAAGTTAAAACAAATAAATGCAATAACTTCTATTCTAATCAGAAAGATATCTCCCCCAAAGGAACCAATTCAACTTTAACACTGCAGGGACCAGCAGAGTCAAAACTGCTATTGGTGGCTCACAAACCTGCCACTTCTATTTCAGCAATTTTTTTTTTGCAAGATTAGGACTAGCAATTTTACTATATGTTGATATATGTGAAGATATTGCCCTGTATATAAAATTCATGCCTGAACTCAGCCTAGCATGTTATCTTTTCAGTATCAAATAGAAGCAGTTCTGACTCTGCCAGCTAAGCCCCCTGAGGCACATGCCAACCCCTGCAAAAGGGAACAAACTCAGGCTGGTCCCAGGAATGTCTGCCGGTACTTGCAGCATCACAATAATGTTTCAAGAGGTCAAAACAGCTTGTCTAAAGTGAAACAACAAGTCAATAGTCAAGAGAGTAAACAGAGGAATGGCGAGATCTCCATAAACAACAGGAGTATAGTCCTTCACATTGCACCTTCCTTTCCTGGCTGAGCAAGGCAGAGACATATTGCAACAGAGAGTGTCCAGATTTGGGCAAAACCAAAAAATGAATAAGAAAAAAAACACATGAAACCCCCCAAAGAAGGCTTTCTTGGTGGAGGAAGAAAAAAGAAAGAAAAACAAAATAAAACAAAGGTCGAAGAGGTCAAATACAGCAATCTTCTCAGTATGGCCAGCTTTTTTTCCAGTTATTCTCCTACATCATGTCAGAATAATCATCTTCTTTCCATTCTATGCTGATTATATAGCTTATTTCACCAGGATAAAGACAACTTGCAAAGTGAAGGAACTATTGAACTGAACTGCACTACCTAGCCTGGTTGGAGGAAAGTAACTGAAAATTGCACTCCATTATTTAATGGGAAGCAAATCAACTCAGGTCAGAAAGCAACTGTAAATCCATGAAATGCTGATACCAGTCATATCACACATATCCTAAAGAAAAAAAAAAATCTAAATGTTTCCCTCTGTGAAGACAAGTATTTGCTTGTGGAAAACGTGCAAAACGCATGCTAAAATCTTTTCAATCCACCCTGCTCAGCAGCTATTTTACCCTTCAATCTGCTTACAGAGCAGTGAAATAAARAGTCAATACAAATCACTAGGTCATACACTGAGAAACAGAGCTTTCTGCTTTGCAAAAAATCCTGTCCTGCATGGTAAAGAGTCCAGAGCTTCAGAGGGCTTCTCTAGGGCCCATTCCTGTTCTCACTCGAGTCCAAGGCTTGAGAGCTGAAGCTGTCCCAAGACTAAATGGCATACGCCTTCTCTTGGCTTCTCTGAGCAACCTATCCCATACCCTTGGTCCTCCTGCCTTAATTCTTCATGTTTCTTCTTACTGCACGTCTGCATTCCTCCTCTCTCACTCTCCTCCTCACTCATTTCTTATCACCTGCATGGGCGCATATCCCTCCAACCAACCAGAAGTGCTTTCAGTAAGAACGGTCAAGCACAACCAACCCTTACCAGCCCTCTCTACTAGTAAGATATCTGCTGAGTTTCACATAACTTAATGCAGTGATACAGAGACTCAGAGGACAGCCCATGCTTAATGGAGACTTGTTTATTTTAATTATCTMTCTTCAACTTTTACATTCCTTGGTAAAAAACAAGGAACAGATCCTTGATCTCCTTCTTGTTCCCTGCACCTCTATTTTCTTGCTCTTTCAAAGCTCTTTACTCCCTGGCCCCTAGAGCTTTGACAGTGTCACACAACAGGATTTTTCTAGTAGTACAGCTCAGCAGCTGCTCACAGAGTTTTTAAGATGCTCCTGCCAACATCAGATTTGATCAGATTCTTGTTTAATTTTAGAGAGGGGAAATGTTAGGGTGGGCAAGCGGGAGAAAAAAGGAGAAAAAAAATCTTATTATCTCTACTGCAATAGCATGTTAGGGGAAGGACAGCAAACAGAAAGGCTGCGTGGAAGGAATCACATCAAATATATCAAACAAATTCACTTACAACAGCCAGCTGTTGTCTCTAATAAAAGTTTTAAATGAGGAAATACTGTCTGTATTAGTGTGCAGTATGTATGTTAAACCAGACCTCAATTTAAACTGTGTGTGGTTGTGAGATTCTTTAACCCAGTGTTGCTGACAAACTTTAACTTACAGAATGTGCTTTAAGCGTACAGTATTCAGAAACAAAAAAAATCTTAAAAAAAATAAAAAGTCCCATACTCATATAGCAGCAATTAAAAATAATCCCTAGATTCAAAAAGCAAATGTTTCTACTGGAAAAAAACAGGCATYAGCATGACAGAGGAAAAAGATTTTACGAGGAGGAAGAACAGCAGCAAAATCACTTTTTCTTGAACCTCTGATATGYGAGCAAAGCCACCTGTCCACTTCATATTTGTCTTCCTATATGAAAAACAGTGGCTTCCTATTCACCTCTCACTCCAGGAGGACCTGCTCACAGGAGKATGTCAGATCAAGAATGAGAAGGGAAAGCAGGCTCTCAAACACTGTTGAACACTGCTCATCATAAAGCCTCCACCTTTAAGCAGCTTTAATGTAATACTCACATTTCTCAGTAAAGGAAGAACCAATTGCTCAAAGGARGCAACATCTACAACATATTGTCCAACTCGACATTCACGTCTTGAAGCAGAAGAATCAGAACTGATTTTTAAAAAGAAACAAACAATTTCTCCTAAGCAACATGAGTTTAGTGAGAATTTACTACAGTCAGAGTGAATTTATGAAAGCTGTTATCCTAATAAGTCAAATTTTCTTAATTCTTCTAAGAAAAGACGATCTGCAAACCACACTCTAAGTCATACTGCAGATAGTAAACTTTCTAATGATAAATATACCATAAGCTACTTTTGTACTACGTAAGCTTAAATTTGAACATTGTACCAAAGGGCAATGGGATCTGAAAGTCAGAAGATACATTTACACTGAAATCAAAATACATGACTGCAGTTCATGCRGATATAAGAGCAAACTTTAAATTATGTAACAGACACTGAAAATACCATCATTACAGTAGTCTCAGCACTCTATATGATTCAAAACCTTTAAATCATCTTGGGAAATTTCTTGAACAGTTTGCCTGTGCTGCATCAAACTGCTCTACGAAATTCCCTCCATTGGCCATATTTACACTAGTTAATCTGGTCAGGTGTCTGAATGAGGTGTAAATGTTACGCCTGGCAAATCTAGTGAGTTTTGAAAGAGGCATGGAAAGCTAAGTCAACAGCATCAGGTGTGACTGTGAGCCCCTCTGCACTTTAGGCCTACAGTAGGGTTCTTAAGCCCTCATTTGCTTAAAACTCACCTGTGGGATTTATAGATCAGACGGGRGCTCATTAAAGTAATGTTACATGAAATTTTCCTTGATTTTCAGCTTCTGTCCCCTTATATGAAGCCAATGGAAACAAAGTTTTTCTCTCAACATTTTTTTCAAAGGAACACTCCTGCCTACTACAAGCTACTACTCACTGTGTCCTAGAGACTTGGCTCTTTATTAGAGCCAAGAGCCTTTAGAAGAGGAAGGGCTCTGCAGAGCACCCCATGTCTTGGGTACAAAACACACAGTGAGGGAGTACAACCCCTAGCACACTTATGGGGGAACAACAAACCCCTCAYAGCAATTGAAACACGTGTACCTGACTCTAGATAAAGGTCCTCGTTTTCCAGACAGAGTGACAACATCAAACCCTGTCCTCCTGCCACCTTCTCGGACTTCCTCTGTGTAAAACCCATCGATGGAAACGCCTGCAGATTTTAGGGCTTGAGTGGCTTTCTGGATCAAAGTAGTCTTTCCAACTCCTAAAAATAAAGGCGAAGCAAAAAGCACACAATATTAAACCTCTTTTACACCAAAAGTTCATTTTTAAACACTACGGCAATGTTTAACARAAACATGCATTACTTTCTAAGCTTGCAAATTCTTTAAATGATAAGAGAGGAGACAAAAGCACCTTTTAAAATGCATTTTCTACTTATACCATAACAGTTTATTAATCTTTAAGRAGTATGCCTGCAGCAAAGTCACAAGAAAACAGTACAAACATCCCAGGACAGCAGTGAAATTGTTTACCTAGACAGTGATGAGCCCTGGGCAGGCTATAAAGCTTGCCCCTCCCAATGAGGACAAGAATTATCCCCTTTTAACAGTCAAGGTGATATAGC
>PTEX01000050.1:4187448-4240892 GCA_003342815.1 Eudromia elegans | reverse complement strand
CAAATTCATTCCTTTTTAGACCACTAGGTCAAAACTGATTGAAATTACAAACCTTCCAAGTCAACCTTCCAAGGGCATTATGTACAACTGCTATGGATGTCCTTAAAAGCAAAAGGACTCAATACTCTCAGGATATTAGGTCCTATGTGCCTAAAAATAATAATAATTTTAAAAACATCCAACAACAGGAGCAAGTTTCTAACATATGATAACTGAAACAAGAAAGGTTTTAACTAGATGTATGGAAAACCTGATTCAGCATGAGAACAATCTGGGGCTGGAACAAGTGGCCCAGAGAGGTGGTGCAGGCTCCATGCTTGGAGGTTTTCAAGACCAGACCAGATAAAGTCCCGAGCAACCTGGCCTGGCCTCACAGCACACCCTGATTTAGACCTCCTGACATCCCATCCCACGGGAATTGCCCTGTAATCCACTTTCCTACCCTAAGCCTCTCTCCTACCTGATGCCCCTCTGGCCTCTGTTCGTTATACCTCCTGCTACCTGAACACTGGCCACCTTCCAAACACTCTCCCTCTTCCCTCTTCCTTTTCCATGACATTGTTCAAGTACATCCCTCAGCAATCTCCTTTCAARCTCAACTTTATCTCCCCTCACAAAATCCAAATTTATCAATTCATCAATTGAAGTCCTGTCAACAACAACTACAACAACAACAACAATCAGCTTTAGAAGGTAGGAAATCTCCCCAGAACACAGCCGTAAATTCCYGGAGACGAGGCGCATAGGCCAAACGCACAGCACCTGAGGAGGCTGACAGAAATCCTTTCCAAGGACACGCGCACACCTCATTCCTCTCTCAGTTTTAAACTGATTTACACTATTTCCTTGCAGTATCAACCGCAACACCTTCTGCGGCTCCAAGGGCATCTAGTCAAACTGCTAAGCAAACTTTTAACAACCGAGGCCAAAGATGTTTCGTGTTCAAGCAACAAGAAACGACCAGCGTGGCACCCTGACTGCCCACTCTCTTCCCCGGCATGACCTCTGCAGTCCAACCGATTTAGCTAAGGAGATTTCTCCAATTCAGACACCTTTACTTAGCACATTGCCAAAATTAGTGATTCACGTGAAGCTTAAGCAGACTCAATGTTGAACATGTATCCAGTTAAAGCAGTGCATTCAAGTTCAGGTAAATGGACACAGATAAGGCCTAGCTTCTGACTATTCAAGTGGATGCTGCAAAACCTAAACAAAAAAAAAAATTATATACACATATACAGGCTCACAATATGAATTTTAAGTGTGCTGCATTTTAACCAGATTGCCCAGGGATGACCAGAAGGAGCAGCAGGCCCAGTACTGTGATGTCAGCGCCGCACGACAAGCTCGGCCCTCAGCATGACCCGGCATTTAGCGACATGGCGCCGCCCGCTCTGCGCCCTGCCCGGGTCMCACGGCGAGACCCCCGGTACCACGCAGGCCGGAAGGGCTAAATGACTCAGGGACGGGGCAGACGAGCCCCGAGAGAATTAACAGCGGCCGCTGCTTAGCGGAGAGCAGGCAGGGGGTTCGTCCTCCGGGAACGGCCCCTGCCCCGAGGTGCGCGCGGCGCCCCGKCCCCGCGGGCGGCGCCATTACCTGGCGGTCCCGTGAGGAAAACGTGCCTGGACATGGCGGCCGCTGCTCCCCGCGCCCGGCCGCGCCGGCGCCCCAGGCTGGGCCGGCCGCGGCGCGGGTATCAACGACACACACGTAACACAAACACTCGGGTCCGGTGCGGCGGCGCGGGCCTCGCTCCGCCCCGGCCCGGCCCCGCACCGCCCCGGCGGCCGCAGGAGGCCTCGGGCTCCTCGGAGAGTGGTCCCCGAGCGCTCCGCGRCGCCCGAGAGGTGCCTGAACTGGGGGTGCCCGGCACAGAGGGCCGCGGTGGTCGGCTCGAGACCTGACCTAGCGGCTACTGGAGGTCGGACTGCCTTGAAAAGTAAATAAAGTAAAATAATACAAAATCAAGCGATGCCATTGCATGGCTGCTGAGGCAAGCTAAGGAGCCGAGAGTCCTCAGTTTGGGTGGGAATACCCCAAAACCAGGGGTAGGGCTGGCAGTGCTTGTCCCCAAAGGACAGGACACCCTGGTGTGTGGGTCTGGAGGGCACCTCAGCCAGCACCTGGGCCCTGCGCTGGAAGCTGCGTGGGGTTAAAGTGCTGCCTTCTGAGCTCCCTCCCCAGAGACTGCCTTAGTGAAGGCCTGGGATTAAGGGAGGACAAAAAGGAAAGGGGAAAAATAATTTCCTCAATGTGGGTCAGCTGTTTCTTTTTGCTGGCAGCTTGACCTATTTAATGGTTGAATATGTTACTCTCCCTAGAGCTTCTCGACAGTGCAGTAAACAACACGCGATGCAGGAGGCAGCAAGCGGCTCACGGGAAAGGCAACTGCCTGGTCTGACTCCTCCGTGCAGAGAGCGAGCGAAGGAGTTAAAATGCTGGGTTCTGCACAGCTCGGTGAACTGGGTCACAAATGGAAAAACATTTGGTGAGTTCAACAGCAGTCTCTGACAGACAGCCCTCTGTGTCCTCCCTGCGCCTTTGGCCTCGTAATTTGCTTAGGAGAGGCAGATTTGTACAAGCGCAGGAATAAAGACGGGGTTTTGTGCTGAGGGCTGAGACGTGTTGGGTGAGGTCGTGTCTGCCCCTGCAGTATCCCCTCCTTTCCATGAGCACCAAAGCGGGTGTCTAAAATGCTGAGCTCTCTAAAGGATACATCCTTGGCTTGTTGATAGCTTTCACTAAATGCCTCTCTCTGAGCTCAGTGCGCCTTTTTCTCTTATTTTCAGTATGTTCTCAGGGCTTTAAGTTTTGTTCATCATTTTCACAATGGTAACAGTATTCTTTTTCAGCCCCCAGGAAATGCATAGATCAGCAAGAGGAGCGTGCATCACATCAGACAGGTATTTCCATAAATCAGAAAAAATACTTTTGATGTGTACATCACGCATGGCCACTCTTCTTTATACTGTTTTTGCACTTTTTAACAGGATGAGCAATCCTTTGTGTAGTGATTCTGCATCTTTGAACATACGGTATTTTCTCTGAGGTCAGCTAGAAGTGGGGGCTGTGTACAACATTAGGTCATCTGAAAGTGAGAGGGATGCAATCAGCTATTTCACTGCATAATAAGAATACTTGGTGCTACTCCAGCTCTTGTTGCTTAGGAAAGCAAAAGTCTCTTTTAGGCTCTAGTTACAAAAGGGTCAGCACTTTTACTAGCTRAGTGTTATCACCTGAACTTTCAGAAGAAGAAAACTGCAACAAAGAGCTGGGAAGAGACAGGGTTAAAAATTAGGTGTTTGGTCCCTAAAGCGGCACGCAGAGCCCAGACCTGATGCCAGGCATCCCAAGAGAGTGTGGAGGGAAATGAAGGTGCCCTGCAGAGGTGGCAGAACCAGTACAGCTTGCCTATAGGAAATGAAACATGTGAGAAGGATGCTTAGAAAACCTCCCTCATCTCTAGGTCTGCTCCTGGAGTGGTTTCAGCTCGGCTTTACAAACTGAAACCTTTTACAGCTGCACTATGATCACAGGCAAAGCACCTCATTATATCATAGGCTACCATTTAATCACTAGGAATCATGCAAACTTGAGGGGATTGAAATGCATATTGTCCATCTGCTAGGAGAGTACTCCTGTCACCAAATCTACATGGTATAGCCCCAAACTCAAGATGATGGGGCCAGACAGAGCATGGTGAGGATGCTGATGYAGGAGAGGGAAGATCTCATTTCTGCCCCTGCGGCAGCATTATAAAGTCACCGGATATATTAGGGAAGATCAATGTACTTCTGTTTTATGTGAAGTGTGGGGCATGGTCAGAAGTAAATTTACAAGCAGAGCAGGATTGCAATTAGAGCATTTGTACCTCTCATTGTCCTAACTGCTTTATTGGATCAGGCCAAAGTCCATTTTGGAGGGGACAGTATAACTTAGAAGTCTTGTTTGCCTATATTATTGATCTCAATGATTATCACATTTAAGTAATTTATCTTTCTCTTTAAAAAATTGCCCTTATTGCTCATTCCACATGAGTAGCATTGAACATATTTAATTATCGAATACTTAATTAAAAAAAAAAGGTTGACAACTCTGACATACATCATGGTTTGTGAGGGAGAAGGAGGCAGGGGGAAAAAGAGGGACAGTTTCCTATATCTTCCAAAACTGAAAAATAGATTTTCATAGTTTGCTGTCAAGTACTTTGATTTTGTTTTTGTTTTTTTCTCCAGCAGTGATAAATTGTTGTAAAAAAATGAACCACAGAACTGCCTGTTTACTAGACTATTAACACAAAAACAACACCTTGGCTGCCTCACCCGTGCCCTGAACTTCCTGCGCAGCACTTACAGTGATTGATTTTACAGGTAGGTTTTTTGGTATAATATTAAACTATTTCATACTACTGGCTCACTGCCCAGCCAGGCCACATAAAGAGACTCAGACAATGTTGTTTTATTCAACATACAGTTTTACTAGGTTTTATAAATCAATTTTTCATTTTCAGAACTGCCTGTGGGGAGTTTTAGGGCTATCACTACTGTTTGACAGAACCCCTGATTTCTTGTACTCTGAGTCATTTTGTCCTGTCTTCAGATACACCTGATAGTAATTTCAYTGTGTGGCTAAGGCCTTAGTCATGCAAACAAATGTGTAAGTAAAGCAGTTACAACAGAAGGACATAAATTAAATCAGCATTCCACATAGTTTTCCATTATAATTAGTACCATAAAATGTTTTGTCTATCTAGGAGCTCTGTCTAGCTCAAAGTCACACATATGTGCCAAAATAAAAAGTAGCCATTACAGTAGTTTTGCTTTTGCAGAGTTTTGCTATTGGAGGGACCTTATATGCTGAATCAATTTGAAGTTCTGTATATATTCCACAAAGACTTAAATTTGCTCCTTTTGCTCTAAAGATTATTCCTGATGTTTTTATTCTATAATCCAATGATATAAAAGTAGTTCAAGAAGTGTAAGCCATATTCCAAGGTGTCTTTTGTGCTTTAATCACTAGCAAGCACTGCTTGCTCTCCTGATTCTTGCCTAGAGATGGGCTAGAATAGCAGAAACACCATATACTGTCAACATACCTAGACCATTTTTGGACTATGCCAGTCCCTCCACTTAGGTGAAGATCAGTTAAATTCAATTCATGTTGAATTCAAGGGCCAAGACAGAAGTCTGGTGTCTGGAAAAGGTGTCTAAAGTACAAATGGTAAGTTGTGAATCTCAGTTCTGAGTGACCTGTAGTGACCTTGGAAAGAGCTGCCAATCATTGTTATAAACTGTATAAGCCTGGGGAAGCTTCCATCTATTGCTGGGTGTTCACTGGAGAGAGGGGAAAAAAAAAAAAAAAAAACCAAACTTGGATGGAATCCTAAACCTTTATGTTGAATGGCGGGAAATTAATTAACTGCAAGTTTCCAGATCAGTGGTGAAGAAAAGAGGTCATTTATGATATTTATGGTATTTCCTAGAGGAGGAGTTGGAAGGAATGAGGGAATAATTTAACATCTCTGACCTGCACCCTCAATTGGGCAGTAATTTACAATGCAGCACTCTGCTTCAAGGAAGGCGTAGCATGTTGTCTCAGTCCTGGTCCTTAGCTTTTTAAGTTTCAGATTTCCTTTGGCATGGAAGACAGAGAGGTTTCTTTTCTCTCCAACTGAGAGATATATATGTATTTTTTTAATCCATGATATTCTGAGTTCCTACAGCACTTTGCTTGTGGCAGGATAGAGCAGCACACTTTTCTTGAGAGATTTTATTTTAGAGAGTTCCAAGTATCCTTTATTTTGTCTTTGTTCTCACTTGCAAAGAACACTCTTTGCTCTCGTAAATAGTGCATTTAGCTATATGTCACTTGGCATCCAATATTTGTGTTGGTATCCTTCTGGTTGATTCTGTTTTCCCGTGGAGTAATCTTTGAGTCAGCAGGTGCCTGGGAATAAGCACTCAGTGTTTACAGCATGTCGATCTTTAATCTAAAACTTCCCAGAGAGATTAGCCTTTACGTACATGCAGAGTCTCCTCTAGACAAAAACGGCAGTACTCTCAGTATCAGTGATTTGCAGAGAAGTTACCTGTAGATCTTTTACTTGTGGTTCATGGAGCAGAAATCCTTTGTGTTCCACCATATGTTGTGTTCTATGGAAGAAATTCCTGAAGATATTTCCTGAAAGTAGGAAGATATTTCCTGAAAGTAGAGACAGAAAAAATAGAGTTATTATAAACACTTTTACATGAAAGTGAGAATGTATTTATGAAATTGGATTCACTTTTGTAAAGAAACCCTCAAAGAGCTTAAATCTGTGTCTGTACCAGCATAGCATGTCACTTACCAGAAATGTTTCTGTCAACACAGATGGTTATGTACCCTAAAACTACACACACATACACTCACTTTCCAAAAAAAAAAAAAAAAAAAGAAAGGGCAATACATCCGTAGAGGAGCAATTGCTCCCAGTATAAAGGCATAAGCCCTTCAGAGAAATGTGTACTGTAAGGCAAGATAATCAGGAAGAACGTAATAAAACCAGTTCAGTACCCCTTAGATTAGCAATAGAACAAGATTTCTAAGGTGAAAAGCAGTTGATGAAGGTGGTGATATGGGTCAGGTCCTGAGTATAAAGCTATATATTTCTGTGCCCATGGATGTTGTTGAAGCTTGCCCAGGGCTACAGGGTACATCTATATGTCTCATTAAATGACATAGTTCTCCTCACTAGTGGGACAAAAAAAATACCATGAAAAGATGTTTCCTTCACCTGGGACCTAAAGATATTTCAAGATACAATGTCCTCCTGTAATTTGGAATTGACTTAAAGTCACCACAGTGTTAGTGGTGAGATTGAGAGAAATTCATCTTACATGGCAGCAATAAGTATTTCTCCAAAGAGCCAGATTGAGAGAGGAGAAAGGGAGCAAGGAGTTGACACAAAATAGCTGATTTGCTACCAAAGCATAAATTGCACAGCAGTTTTTCTAGATGAGATCAGTAACAAATTTAGGTCTTACTTAGCAAAAGAAAATAAAAGGGATAACAAATCATGGTAAGTCATTCCCTTATGGAGTTTGCTTGTCTTCTACATTCACTAAAAACTAGGAAGTTTCTTGGGCAGAAGGTCTTGTGCATCTCCTATTTGTGGAAACAAACCCTGCATTGCTCTTCAGACTGAAGAATACTATGTACATGATATTTGTTTCTTCGTGAGATAAGAGATATGTTAGCAGGTGATCTAGTATGATCCTAATAGTTTAATTTCTTAATTTGCTAATCACAGGTAGCCCAATACAAACCTCTCTCAGATCAAGCAGTCTCCTTACAGAAAGCCTTTTGTTAGGAGGTGGAGGGCTGCACTGTGAGAGGAGATGAACCAGAAGCTGAAGGTGACCATGGCCAAGATGGCACTCTCAAAGACCAGAGCACCACCTCTCTGCCTGTGAATACTGGGTGCAGTATTCAGTGGGCCCATGGAGAGTTCCAGGCAAGGTGAGGTGGTGAATCAGGTCCAGGGGCCATCCAGGGAGTCCTGTCAGGAGCAGTGGAGAGATGGGAGTGGTGAGAAAGCCAGAGCTTATCTCCAGTGAGTCCATTTAGAAGTTAGGGCTGAGGACAGAGCTACAGCACAAGCCCAAAGCCTGTGTGGGTGCAGGACCAGAGTCGGGACTGGAAATAGCTAGAYCTGCAATGTAGTCTGGGCAAGGAACGATGATCCAGGGCTGAGCTGAAATGGGGCCTGTGGCAGGGCTCTGTGGGGAGGCCCCGTGGGAGGTTCCTCAAAGTCTGTAAGGCTGCCTAACATTCCTCATTTAGTAAGCACCATTACCATGTGAATGATCTGCTCTCATAAAAGTATAGTTGTTTGGCATGATGCAAATTTTAATTCCTTTGCAGAAGTGTGTAAGCACTTGTGTAAGCACAATTCAAAACACTGTGATGGAAGCTACAAGCTGAATACCCATGTTCTAGCTCTCATATTGTTTAAAGAGGAAGGGAGGGTAATTAATCAACTGCATCAGCATAAATAATCAAAACTAATGCAATCTACARAAAAGAAAAAAGATCTTTGAGGAACTGGTCACAATAGATGAAGATCAGCTCTTTGTGGCTGTGTAATGCTTTTGCAAAATCATTTTGTTTTATCAGCATGTTCACTGACTGTTACCAGAGTTTATAAACTACAATCAATCTGTCATGGAAGGAGGGTGATTGCATATGTGACCAAGATGTGATGGTTTTCAGTAGAAGGTTTTCAGTAAAAAAAGGAAAGACTCTTTTTGCTGTATCTCACATCAATTAAAATGATAGTATCAATTAATCATGCTTCAATCTTGATTAATCAATCAATTAATCATGCTCAGTTTACATAGGCAGGAACATACGCTTTGCTCCTTTGAATGACAGTAGGCAAAATGGTTGATGCATACCTCTTTGTTTTTCTTATATCTTCTCCCTCACCCTTGTTATCAGTTTAAAAGACATCCTGTACCCCTGCTCTTTTTATAACAACAMCACCTTTTCCAAAGAAGGTTCAATCACTACTGGTTATATTTGTGTTCTTTTCCTACCAAGAAGAGAACAAAGGATCCAAATTCTGCTTACTAAATAAATTATTCTTAGTGCCACTCATGGTTTTGCCAAGCTACACTGAGCAAAGTCTCAAAGAGTAAGCAAACAGTCTCTCTACTGCTAAAATCTATATAAGCTCTGGCACAACTGTCCATCATTTCGTGACTGATGTGAAAAACAAAAGCCTATTTTGGCATTAGGAGTTAATGGTTCTGAAATTGCTGACTAGCCAGTTCAGCTCAATATCACTGGGAAAAAAAGWAACCTGAGCAGTCAAATGGATGAAAACTGTTTTTTAAATGACAAAAACATTTTCATAGTTAYGATTTGTTTTAGTTACTGTTTTTATAATGTGTTTTCTAGCTTAGGTGCATTTGTCATGGTACTGGTAATGTGGTTATGTTTAATTTCTTCTATAAACCTTTGTAGAAGGCTGTGTGTAATTCTGTTTCTGTCGTTACAAACTCTGATTCATTGGTTTAGGTTATTGTTCTGAAGTCTTAGTTGCCAGGAATAGTGGTTTGCCTCCTTGCCAGGAACTGAATATTTTTCTTCTCAGAAGAAAAGCTGTTATTTGTTCCTAATATGTGCTTTTTCTGAGTGACTGATATTTGGATTCATTTGTAGTTTAGGTGTTTTTCAAGTACAAATCCTTCATGAGTGAAGGATCCATCCTTCATCTTTGATGGAACTGGATTAATATCAAGTGGTGTTAATATGGGTAGAAATATCATACCAAAGGAATATATTTAACATTTAAGATGTAATAAAGGATGAATCCCTACCCTATGATCTTGTTTCACAGATTTTCCATCCTCCACCAAGCATCTGGTTTGTTTTCAGCCTTGCTACTGTTAGTTGTTACAATGAGCCCATGGAAGAGCAAATACAGTGGCCTTTTCCTGGGAGTGATGCAAGGCTACTTCCTTCCAGTTCCATTTGAGATAYTTATTTTTATGTGGAAACTGAAAATAAGTTTAACTGTAGGAAAATACATTTTGGAAGGTAATGTTAAAGGCATTAGTGGAGGCAGGACTAGGTTTGGGCTTTTCACCTCCTCACTCTGTCAGCCTTCAGCAAGGGTTGGCTGCTCTGGAAGAGGAGGAGTTGCTGGGCCCTTGCCAACAAGGAGATAGGATATGGAGGAGCAAGTCCAGGTCAGAGAACAGCAGTCAAGGTCAGACACAGTACAGGGGTCTCCTGGCATGTGCAGAGGTGGCCCCAGGTTCAAGCTGGGAAGGTGGGACTGTGGGTCCATCTCAGACTCAAGGAGGTTGGCCTAGGGCTGCAGACCCAGCTGCATCACAGCACAAGCAGGGCCGATGTTGAGTCCTCAGCTTCTGAGCAGCTGCTAAGGGAGARGCCCTTGGTCCTAGCTTCACAACAGCTTTGCTCAGCAGTGCCCAGGGAGGCTCTTCAGCCAGCTGAACTCATGGGCAGGAGATGTGCTCCAGGCCTTGATGTCTTCTACCATGGAGTTGGTTGTCCTAGAGCAAAATGAGATGTGTAGTCCCTGCTTTAAGTGCCATCAGGGCCTTGCAGGCACATCCATCCAGTAAGGATGACAGGGTGAAGCCTAAAATGAATTGAATTAAAGAGGGTAGTTGAACCTGGTAAGAAGTATTCTGTCTTTGAAATATGTGTCCATGTGTTTTTGATTAGAATCCTTACTTTATATTGAATGCAACTTAAAAGTCATTATTTTCCAAATATGGTGTCTCACATGTCAACTTCCAAGTTTCAGAAACACCTATTTCAGGTTCATCTACCTGGTTGCTCTTGAGGGCAGCTCTTATAAGTACATTTCAAGAGAATCCACAGGAGGACCAGAAGGTCYGCTGGAGATTCAAATGTAAAATTTCAGTGACTAATACCATGATACATTTTAAAAGTTTCTCCATTTTGAATTCCTATATTCTGACCAGACCATGGCTTTGATTATTTATGTTCTGTTTATTTCAAATTTCCTRCTATGTTTCTTATCTGACTGGTATAGCACTTGACACTACCTGTCCTAATTCATTTTGGTTGTATTGTATAACTCACATAGTACAACATTTTCGTCCAGAGGCAGTAATTCACTGTGGAAGTTGGCAGGAGGGAGGACAGTTATTTCCAAGGTATGCGTACGGGCCATAAATGAATCCTTCAGGATGAAAGATGCTCTGTACATGYAGGATCATTATCAGCATTGTTACAAAAGCCTGAACACTGCTTGGAGAGTCTCAGACTGTTCTCATGACACTCTTTCCTTGCTGGTAGTGCTAGTTCTTCGGTGCTTTTCCTGCTCTTCTTTAATGTTTTGGACTTTTGTTTAATGAGAGTAATTTGAGAATTCTCACTCCCTTAATTTACATTAGTTATCACAAGCGAGTCTCAAAGCCTCTCCAGGAGCTGTCATTAGCTGCAATATAGGCKGTATCAGTCAAAGACACATGCAGAAAATTACCAATATTTGAAGTGTTCTACCTCTTAGGTTGGATAAATCATTCCCCAAGSGAGGGATAACTATTTAGTTGACATGCCTAGTGAACAGTGGTACAAAATGTCCTCTGAGAATACCTGTCACTGATGGCTCAAATTATGATGATCAATAGGAAACCAAGTTATGGCTTGCAGCTAAGCTGTAWTAGGAGTGTGGGTATTGCACAGAATCAAGCACATATATATGTGTGTCTGTGTGTATATATCTTGCATGTTGTTCTCTGACTAACTCRTTATGTTCTCCATTGGCTCGTTTGCCTCCTTTGGCATTTTGCTATTTGCTGAGTTTTTGCTGTAGGGTCTGTGCTTCCTATTTGGAAGCTAGAAACTCATTCCTCCCTGGTACCTGGAATCAAAGGAAAAGATGGGCCTCACTTCAGCCTTGTTCCCTACCTCAGGGTCTGGGAACTTGGGAGCTGGCTCTCCCATTCCATCAGCAGCCCTGCTGTTGTCCTTGCCAAAACCTGTGCCAACATCYTCCATGTAAGCCAGTATCCTTGCTGCCCCCGGGAGGGACTCTGCAGGCCACAAGGATGCTGTCTTCCCCCTCCCACCTGCTTTGGCTCAGGTGTCATAGTTTCGGTAAACTCTGTTTCGCTGATCATCTCAATAAATAAAGCAGTCTTCAGGTCAGTTTGTGTGCTGTGTCTTCCACAATTTCTGTTTCCATTGTTTTTCATCCAAAATTTTCTCTGGAAGTCTAGCTGGGGGTGAAAAACTAAAGGATGCTTTAGGATATCACTGATATTTGTGGATTCTTTGGGCTTAACAGTGYGTGTCTCTTCTGTTGTTCTTTCAAATGTTATTCAAATGTTATTCATTGTACAATGCTTTGTACTTTATAGTTCTTTTCTTTGAAGTCTTTTATGTGGTTTACACAGCTTAACGTAATTGCAGTGTGCTTTTTCTGGTGGAACAGATAGAAAGTTGATACTCCGGTTTTACAGATAGTTACAGGATACCTTAGTCACACAGATGTGAATTGACTTCTAGTTGTGTGCTTTTAACAGCAGGTCTAAAGTTACTTTCTATGTGGAGTTTAGTAAAAAGATGTCATGCTTATCTTGGCTGTTGCTTTCATCCTATGTAGCCCAATTCAGATAGCAAAATGTAGTGTCTTGGTGGTGGTTTGCTGTAATTATCACAGCTCTCAATTCGTCTAGACAGCTGTGTTCTTAAGCAGGCTGTTGCTATACTGTTTTTTTCACATGTGAAGAAGTGATTGCGTCCCCAGAACGTCGCTCAGTTTTTCCAACAACATACCTGTTGATCTAACAGAAGGTGTTGTATCTACCTGCAAACACTGCTTTCTCTTTAGCTGTGGAATTGTTTTTACTTCAATTATTCTGTGTTCCTTGAATACTGAGCAGGGAGCTCCAGACTGACCCATAAAGTTGTTAGTAAATGCACAGTGATGAAAGAGCCCTAGGAGTTAAAGTCTTGCAATTGGTTTTTAGTTCTGTTGAGGAGACAAGGTAGAGCAGTTGTCATGTTGAGAAAGAGAACATACTTTYCTTAATCCAGTCTGGTCTTCAGTTCAAGTAATCTTGGACCCTTCACAACTGGTGAAAAGGGGAGAGGAGGGAAGAAAGGCAAAYAGCCTTCTCGTTCCTGCAGACTGTAGGATGGTGATGGGGTCTTAAGGGATTTAAAATTCAGTCCAAATAAGTATCCATCATTTCAGATTGCTATGAAATATGTATTTCAACCTCTCAARTCTGAGGAAATATCTTACACAGATTTACTATCCTTTGCTGTCAAGCAAGTATGTGAACTGCTGTATTAATTGTTTTTCATCATATTTTTCCTACAATAAAAGAAATAGGAAGTTAACAAACTAGCTGAACTTTGGAAGYTTTCTTTAAYACACTTGGCCAATTTTCAATTTATRGAGGCAAAATGAGAGAAGGTAGAGATTTGTTCAAGTTATTTTGTCCTTTCCCACTAGCTAATGAAAAAACTGGCTAATTAGCTAATGCAGAAATCTAGAATTTAAATATCTAACCATGAATGTCTGTGCATGTGTTCAGGTACTTCTACTGCATTTTATTTATACACAGATCTATATTATAAAAGTCTATATTATAAAAGTATACTGACATAACAGGCATTTCCCATAGATTTATTTTCACTCGTGAATAAAGATCAGCTAAGTGTGTAATATTGCCATCATTTTTGAAGCTATTTGCAGCACATCAAGTAGTTCTTCTTCCATCAGTGTGTCATTGTGATCAATTCACATTGTAGAACAACATCCCATTTTTTAATTTAACTAGTTMCATTTAGCTTCAAGTCCTCGTTAGAAGGTAACTTAAACAATAACCACATTACAGAAGTATACATGAAAATAACATCTGCTGTACTATGTTGGCAAACATGAGCRCTAATGACTGGTCCTTAGTATCTACACAAAAGTCTGTTTGAAGTGTAAAAAAATCTTCAAACTTTAAGTGACTTTTTAAATTAATTTAGCTCTTATTTACAGTGTGTGGTTCAAATTGCTTTGTTATGATGATGCATGACASAAACSTTWSCAKMTGSWAASGTTTSTATTCCCTTTCTTAAGTCTGACTTGAATGGCATCTAYATTGGCTTATGGAATATATAAAGACAATTTGATTTGATGAACATTATTGTGTCAGTGGAATGAAGCCTTCATGATTTGCTGAATATGATCTACCTAAGAGAATTACAGTTTAAATTTTTGGAGGGTTTTACTGAAGTGAAAAATGAATGTTTAAAGTTTTTGTTTTTTTTTTTTTTTTTTTTAAAAAAAACCCACTAGTAGTCATATATACAATCTGATGAAATAAAATGGGAATAACTTCAGTGTTCCCCACTCCATTCATGATGTTCTTAATACAACTCAGCCTGTAAACCTTGCACCTTGTTATGTACACCCCACTTCCTAGTGTTAACAGTGGAGGTGCTCCTCAAACAACACACAAAAAGCCTGTCTGTAGGTTACCCCTCCATTCATCTCTGCTTTGTTATCCATATATAAACATTTTGCTTCTTGCCCTTCTGGKTGCAGAATGTGGACTGCTCTTCCCCAGGTTGTGGCTCTCTGAACATGGCACACAACAGGGCACCATAACCTCATCTCCGTACATCCTAGAAGAATGTCCCTCCTTTAAGAGGCATGCAGTTCAGTTCCTCCTAACTCATCAGATAAGTTCATTTAAACTTTATTTTTTTTGTTATCCAGAAAGGTCCAATTGCTAGTGGAGAGTTTTATTTTTTTAGCTAAATCGTTTCATGTACAAAGTGTCTGGTCTGCAGGTCAGAATTCAGCCAGAAGTAAAATCATTTAAATTCAGAAAAATAATCTAGAATTTTTTAACCTCGTGACAATGTCTTTTGCCTGTTAAGTATCATAGCTGCATGTTTATTTTTATGCAGATGTGTGTATTACAGAATACAATTTTTGACTACATTTTGTTATAAAGGTGACGTTAATAATTGACTAATCTCATCATGATTTATGTTCTTTTGGCCTCATTCTTACTCGAAAGTAAATGGCATTTAAGAAGAATTGATTTTTTGAGAATGAGTCAGCAAATTACATGTTGTGTTTTGTTTTTAACATACCCAGAAWATCAGTGTTCCGGTGTGTCAGTAAATCATGATAACGTATAAATTGGATKGAAGTCAGCACAGATCATGGAGATGATGAAGTGGTGAACTATGTTGATTATTCATTTTAGATTTCTGRATGTAGAGAAGAATTAAAGAGTAAACTTAAGGGTTACTCAGGCTTTTCCTGTTTTGTCTGGATAATCCTGAAGTATTGCACACACTTAAACAATTCAAGAGACTGAAAATGCTGCCCAAGCTCAATGGCACTTACTGCAAGTAGGCTTTCAACCCTTCCACCATAAAAACTTACTGGACTGCCGTGCAGCTCTTACTGGAAAGCACAGTGTTTACCTCTGCAGCTGAAGTTTGAGTGGTACATTTTACTGGTCTATTTATTGACTTATCCTAAGTGTGTCTCAGTAACATGCCGAACCTAGACACATGCAATAAAACCCAAGGGAGGAAGATTTTTTTCCAAATGTTTTTCCATCTCCACAAAGTGGCTTTTTCTAAACTATTTAACAGTTCAATACTTTTTTTTTTTTTTTTTTTTTTTTTAACATCTTCTCTGGCAAGAATGATGCACTGATTATCTTGTAGGAGCCATTCAACTGATTTCTTAATCCTTTCAGACTTCTGTTTGATTGCTTCTCTACTCCATGTCGTCTCCACTAGCCAGAGAAAGGTGAAGGAGAGGAGTACAAGCTGACAGAACTGCCCTTGCTTACAAGTGAGCAAAGCCAGGACTTGGCATGTATTTTGCAATAGTGCACTGGGTGCATGTGGAATCCTGGAAATGTTGGTGTCTTTTAAAGTGCGAGAGGAATGCAAACTGATAGAGCTTCCTGTTAGGGAAAATCAGTGCTGAAATTCTCTGTGTGTCATAGACAGCAGTCTGAAAAGAGGAACTGGTAACAAGAGATACTGAAAAAAATGGCAGAGAGACAGTAAATTCTACATGTCTGTTTATCTTTGCCTATCATATGGAAAGACAGAATTTACAAGACCAAATTTGATTTTATTGTGGAATTGCTTGCCAAAGAGATTCACTAAATATAGATTACTAAAAAGCAAAAAAAAAAAAAAAGCAACAATCCTCTATTCTTATTCACTTGTGATTTTGTGAAGTGTGTGGTTATAGCAAAGCTATTTCATTTTGCTGTCCATAATGAAGATTGTAGTCGTTTTCTCCATTTATCTTTTTTCTGAATATCTTTTGTTCCTACTAAATTTCAAAACTCTTAAAATCATGCATGTGTGCATTTTGGGTTCTTGCTGCAGACTGTAGTCACTAACATCACTTTGGATAGTATCCTCAGTCCAAGGAAGAAGTGTGTAGCTGTAGTTGTTTCTTTAAAAAAGAACAAATTTCAAAGAAGAGCTGTGAAGGGTGTGTAGAGGAAGAGCCTGCTGAACTACATTTGATATTTTAGAGAAACTGTGGCATGTGTCTCATCAGTAGAAAAATTGGTTTCCTGTGAGCTGCTGACTGTTTTCTTTAAAGAAAATATACAAGTCTGCTTACAGTTTTGAAGCTAAGAAAATACTACTGCTTTGTCTACAGGGTTAGTTCTTGCCTGTAGCATGAAGAAAATACAAGGCCATTGTGTGGAAGCTTACAGATAAAAAAAAATGGTGGAATTACAAGAACTGGCTAAGGTAGATGATTTAAGCAGAGCAGCCTGTATTGCATTACRAACTGAGTACACTGAAGCGTGCCGCATGAAAGGCTGCATGTTTTGGAAGAAGGAAAAGCAAAGGTAGATCCTGCTTCCTGGATGCTGTCCCCTGAGCAAGAAAGCTTCAGGAGGGCTGGGAAAGGGCCACAGGGTGGTGACTGATTGCTTGAACATGAGCTCCTGGCTTTTTCTAGCGTATTCCTTAGCAGAGGGAAGCCAGARCTGGTCTGGAGAAGCACATTCTGCTGCTGTGCAGCACTGGGGAGCTCATTACAGGACTTACTTGGCCTGTTCTGATACTAATACACTTAGCATGGGAGAGCTGAGAGAACAGTGATTTAAAAAAAAAAATCATTAAGTCTCTCAAAATAAAAGGTAAGCTCTCAAATTGATCCATTCAACTGAGATGAGGTGACTTAATATGCAGGGGAAGGTTCTGTAGACAGGCAAAGTTTTAATGAGCTCTAACACTGGAAATGGGCAAACTCGCACTGAAAATAAGAGTGCTGGATTTTTAAATGGGATGGTAATTACCTTTGGGGACATAACAGACATGGTATGATTTTTCATCACTTACCTTAAGATATTAAATCTGACTGTGCACTTCTCCATACAATTAATTTAGACTGGAAGTTATTAAAGTGACTTGGGAATTACTGGCTGAGGGTGTCTGCTCTGGCTAGATCAGTGGGGGGTTTGCTAGTTTTAAACTTGCYTGTACTTGATCTACAGTCTGCAGAAAGTTCCAAGGTTCAATTTTAAGGAAAGTACAAACTGCCCTTAAAATTTTGGGTCACTGAAACTGGTCTCATCAGAAATGGAAATAAAATCCCTCCTTGAGGTGTTTCCTCTCAGGCAGCCTTCCTTCTTTCAGCTCATCCTTACCTGTTTCCTCACTGGACCTGCAGTGAGAGCAGGCACAGCTCTACTTTCTTGCTCTTTGTTTGCAGTAGCTAAATGTGTGAGACTGCTTCCCTGTTCCATTTCACCACTGAAGACTAGCAGAGGCTCCTGTGAATTCTGTGGAGAGCTGCTGTGGTGACAGGAAAGAGGATCACATCCAAACCTCTTAAACTATACACATACCTGTAGAAGAATTGGATAAGGCTAGTTTGRGAGAGGTTATTTAGTTCCTTCTGCAGCTATAGCTTTCAGTCTACCTCTGTGAAGTATAGAATCATCTTTGCTTTTAAGCTTGCTGTAACAAAGCTGAAGGAAGCACCACAGCTGCTTCAAGTACATATAGTTTGCAGTGGTGAGCTTAATGCAGGAATCATGTGATTATCTCTCGTTCTGCAAGAGCTGAGAACATACAGGACATGTTCTGCTCCATGACACCTTTTGGATCACACTGSAATGAGTGAGGGTACAGTGTGTCCTGCAGTGTCCTTCCCAGAGGTGGCCTTATGCCTAATAGGAAGCGACCTGTGTCATGTCTCAACAGTCCTAGAGGGAGTGTCAAGGAAATCAAAGTCCCATTTAATTATGTAGGGGGAATGTTTCTCTGAGGACTTGTGTTTTTCCTTTTTTCTTTTCTTTTACTTGTATTCTCTCTACACTGCTTCAGTACTGCCCACTCTGCTGAAGAAATGCCATTCCCAAAAAGCCCCTGGGCCATGGATTGTGCCTGAATGGTACAGTGAAAAAAAAGGGATCATCTGTGCTTCCTGGAACACCTGTAATTAATGGGTTCAAAGAAAGGTCCTAGAGAGACTTGTGCTTTTCTGCTTAATTCTGTCCCGTTCAGTGTTGTGTTATTGTAATCATCATGTTTCGTGACTGAGGTAATCATGCAAAAGAGGAGGAAATCATCCATTTAACTTTGTAGGTGTAGTAACATCTGCTGTGTTTTTAAGTTAACCTGTGACTTGCTGGTGGTTCCTCGGCAGCTGAAGAAGGATATCTCCCTTCTCGGGTAACAGAAGGTTGTACGTAGCATGATCTACCTGACTGATGATTGTTCCTGTTAGTAGAGATGGACTCTCCCCAAATCAGAAGCTGTTATTGGTGAAGGCCTGTGAAACTAGTCACAATACTGTTTTTTCTTATGAGCGTGCTGTGAGGATGTTAAGCTTCAGAAGACTTAACTTCCCTACTTTGGCATAGACAATTTCCATTACCTGCTCTAAGTTTCTGATGGAAGCAGTCTTTCTGTCYTGCTCTTTCAGCTCTGGAGACAAAGTCTATAGCTATACATTCAGCTGTTGGAAAGTTCACACAGTATTTTTTAAGTTTTCCACAATTTGGGAGCATGTATCACACTGCATATTTACTAGGCTGTATCATGGAGAGCTTCTGCCTCACTTTTTCAAGTTCAATTTTTATTACATTAGCAAGGTTTTGAAGATCACAGTGAAGTAGACTGTAAAGAAACTGTTCCTAGGCCAGCATCCAAAGAAGGATCTGCTTAAGTAAAACCAAAGATGATTGCTTGTAGATAACAAAGGAAGACAAAAAAAAAAGTAAGAAAAGTACAACAGAAATTGCAGCTCCTTTCCTACTAATTGCGGAATTAACCAGAGAATAACAATTCATTCGTGTTGTAAAATGTCTGATATTTTCTTCAGAGTTGCCATTTCAGCAGCAACAGAGGAACTGCAAGGCCCACGGACAGTGTGGCATTAGAGAGCTAGAGAGAGGTTTTCAGTTGGGAACAGGGATACAGTATGCCATGCTGTATTCTCAGAATGTTTGGAAATTGTTTTCGGAAGTTACATATCTCCTTGTATGCTTTTTCCCCACTCTCTTTGTTCAGAAGAAAGATCAGTGCTGCTTTTTTTTTTCTTTTTGAAAATCTTGTTTTTGTTTTCTGAGCTTACTGTTGCTTAATATTTACTCCTTTCTCCCAAGGTGTATTTATTCAACCTCACATCACCAATAGCTTCATTTCCTGGTAGGAGTTAGGCTTTATTTTCTCATCTGACATATTTGGAGGATGTGAAGGTGGCCTTCCCTTCCTCTGCCCTGGAGGGACCATCGGATTTTCCATTCTGGGTCTCCCTATCAGCAGGGATTTGCCACCCTGCCAGACTAGTGACTTCAAAAGCAAAGTAAAGAACTGTGAAGTGACAACCAATGCTGTGTCCTACAGTCTTTGCCTGCAAAGAGTCTGGCTGAGCAGATGTTTAAGGGCCTGTGTGAAGTTATGAGTCAGGAGACTCAAAAGAAAAGGGATAATACCTTTGAACATTGACTTTAAAAATAAACTACATTTTTATAGTGGTACTGTATTTGTGAACCTGTGCCCCTGGGGGAAGAAGGAATGTTAGACAACTTGAAACTTGGCAGCAAAAAACCTCTCAAATACTCGGAGAAAAAGGTGTAAAGAGAAGGGAGAGTGCAGAAAGGGGGAGGCTGAGATAAGAGGACAGTGCTGCTGACACCCCATCTGCTGGTCCTGCTGGGTTGGTCATCTCCAGGCCTCGCAGAGACGTAAGGAAACTCAGGGAGAGTGTTTATGTGCAAACCTTTGCTATGTGCCCTCAGTGGCACCGTCATGGTGCCAGCATGGATAGTGCAAGCTTTGTCAATGGTTATAAAATAAAGGTCAAAGATAGGGAAATAACCACAAAATATTTCTTCAGAAGAGCCCAGTGTTGCAGTAGGCAGGACTCTGGGCAACCAACCTACTGTACTGTAAATTGTTATTTTGATGACAATTGCAATAGCAATTCTATTGCAAAGACAATATTGGATCTGCAGTAGTGTTTACTGAAAGTGTATTTGCAGTTTAATATCGAGAGGTCAACTTGACACATGTAAGTATTAAAAATCCCATTTGCTTCTTGATGTCATACACAAATAATAGCCAATACTTATTTTCCTCCAACTCAGTTTTGATACAGAAATGCTCTTTTCATAATGCCTTGCTCTTGTGGTGCTTTCTTCTCTTAGTTAACTCCAGGGCTTCTGGAGGTCAGTGCTGTGCATTGGCCTTGATTTGCACAAAAGTTCCTGGGGGCTAGCAAGTTCTATTTCTCCACACAAATGTTCCTAATCATCTTGGAATGACAATAAATATCAGCTCAAATTAATTGCTTGCATCTGCCTACCAATATTAGAGTCAGTTTGGTAGATGCCACCTGTGGGAGAGTTTTTATTCTTTTCTTCTATGTGACAAATATGGGTAGGTAATCTAAGACACTTCAAAGAACTGGTCAGCGGATTGCTTATTTTCCCCATGAAAAGATTTTGATAAATGAAAATGCTTGATTTGTATGAAAATCAARCAATCCTAAAAGGTCAGAATTTTGCAAACTATTTAGGGATTTGCTTTAAGGGGAAAAACAGATCTTTGAATTAAAACTTTTGTATTTTTATTCTTGTACCAATGGAGTTTCTTTTAAAACATTTTTTCCTTTCATAGTGGATTCATCCAACTTCCATCTATGACCTCCTCCACATGAAAAAAGTATCTATATATCTTGAATATTTTATTAATATTATTTTTATGAGGTTACACTGAAATATAGTTATTTTACAATTTTTGAAAAACTGGAAATTATTTGTCCAAAGCTTGCAAGTGAACAAAAAACAAAACAAAAAAATCTTTCCTTTGTCAGAGACTCCATGTGGAAATTTTTAGACTGTGATGCAAATGTTTTGGAAATGCATGAACTCCAACACTTCGAAGACAGCTTAAACAGATACTGTCTAGTTTAGTGGCTTAAACTTTCCATACCAGTACAATCAACTGGAAGCTTGAGTTATGCTGTGTAACATCTCTGTGGGAGAATTTTATTCCATCTCTTTCAAAAAAAGAAGTAAGCAAGGTTTTAAAGAAGCAGGAATATAGTGTGTTTTATTGGAAGACCCTCCTCCCCAAAGCTCTAAGCTGAAAACTATACAGTGAATTGTGAAGGCTGGAGACCTCTCTCGAAAGGGAAGCACACTTACAATAAAGCTGGAGCACGTTCGGTATGGAGGAGAATGCATTAGGTCACGTATCTACTAAAGCTGTGTTTTTCAAATAGCAGAGCTTGTAGGAAGGCAGTCTTGAGTGGTTAGGAAAAGGTCTAGTTTTTAAAAACAAATTCTCACTACTAATAAATATTTGTGGAAAGCGGGGATGGATTTGCTTTTTTTGCCAGCAGCTGTTCCTGCTCCAGAGGAGGGGAGTCAGGGTTTGGACTTGTTGCCAGTGCTTACGGGCGCTTCCCACCCCCTCAGCCTGGTGGGATTTCRCTGCGGCTCTGAGCTGGGCAAGCGCTGACCAACCTGGCAACAGCATCCCACGTAGGGAATATTTATGGCTGCTAGCTGTGAATGCATGGCTTGCATGGTCTCAGCTGAAGTTTGAAACTAAGGAAGGATAATCACATGAAGATGGGGGAGCCCAAATAAAGATGCATGCCTGTAAAAAAAAATCAATGTACATCAGCTTTTGTGTAGCTTTATCCAGGACCCCTGCTGTCCTAGAGGCCTATGATGAGGCACTTTTTCCAGGGTCCTTACCCTACTCTGCTGGCTGGCTCTGAAGGAAAGAYTTTTGAGATAAATAAGGTGTAATTGATACAGGGCCACTCAGTGAATCCAGCCACTTTGTTTAGTCACGTCAAAATGAGACTCTGCACTCCAGTGTGGTAGACTGGAAGGAATGGGGCAGTGGTTTTTTGGTGTCTTTTTTTCTAGCCTAGGTGAGATGGACACATCAGAACAATTTGACCTCTAAAGTCTTTYACTCTTCTGAGTCTGATACTAATGAAGCTCCCAAGCAGATTGTTTTCCCCTTTTCTGTCAGATTTCCACTTTCTTTATCCCCTCCCTGGCTCCCTGTTCTTTGTTCTGCACACCAAAAGCTCATTTATTTGTTTTCGTGCTGGCTGGAGCTGCTGGGGTTCACTTCCTTTCCGTGCATTTTCTTCAAAAGCCTTGAAATGTCACATGGCTGAATGTCCTGCTGAGATGCTCTTGTCTTATTAATGTAACAATGGGTATTTTTTAATGAGAAAACATGAAAGTGCCATGAGCCTGTCTCTGTGCCGCCCCAGACTGATCATGAGAAATTGATGAATTGTGTGAAGTCTGCAAAGAGCTGGGAATTAATTTTAACTCTGTTTGGGCAAATATTCGCAAATTAAAAAAAAAAAAGTTCTTTAGGACATAGTTTAACATATTTTGACTAACAGTTCAGCGCTCCAAGCCTCGGCACAACTTGAAACAGTATTCCTGGAATGATATGAATTCCCTTAAAATGATAAAGGCAGCTCATGTCACAGGCTTTGGAATAGTCATTAATTATTCTCAGTGACTTTCACCTCTAGAGTTGAAAAACTGGGTCTCTGTGTATTCTTTGTCAAGGGCTATCAGCTGCTCACCCAGTGGGCTCCTGCTCTCCATTGCTGATCTCCATGGGAAGTGACTGTGTTCAGGGGGACCTGGCTCCTCAGGGTTGGGCTTTCACCTCAGATGCTGAGCGATTCATTTCCTTGTTTGTGGGCTGAGGCAGCAGTTCTCCCAGCCGTGCTCTTGAAAATGTGGAAGGTGTTTGCTTTTAAATGTAGGCACCTCACTTGTGACGCTCTTAGTTGCTGCTCTGGGTGGTCGTTTGCTTTGGCTTCACTTTTTGTTCTGTGGTGCTTTTTATGTAAAAGGTAGGAGAGAGCAGAGGAGGAARAACAAGCACTGGTGGGGCAGGCAGATGTCTAATTCAAAGGGCTGGATTTTTTCTGCTCTGTATTTTTACACAGATCTGCAGAGATCTGTCTGTGCATTTGCCGTTGTGCCATCTGCACAAACGCAAAGAGCTGCACTGGGTCAGAGCAGAGGTCCCCTAACCTGCATCCCATCTCCAGCAACAGCCCAATGTGGAAGCCCAGACAAGAATGTAAGAACAGAGAGAGCCTGTAGCAATCCCTCCCCAGCTAATCTCCTAAGATTTAGAGATTTCAGGATAAGGTACTGACCAAGACAGTGGCAGTATCTCTGCGTTCAAGAGACCTTAGCAAATTTTTCTTTGTTGATCTGTTTTTGAAAAGTCATTCATTTTTATGTATATTCCCATGTTAAGTTGATTTGTAGCTTAACCACGTATTGTGTCATGGATCTCATTTGCTTTGAACTTACCACTTGCTAATTTCATTTAATATCTGCTGCTGTAAATGGAATTTTCACTTTAAGACCAGATAATCCCTTGCTCCATGTAAGGTGAAGTCCTGCAATGTGTCCTGCAGGGCAAACTGGGAATCACAGGTC
Source organism: Eudromia elegans (assembly GCA_003342815.1). Classification (NCBI taxonomy): domain Eukaryota; kingdom Metazoa; phylum Chordata; class Aves; order Tinamiformes; family Tinamidae; genus Eudromia; species Eudromia elegans. The sequence continues at coordinate 4,217,376 of PTEX01000050.1, read as the reverse complement.
AGAGGTTCCCCTGGCTTATGCTTTGTGAGAGCTCATCAGCCTGCCACTAAAACTCTTACGCCCTTGCAGGAGGAACTTCCAAAGAGTGACTCACTTTGTATTGTCCTGTACTACAACTGGAATCCTGAGACCTAATGTAAAGCGTAGTGGGAGAGGGATGGGGAGGAGGTTTGGTTAAACCTTTGTCTTGATGTGTGTTAAATAATGGTATTTAAATATATTTATAGTTAGGCCCAGAGTTCAGAAGAAAATAAAACAATAGGGAAAAATACAGCATGGGGACTTTCCTTAAGACATATACATCAAAATATTGAATTTGATTGCTGATCAAATAGGAACAGAAGATGCAACAGTGGAGCTCGAGAAGGTCTGGATGTATAAATTGCTAGCAACAGATCTTTAAGCTGTGTTCAGCAGCCGGGAACACCCAGTGTTAAAAGATAACACATGCATATCTGCATATTGACACATGTTCTTTTTTAAAATCTGGCCTCCTGAGCTGGTGTTTTCATTGGCAGCAGGGAAATAAATTTAGCCTAACCTCTGATTTTCATTCCAGATAATGTCTTTATTTCTCCAGCTGCCAGTAGTTATAAGGACATCATGTGAGAGTAATAGCTTGCCCTGGCCCTCCCCATCTCTGTCATCTCTGTCTAATGCTGATGAGCTGTGCTCTTTCAGTCTTGGGCTCTGTACGTTGAGTTCCAGTGTAATCACCTGCAGGAGTAACGCTTATGTAAGTGAGATCTTGGTCACTGAAGCTTGTATGCTCAAACTTCTTAACTGCAAATCCTATCATTATTTCCTGCTGCATCGTATGTTATATGTGTGTATATGTTTCTAAACCTTATTATGATCACTATATCAGAGGCAGAACATTCAGGGACTTCCAGGATTAAGGGATCATTGAGCCTAGCTCTCATCCCTCCTTCTGCTGTAAGTATCCACCAGACTCATAGGTTTGGAAACAAAAAGGAACTGTTTGGAGGGATTAATACACTAAAGTTTGGGTGGTGACGGCAATATACAAAGCAAATGCAGAAACACCCTCTTGAGTATTTCATCCAGTGCTTTCCTAGAATGACATTCCCGCCGGGAGGAGACTGCAAAGGACGATTGTCACTAAACCACAACAAAAAATCTGTTCTAAGACCATAAAAGTGGGAGCACGTTTGTTGTTTCATAAATTCCTTTTAGTTGATAAATGAATTCCTGTTTATACAGCTTAGCATGACAGTTCGCTTCATCCATCTCACTGTGGCCTTTGGCTTTTCTGTGTGTGTGTGTGTGTGTGTGTGTGTGTGTGTGAAAATACTGTACTGTAACAGGAATGGCAAACCTTTAGCTGCTGAACCACGTGCAGTGTGCTAGCGTATTGAGTAGAGCCTCCCTGGAAAGGGCCGTTTTGGATAGCTGGAAGCCTTCCCTGCAAACAGAGCCAGGCAAGTGGCCCAGGCGTCAGAACTTGTCTCTCCRGACTGAAGTGTGGAGGACTTCTTTTCAGCTTGGATCAAATCCTGTGGTAACTCTGTAGCAACTGTGCTCAAAGAAGCCACGAAAACTCCTGCCAGCTGGAGGCTGCAAAGAGGCCGCCTGGCTCCCACTGTAAGATAGGGCAGTGATTTTCCTGACTGTCCTCACTGCAGCAGTAAACTCCAGCCAAACACACTTCGTCTGCGGTACTCATGTTTAGCTACGTGGGCAGCCCTGTCAGGCCAGAAATTGCCCAACCTGATGAGACCAGCTCGCTCGGTTAAGGCTGTTGAGGATTACTGTAAAAGGGCCATCAAGGAAGTAATTGCTGAGCTCCATTTCTGTGACGCTTAACACAAATCTCTTCAAATGTGAAATTCCATCTCGAAAGCTCAGATGCAGAACACTCAGCTGGCAGGGTGACAGCCAGCACAGAAGTGTGGCAGAGCCCTATGCAGAACCATGAGCACTGCCCCTTTTCCCAGCCACGGACATGAACTGCAGCTGGGCACGAGCGCTTCCCTGCCACTACAGGGACTGAGTGGATAAACACTGATAAGAGGCACTTAAATATTGTGCCCCAAACTGTGTTTTGACAGCTGTCGCTTGTCCTGTCTCCCCTCCCCAAGTCTATCTTTTAATTATATCATGTTATCACATGATGTTTCAACTGTCACCCTTGGCTGATGGCAGACAGGTTGAAATTCAGCCACAGTGTGAATAGACGGCGCTTTYGTCCCTGCCATAAAGCAGTGCTTGCTCCCCCACCACCTTGGATCACTCTGCAAAGACAGTTATCAGGGCTAGAAAAATAAATGGCCTATCTAAGGATTGAGCAGGGACTCAGGGCACGGGTAAGCATGTGTTTTGCATGATGGTCCAGTCCAGCAGCTGAGGTGTTTTTAGCTGAATCCCAGGCATACAATATAATTTGAAATCCCAAGAGCCAAGCATATTCTTATTGGCTAAGGGGGGGCCAAGCACCGGCTGCACGATGAGAAAAGCACAGTGTTAGCATTGGGCAATTACTTAAGCCGTGCTCACATCTTCCCGTAGTCACTTGAGTGGTCCTGCAGAAAGGAATTGTTCAGATAAACCCAGAGAACAAAATCAAGAGTCTTCAAGGTTTTCTATCTCCGTGCAAACCGCTGGATGGGGGATGCAAGCAGTCTGCTTTCAACAACATGTTTATGGAGATTAGACCAGCCTGTTGGGGCACTGACCCAATATCACACATCCTCAGCGGCAAATTCTGCACAATCCCATTCTGGCACATGCGTGGCGAAGCTTGGAAACGCTCTGAACAAGTGAGCTGCCTGCAGGAGAACAAAGAGTGCAATATAATACAATTTAAAGTGACCTTGGAAAGTGAATTTCCTTTGGAAAATTCGTAACTGGGGATAAATTTTTGCTGATGTTGTACAAGTGTGTTGAGAAGGAGCAAAATATTGTATGCTACAGTAAACGGTACAGCTTGTATGCGTGCGCTCAGAACAGAGTGTTGCAAAGTTTCCTAAATTCCGAACTCCTAAACTTCAGGAAATGGGTTGCATTGCTCTCTAACGTGCACACTCAGTAGCTTCTCCGATGCGCATCGTGAGCAGAAATAATGGCATTTATGACTGCGCTAACACACTACAGCTAAATACTTGTGATCCATTTGAACCACCTCTTATTTTATGCTCTCCCCTCCCAAGCCCAGCAAAGGCAGAGGAAACACTTCCCATTATATATATTTTTAAATAAGCGGAGCAGCAGCTCTGCTCCCATGCTTTTCCTCATGCCCAAGGGCCATGACTGCAGTGTCAGTCTGCGCCTCCAGCTCTTGGCCCAACACCGCTCACGGCCACCTTGCTGGCTGCAGTGTCTGGGCATGGAAGTCTCCAGGGTCCCAATCTGTCCTTGCACAGAGCTTCGCCGTTCCGTTCTCCGCTGCGTTTCTTGTTTGCATGCTAACACTCCCTCTTGCCCTTTGAAATGGTTTAGTGACGTTACTGAGAGTGCAGATGGAGAAATAATGACTCCTGTGTTCATGTCTGATCTGGCAAATTCTCTGTTTTTTCCCTTTTCTTTTTTTGAAGGTGTTGGTTTCAGTAGCAGATCGCTTACCCTGTTCAAGATCCCTGCCATGTCAGGCCTCCTGCTCCTCTTCCGGACTGCACTCTCTCACACAGAGGGAAGAAACTCTAGATGACCGAATATTCTCTGTTGAGAGCAAAAAATGTTCTTGAAAGGGATTTTTTTTTTTCCTTTCCTGGAGGGGGTTGTCTGCAGGTTGGGTAGATGACTGGAAGGAATCACAAAGGAGAGAGTGAACAGCCAGTTTGGGGTCATCTTTTTCCACCTCCCAGGTCTCCTCTTTCAAGTCTCCCAGTCTCACCGAAGTCACATATTTCAAGATCTTTCCTGAGAGCAAAAGGAGGCAGAAAGTGAACGTCTCCTCTTTCCTTTTTTCCTTTGTCATCAGCCAAAAGCTGCTCAGACTTCGGCACCGGTGAGATTGTTAGGAGTCCCTTCTCTGCTCCTGTGCTTCATCCTGCTTGTCTTGCTCAGATGCCTCCCTTTGGCAGAGAGGGGAAGCGTGAGACAGCGCAGGAGGTGCAGAAGGGCTTCCACCACTGGCCTGTGCAGGCTGTAAATCTGTGTACATCTGGGACTTGCCTGCAGCAAGGAACAAAATGCTGAGGCTCGGGAGCCTGTGCCCTCTCCTCTGCATAGCCCTACAGGCCAGGGCAGGCTCTCCTTGCTGCAGCTGGACTCGGTAGGGCACTGTTTCCATCATGCTTTTCCATCCAGTGCTTCACTGTCCCTCCGTGTCCCAAGAAGGGACAGTGTCGCCCTCAGACATCCCTGCTGCTGGAGCTGCTCCTCTGCGCTGCAGGGGCAGCGTCACTGTGCTGAGATCTTCCTGATAGGAAAATCTGGGGGCAGTTAAGGGCCGTGCCCTTCTCAGGGACTGTTTGCTGGCTCCTCTGAACCTGGCCGACAATCAGCTTTGCAACGTGAACCTGGAAGCTTCTGCAGACTCATGAGGAATGTGGGACAAAGCTCGCTGTCTTCTCATCTGCTTTTGTCTTATCCTTTCTTGCAGTTTGCAGAGCTCTTTGCACTTTCCCTTGCTATGTAGCGGGTAGGAACATTTGGCTTTTTGTAATCAAAAGCAGCTATAGGGGTCTCAGTGGGATTATTTTTACATGTAAGCATTGCACAAGTTCAACTCCAGAAAAAGAGGCCGGTATTTTCTTTAACACATGCTGGTATAAAATAGGAACACTTCCTCTGAAAGCTTAGAGACTAAAATGGCCTTGAATAAGACCCAAGGACTTCAGCTAAATTACAAAACTAAATCAGAATGAATGCTCTTTTATATCTGCTTCACAATGGTCCCTGGACTTCGTGAACAGGGATGTCAAATATTATAGATAAGAATGATCTGTACTGGAGCAGAATAAAGGGCATATTCACTATCCCTAAGCTGTGAATTTGGTCTGTCCTTTGTTAAATTCTGCTGTGACTGCATTTGAACAAGTTTAGAAGCAAAATTAGGTCTCAGTTTCTGAGGGGAGAAGACTGTAGGGCAAATTCTCAGCTTGTTTTACTTGGTCTTACCCCTCTGCCAGTTGCGTGTCTCTTCTCTCCTTAAAAATGATGCTGTAACGCACTTCAGAAATTTTTGGTGCTACAGAAACCTTCAGCACATGCCACACAGATCATCTCTTCTTTTCATGAAGGCTCTCAAGGTGGAGCCTCAGTTAATGTTGCGAGCTTTGACTTGCAGAATACGAACCTGGAGAAGTTGCAAAGAATTCCCAGTGCSTTTCAGCAAGCGGCAAGCGACCCTTTCATGCTTCACATACTGCAGGGCGCTTTGGAAGCGGGATTCCGTGTAAGTCCTTACGGCTTGGACACCTCCGGCAGCGCTAAGTGCAGGCAGGTTTCCTGGCAGAGCGAAGAGCTGGCGCCCGCAGCAACTTGTGCGAGCCGTTCGGGAAGGGGAGCAGCCCGCGTGCCAGGAGCCAGCCCTTGGCAGCGCTGCTTGCAGGCCAGCTGGCACTGCCTTCCCCACGGGAAAGGGGTAGCACCTCCTGCTGCCGTTCTACCAGCATGCAGAAGCAGCTCTAATTTAGGGAAGCAAGTATAGTCTTGTGTGCCAGGCCCGAACACCTACCCACCCTGTTGGAGATGGGGAAAGAAGGGCAGGCAAATCTACATCGCTGCAGCCAAAAATAAACCTGCTCTCACTTCCGAAAGGGAGCAAATGTAGTGAGAGGGAGGGACCTGCTCTCTTCAGCTGCAGAAAGTGCTTGGGGATCCCATTGCCATCTCCAGTGCAGGGGGCTGAGGAATGGAGCCAGGTTCTGCCCAGACGTGCTCCGGGAGGGGACGCGCGGCGAYGGTCACGCACTGCAGCGACATGAATGTCAGCTCAATGCACGGGCAAAAATGTGCCCACGAGGAGGGTTCAGCGTGGGGACACGTTGCCAAGGAAGATGTGGAATCTCCCTCCTCGGCGTTTACAGAATTTGACTGGAGAAGGCCCTGAGCAACCTGCTTTCGCTTTGAAGGTGCCCCAGCTTTGAGCGGGGGTGGGACTGGATGAGCTCCAGAGATTCATACCTCGTTCTTCCCTATTGCAAGTCCTTACGTATATCTTAACTGTGGGATAGACTGAGGCAGGTCACTTCTTGCTCTGTGTGCCTCTGTGTCCTTAGTTTCACAGTACAAATAGGATTTCTTCCATCTAAAACATTGTACTTCTGTGAATTTTATTCTCTTAATTCTTACTGCATTTTTAAGGTCCAAGAGTACACTTGGAAGTATACAGGTCATAAAGAAAATGTCAGCCTTTAGGAAGGCAGAGACCTGAAAAAATGCAGGCCAGTACTTTAAATATTCCAGCACTGCTATACTTTATTTTCGTGCCTAGATATAACTAGTATGTACCTCTCTCACCTTAAAAAAAAAAAAAAAAAGGTGTCTTTATGTGAGGAATTGAAGTTATAAATATATTTTTCCTTTTACCTTTCTTCTAGGTCTCTAGAAACAGATTTTTTTTTTTAAGTTTAGATTAGCATCATTAGGAGCAGCAAGAAGAGCACCATCTGGTTATTCTCAATAATGCCCACATGCAAATTTGCTTTAACTGATGTATAAAGGGCTTAGCATTGACTTACTCAGAGCTCATGGGCATTTGTGACATGAGGCTGAGGTAAAGGCTCCTAATAGCCCTGCAGGTGGAAGGCAGTGGGCAGTATAGGACATCATATTCTGGTCACGGGCTTTGAGAGAGAGTTCCATTTCCTAAAATGCCAGGGATGTCAAAAAACATTCTTCTGTATAGCTACAACTGCCTCCCTCCCTGTGGACCTTTCGCCCTTAGAAAAGGCAAAGCTTCTTTTGCAGCAGTAGCACTGGGAACAGGTTATTACCCTTCCCCAGGCAAAGTTTTCTCTACATACGGCTATATGAGAACGGTCAGCTAATGAATGAGCYGATTGGCGGGAACATCTGCAGATATCTGTAGTGACAACAGTTAAGCTATTCCACAGCTATTACCATATTAAATTAACTCACTGCAAGGCTATTAATTAGAATTCATGTTCTAGAAATGAAGCAGCACAGCAATTACACTGATAGTTAATGACCTGTAAAAGTAAAATATAAAAATGGTAAATTTCCTCCTGTAATTAATTTAATGTTGGAAGATGGCGGGTCAGACTGCTCCCCAGCGTAGCTCTGGCTACTTCTTTAGATTTGCAACATGAATGGTTATGATCCAAGTCACTCTTTATCTTGCAAGAGGAACTATTTGGCATCTGATAACAAAAGCCTTCTAACCATTTTGCCAAAAACTAGAAATCATGAAAAGTTCAGCTGGTCTCACTATGAAGTCTGAAACTAGATATGGTTTGGGGAGAAGGTTCGGGAGGGTTTGTTATTGAGATTGTCAGTTGACCCCCTGCAATGTATATTTTAAAGGCAAGACAGTGATTACTTTTCGTCTAAGATTTTAAGGCTCCCTCTTCACTTTTCCTCAACCTAATTGTGAGAGCTTTTGACTGAGCATTTCCTACTGGATCCCTCAAACTCTGGTGACCTCCTCAGAGGATGTCCTTGAAACCTGAATGAGACCTACTGCGCCCCTCTTAGGGCATCACAACATCAAGACCTCTCTGTCCTTGGGCCCTTGCAGCCATGCCAACGTGATGAAGCAGCTGGGGTATTTGCCCTTGGGCATCTGCCGTGCCCATGTCATGCATGAGGCCTTGCTGTTACTCTTAAACACATCTTAAGGTTAAGGGGGGCTCAGCGTGCCTGACAGTGCATCTGTATGTAACCCCTGAGGCAGCCCTTGCCAGTTACATTGCACTGCCTTGCAAGGAGGAACTCTGGATACTGCCCAGCCACGAATCACAGCACTGTGCAATAAAAGAGAATAAGCTGGAGCAGCTGAAATGCTGGTGGGTCTACGTAAGGAATGAGCAGTTCCTGTCCACGGGACATTGTCCAGCATGTGCTCAGTGCATAAAGTGACCCATGGGGTGTTGCTTTTGGCCTGAGGGAGGTCTGAGCCACAGCTTCTTCCAGCCCTATAGAAGTGGCCGATCTGCAGTGCTACAAAAAGATCGGGAGCGACGCTTGTTACCCTCCCTACCCACAGTGGCCCTGGCCACTGCTCCATACATGTTCTGTCACATGCTCTTCATGGAAAAAAAAGCCAAGGTCATAGCCCAGGGCATTCAAAACTTAGGAGTATAACTCTATCTTTCCCCTTTACCAGTTTCAAATTAATCCCAAATAGAAAGGCCCTGGCCCTGGATGAGAAGCTGCTGTACTTACCTTGGAATTTTCCATAACGATGCTTATTTTTAGTCTGATTTCTTTCCTCTGATGAGGGAGGTGGAACTGTAGAAAGGTTTACAATTCATTTCACTGTCAAGTCYGGATGTTTATTTTTTTTTTAACTATCAGAATGTACAGAGACTGAAAATCTACTCAGAGAACCCAAATAAAAGGATTTTTTTTATTTCCTTATACTGTGTGCATTGTTGGCAGGAGTGTATTTCTGTATTTATTACTATAGTATCTCAGGCACTTACCTTGGAAAAATAAAGGGCACAGAAGTCCAAAAGTTAGGAAAAGTAGGATAGTCTAAACTGGGAGCTAAATCTTGAGGTGTCTCTTCTCATTTGGTGCAGGTTTTCATCTTCCTACTCTTCTGTTTACCTATGCCTCCCCAGTCTATGCTTACTCTCTGCCTAATAGTCAAAACTGTTAAAAATAATATCTCACCTAATAGGATCTTCTTGACTACAGTCTCCTTTGCATTTACTTTTTCAAGGATTCATGTGAGGAGCTGGCTTATTTATTTGTAATTGCAGTGAGTTCTTGATCATACATGTGCTTAAATGAAGCTGCAGATATAAATTTGACATGCCCCATGTGAAATGCCAGGAAGGTATTTCTGTTAAAATATCAAATGCTACTTAATTTGAAGTGTTTTAAATAAGGCTTAATTCCATTTGTCTCTTGACCAGACTATACTACCCTGTAATTTTAAAAATAGTTTTATATACATGAGCAGGGAATCATAGTCTTCACAGACCGCCCTGGTTGTCCCCATAAACTTTTGAGGCAAGCTTTCATGCCTTCAGAACAGATGTAATATAAAAAGAAGTGGTAAGGTCTATGATTTATGTCTCTCTTCTTGAATTTCTATAAAAAGAGATGATGGGGTGTTGCAGAAATGGATTTATGCAGTGTATCTAGAGCTTTATATCCCTTTAGACTAAGCTGTTACAAATGCTCTGGTATGACCTTTTCCTTAGCCTCCCTGCTGGAGCTTAGCCTGTAAACTCAGCTGCAGGGACTGTGAGCTAGGAATTCTCGGTGAGGATCTCACATGGCTCAGTTTCCCCAGTTTTGTGATTTGTAATATTAATTCCTATTTTATGAAAATGGCAATGTGCTTGCACAACTTTTCTTTCTGGCATGGATGGTAGATGCTCAGAGTATGTAATTTCTCCTCTTGCTTTGGAGGCTATTTGTCTAAAGCTCTAGATGCTTTGGGATGAATACTAATAATTGAATCTGAACTGATTCAGCAGATTTGTTTTCTGCAATTCTGTCGTTAACTGCTGTGTTCCTGACTGCAGGCAGCTTCCTGCGTCAAGGTGCTAAGTCCTACTGGGTAAAAGATGTCTTAGCTTCCACCATTTTTTCTCTGCATTTTGGCAGGATACAGACAAAAATTGGAAATTGCTGCCCCACACTGGGCTCAGTRTAGAACCTGCAGAGTCTCCTCTGCCAGCGTGTGCTCCCCAGGTTTGTAGCTTCATGAAGTCTGGAGAGGGATTCATGTCCCCGAGGTCTGGGACACTGCACAAGCTGTGCAGTTTTCCTGACATATGCTGGTTTTGGTGATTAAACAGGATTGACTGATGAGAGAGAAGGGTATGGGAAAGAGAAAGTCTGGAATGGTTTTTCCTTACTGGACACATGAGGATTCAGTGCAGGGATCCCAGGCATGCGGCAGCGCGTTCTGGATATGAATGTTAGGTAGTCACCTTTCTGAAGCTTACCCTGACCTCATCAAGCGTCTGCTCTGCCCGTAGGGCTGGCACTTCTACTGCCTCAGATAACAGCTGCATCTCTGCAAGGAGCCTGGTGAAGGGCAAAATGTTTGTTAGTGGCTGCTATTTTCAGCCTTGCTAGAGCAAACAGAGCGCGAGGCACCTGCAGTCCTTCCTTTCGAGAAGTCAGCACAATGGGCCGTCCTCGCGGGGTCCATGGAGCAAGGGGCCACAAGGGCGCACGTGCAAGGCCTGGGCTGATGCTTCTGGGGAGGGGTAGGGGCTGCCGGGGATTAATGGGGCTCCCTCAGGCGGGGTGAAGAGTCTGCACGAGCCCAGAGCCCTTTGAAACTGCTAATGCAGCTCGGGACTTCGCAGCGTGAGGCTCGCGCTGGCTATAAACAAGAGAGCTAGCGAAAACAAACCGGCCGAGTTCAGACAAAGGCTATGGCAGGAGAAATGGAGATAATTTTTTTCTTCCAGTTCTCTCTGCATTTTTTTCTGGTAATTCTGCACAACCACATTTTGGGACTCCCAATCTCCAACGTTGGTTGTGTGGTAAGTCTTAATCTTGGGAACAAGTAGGCTTCGGGCCTAACGTTTCTCCAAGGGTTGTGTAAACTGGAACTCAGATTTTCTGACACAAGAAAAACAGTCCTGAGTACATGGCAGAGCAGAGGGCATTTAGGTAAACTGTGTTTGCAGGAACTCCCCCGTGCTGTTAGATGGCGAATGGCTACTGTCACCTCCATTCCTCTGCCTGGATTAGCAGGAAGCTACTGAGAAAATATGTATCAATAAAGCAGCGCTGATGCATCCATCATTCTATRTTTTTTTGTAAGTAACATGTATGGATGAGTATAAAACCCTTGAGACTGAGTGGCTGTATGGGGCATGTGCCCAGGGGAAGTTTATCTTTTCACTTGGTCCCTCAAAGTCTACCTCCTTCCCCACCATAATCTTTCTGCCTTGATACACAGCAGGTTATGTGAGGGTTATTTTTGAACTAGCTTTTGCACTGTTGTTACCCCTGCCACTTCTGAAGAGGAACAGGCATCTGAGGGTGGAGAATATCCTATATAAAAAAAAAAAAAAAAAAAAAAAAGGCAGCATTTAATTGGGTTGGTATAAAATAGAAATAGTAGAAGTCAGACTTTCCAGGTCAATGAATGAATATTTATCTTTTGAAAAATCTATTGTGAATAGGAAGAAGCTGGAAAATTGTCACTGATAAATGAGCTGTACTATCTCTAAATTGGGGGCATCTCAGGGAAAAGTGACTGCCCTTCTTTTGTGCCTAATGGGGCCTCACAGGGGGCTAAAGGAGTTTGGCAAGACTATATTCATCTCCTTTGTAGAACAAGTGCTAACGGACAGAAAAGCACAGATGCCTTAAAACTCTGGCCATCTCTTTTCCCCTTCAATCAGTCTTGCCATGCTTCCCAGCTGGATGAAGCATTGGGGGAACCTTGTGATGGAAACTCCTGGTCATGGAGCCTCCTCGTGACCACCAGCTGCTCCAAAACCAAAGTTTTTGGTTTGGTTTTTTTTTTCCAGCAGGCCATCAGTAACTCTTCACTTGCTTGGCTTATCGGTATAAACAAGCTGTTTATACTGCTCAAGATTGCTTTTGGGGAAGAAATACCCTTTTGGTTTTGTATATTGCTGTCAGTGGGGGCCTAAGATAAGAATCAATCTTCTAATGCATCCTGAAGATGGGCAGGGGGCCATTGGTGATCAGCCAAGAGGTGCAGGAAAGATGCTGATTCCAGACTCTTGGCCCGTCCTTGTACCCATTCAGTAGCCCGCCATATGGCAGTCTCAAGCCCTGAAATTCACTGCAGCGTCACTGGAAATACAGACTAACAGGTGGTGTGTGTGGATTACTGAGACAATAAAAATCACTTAAAAGATCCCATTTTCAGTCTGATAATTCTTCTCAGTTTACCTGGGGTCTGTTGACCATCAAGATAAAAGCATCTCCAGAGTTACAAAGCTAGTTATCCTGACTGGAATTCTCTTTGGAGGTAAGGTGTGTGGTGTGCACCTTTATCTTCTTCATCTCTCCTGCTGAAAGGAGGGCTGTGTTTTCACCACAGACCCTTGAGGAGGAAAAAAGCAGAAGTCAGAAAGATCAGAGAGAGTCCCTTGTGGGCTTTCCCACAGAGATAAAAGGACGGGCTAAAGGTGTCTGGGATGCAGCTGGCTGAAATGACTGCTTTAGCACTGCAGGGATCAGCAGCATATTTTTAAGCATATGTCACTGGGCACATACACCAGCAGAGGCTGACAGTATAGTGAAGTAGTGAGGAAGAGTTAGTGTGTCCTTTCTTATTTATATATTTATTTTATTGACCCTTAAGTTAGACCCAGTACAGCCACTCTCTAAAGTCCTAGATAAACAGCTTTTAAAACTTGGCATATCATTATTTAACTAAGTGGTTAGTTCCCAGAGGAAAGGTCTTTACAGCTTATCTTTGAACAACAGGACTTCATTGTACTCTGGCTCTGTGATAAATTCCCCAGTTTGCCCTCTGTTGAAGGGAGATCTGTTTCGTAATTTAAAGCTTCATACTCTTGATTTTTTTCCTCTTACCCTGAGGTCTAACACCTTTAAATATGATACAGCCAAAGGAAAATATAGCCTTTATCTTACAATAGTTGATTTAAAAATAAATCTAATATTAGAAGCAGGATATAACCTGGAGAAAAAAAAATCTCATGGATAGGAGATTGCCCTAGGTGTTGAAAACTTGTACAATGGAAAATAAATTTATGTAAAATGTACAACCAGCCATGGGAATTCTGATSCTGGGTCTGACTTCTGGAGCCTGTGGACAAGTGGGTGCTGATGACAACAACTGCAAAAGGCAGGGTTGGTAGAATGACAAATTCTCTGTGTTGTTTCCGGGATCCAAGGATTTGCTCTTGGTATTCAGAGTCTCTTCAGTTGATAACTCTGATGATAGGTCCAGTTAGAAGCCAGCAAGAAGCAAATGCATCTGTGCCCTGCAAAAGCACACGAGCATCCCTCTTGTCTGAGGCAGAGTCACACAAGAGCCAGAGCTCTGACTATAGCCAAGAAACGCCAAGCCCAAGCTCTTGGGAAATCTTAGTAATAGAATTTTGCTCTTTTGTTTACAAATTACAAAGTCACTTTTTTGATAATACATTCAAGTCTGAATAATTCAGAGAGTGCAGTATTAAAAAATGTGTATCTATGCTTAAAGTAATTGTTACTGATATCCCAAACCACTTGAGCAAGCTGATTTGGCTCTTTGTATTTTCTCCTTTTGAGAACAGAAACCAAATTTAAAGTCAAAAGCTAATTTCCTATCACAGATCATGCAAAGTTGTGTGTAACACAAACATTCTGCCCCATCYCAGGAGCTATGGAATAGCTTTCCATAGGAAAAGTGTTGAGGAAAAACTCTATTATATTCTTACATAATATCTAAGGATTATCCATGAAGASTGAAATCAAACTGAATTAGCAAATGCAAACTACATTTATGGGTGGTTCTGTTTCTCCCTCTCTCTCTTTTTTTTTCCAATAAAGAATGGGCTATTAATATTTTGGGGCAAAGTTAAAATAAAACCAGCCATTTCTAGCTTGATAGTTATGCATGTAAGCATATATTTAATGGATACATTTTGGTTGGTTAAAGCAAAATGGATTCTAAATAAAGAAATTAAAGAACTATCTACATGATAGATCTTTCTAAAAATCCAGTTTAAAAACAAGCTTCAGAATGATTTATTAAGCATACTGAATCCAGAGTAATGCATTAGCAACAAATCAAAGCTTTGTTCTGGCGTAGCAAATTATGCTGGTCTTAATGTTCATACGTTTTAAAGCTATTTTTTAGTTGGGATTCTTTTTTGCCTTTAATGATCACTCTTACACAGTTTTGGGACCATCTCTGCTATATCATAGTTATTTCTCTTATAAACACCAGGAATTACTATGTAATTTGGGGGCTGTTAAACCCAAAAGTTCCTCAGWTACTCTCTCCCAGCACCCCCATTGGTCATCTTGTCTCATCAGTAGTCTCTCTGATTCCACCAGTGTTTGCTGAGAAATACAGACCAGCTTTTGGCTCTGATCAGGTCCTCTAGTTATATTCCTCATAGTGTTCAATGCATGGCAGCCTGCCAACTCGCAGCAAATTGAAAGAAAAGATTTCTTTAGAAAAGGTTTTCTATGTATGAAGGTGGCAATTGAATTGTCAAAATGGATGAACTGGAAACTCAAAAGTTTTGCAGAGCTGTCTTCTGCGTGATGTGTATGATTCAGCACAGACTTAGATCCAGTTAATACCGAAAATTAAGGGAGGAGACRCTGCTACACCTATAGGAGCTTTCTATTTGGGGGAAATGTAACCTGAGTCCAGCTGAAAATTCAGCAAGCACTTGAACAAATTTGGAAAGAAGAGGCATAAGTGTTGGCAGGAATGTCAAATGGGATTAAGGGATATATGAGTGGAAAGAAGCAGTGGAGAGGGAATTAAGGCAAGGATAAAGGAAATTAGTACTAGGTGAAGTGCAAAAAAAATGCTGGAGGCTTCAGGTCCATGAAAGGAAGTGAAGATCTGAGCTAGTGAGATGTGGAGGCCTGAAAGTACCTTTCAGCTCCATCACATCCTGTTTTGGTTGTTGTTGGCATTTATGTGAAGACCTGCAATATCTCTGCCCTTCCAACAATGTCCGAGACCATCTTTCTGCTCTCCCAGGAAAGCTGAGATCTGGAGGGTCCCTGACAKTCTATGAGCAAGGTCATTTCTACATTATGCTCTTCCTTAGAGAAAGGGCACTTGTACTTTCCTGTTCTGAAGCTCAGGCTGCGATCTGCCCAGGCATGGGGAGGGAAAAGGGGGTTGTGCTGCTCTACCCAGGCACGCACTAAGCTCCAGGAGCCAGCTGAGCAGGCACCTGAGCCCTTCTGCCTGCCCTCTCTGTACAAACCAGGGGACATCCAGCCCAGCCCCTTGGTGCGGTGAGCACAGAGCAAACTGCTGACCAGGTTAATTCCAAATACTACATCAAGAAGATGGTGAGGGATGGCACATGCTTGTTGTTGGTCACAGATTCCCAACAGGGTGCCTTGTGCCACTCTGCAGAACCATTTGTGTGTCCAGGATGGTCTCTAGGGCTACATGCTTAATAGAGTAAAGAGAACAGGCCAAGGCTTGACGTCCTGGCCACAGCCCAGTGGCAGATTGCTTCCATATGGTAAAATTCTTGGCTTGCAAGACAGGGGAGGTCTTGTCCAGGCTGTTTCTGGAACAGCTGACACAGCTCGTTCCATCTTCCAGCCTGAGCCTGCGCACATGTCGTGAGGCTGGTGGTGCAGGATAAACCCAGCTGGGAAGGTGTAGACTGTTAGACATCACAGACAATCGTGTGTCAGGGACAGGCTGTGCTCTGCACCCACTTAGTTTCTTATAGAATCATAGAATTGTTATCATAGAATCATAGAATCCTTAAGGTTGGAAGGGACCTTTAGAGATCATCTAGTCCAACCCCCCTGCTCACGCTGGGTCACCTAGAGCACATGGCATAGTGGTTGAAAAAGACCTTTAAGATCATTGAGTCCAAACATAAACTCTTCGACACTCTGCCTGTTAAACCATGTTCCTAAGCACCTCATCTACATGTGAACACTGTCAGGGATTGTGACTCCACCACTTCCTTGGACAGCCTGTCCCAATGTTTCACCACTCATGCTATGTAGAAATTCTTCCTATTGTCTAACCCGAACCTACCCTGGTGTAACTTGAGTCCATTTCCTCTTGTCCTGTGGGTAGTATTTCTGAGGAAGAGATCAACCCCTGCCTCACTACAACCTCCTTTCAGGTAGTTGTGAAGAGTGACAAGGTGTCCCCAGAGCCTTCTCTTCTCCAGACTGAACAACCCCAGCTCCCTCAGCTGCTCCTCCTGARGTCTGTGCCCCAACCTCTTCACCAGTTTCATTGCCCTTCTTTGGACATGCTCCAGCACCTGCATGTCTTTCTTGTAGAAAATGCCTTTCTTGTTCTTTTTGGCATAGCCTGAGCACCTGTACATCATTGTAAGTATCTGGATTTCTTTCTAATAAGGCTTTGATTTTGCTTTTGTTTTCAACAAGAGAAATACGTACCATACACTAYTTCCAGCCCATTTAATGGAAATGCAACTTCTATTCTGATTCATGTAAATACCTACTCTGTGTTAGAGCATCCTGGGCCATTTGGCTCCTTAGTGAAGTTGTGTGATAGCCCAGTCATCCTGTTGAAGCAAACTCAGACTTGAATGAATCTGGTCATGCTGCTGTGGTTTAATGCTGTTTTACTGACAGGTTTCAGGGTGTTCTGGTGGGTCTGTCTTAATGGGCACGTTAATTTACATTACTTTGGTGACAATGGGTGAAAATACATAAGAAACTCAGTCTTTGAGTCAAGAGAGTCATCTCAAATGAGGTTAAAGAAATCAAAAAGTTTTTTTGCAGATTTTTTTTTCACTGATCTATTAGTATTGTTTGCTTATAGACATAAGCCACCAAGGTATGTTGTATTATGTTGTGTTTACTTACTCATAATTTGTTTTTCTGAACATACTGTCCTTACTACTGATTACCCATATAATTACCATTATTGTCTGATTGATATTCTCCTTTTGAAATCCAGAATGAAAATACTGTAACAAATAGTCATATAAACAATCCGTAAGTGTTTGGAAGATAACGAGGAAATGAGTAATAGCCAGCATGGCTTTGTCAAGAACAAATCCTATCAGACTCATCTTTTTTTTTCAATGACAGTKTAACAGGCTGTTTGGGTAGGAGAGAAGCAGTAGATGTCAAAGAGAGAATGGGTAGACGTTTTGTGTCCTGATGATAGGATGCTCTGGCATTCCTGCCAGCAAGCTGGGGAACATGCTCTGGATGGGAAATTTATAAGGTGTTTGGCTTTCATGTGGTGTTCTCAGTGATTCACTGTCAAAGTGGAAATAGGTGGTAGTGAGGAATTGTAAGGGTCTGTTATGGGTCTGGGCATAATGAATGTTTTCATTAGCAGCTAACTGATAGAAGAAGGAGGATGTGTATTACGCCTGCAGGCAGTACACAGGGAGGGACTGGAAGGCATGTGAGGTTGTTCTTTCGTTCTACTAGGACTAGGAAAGTTTCATCTCAAGTGACTGTGTCTAGCTTGGGGTACAGGATTTCAAACAAGATGTGGGCTCTAATTGGTGAGCAACAGGAATGAAAACAGAAGGAAGGCTGAAAGAACTGTGGTTGCGTAGTCTGGAGAAAAGAGAAAAGGTGATTCTTAAGATACAGAAAGCTGCCTTAAAGAGGAAGGGAATAATTTATCCCTTCTGTCTGCAGTGGATAAGAAGGGAAATAATGGACTTAAATAGCATAGGGGACGCTGAAGTTAGACATGGGAAAAGCTTTTAAGAGTCATGATAATTAAACATTAGAATATATTGCCTGGGGAAGTTGAAGAGTCTGTGTTACTGGGGGCTTTTAAGAACAAGCTAGACAAAAATCTGTCAGAAGTGATGTAGTTGCAAGCTGACTTTTGCCTAAGGGCACAGGGTTGAGTTTGGTGAAATCCTTAATTC
Source organism: Eudromia elegans (assembly GCA_003342815.1). Taxonomy (NCBI): domain Eukaryota; kingdom Metazoa; phylum Chordata; class Aves; order Tinamiformes; family Tinamidae; genus Eudromia; species Eudromia elegans. The sequence goes on along the minus strand of PTEX01000050.1, from coordinate 4,199,725 downwards.
GTTCCAGCGCTATCCTCTGTAGTTGTGTGCGTCACCGCTGAACCCAGCACTTCACTATTTGCCTCAAAACGCTGGCTGAATACACAGGCAGCCTCTCCTCCGTGCTTTCTTTCTAATCGAGAAAATGAAGTCCAGAGGGAGTAGATCTAATTACATTCTAGTTTTGAGGAACAAATATTAAGAAGGTAAGAGGAAGAGCAGGTGTTTGGGTGAGAAATGCCTTGCATTCCTGGTGACGTCCTGCCAGCTGGGCTCAGTTGAGTCCCATTCTGCTCCCAAATGGCCCATCCATGATTGCATTAACACGAAGTATCACTATCCAAGAAGAGTTCATATGGAGAATTGATCAAATTAAAATTGTAGGCAATTCAGAGTGAATAATCAAGGGCTTGTAGTATATTGGTAGCATTATCTGTAGCAGCGGCTAACATGCTGGCAAGTACTGTGATGGACTGAGTACTGGGGAATTCATTAAATCTACAAGAGCCTCCCCAAATGATTCCACTGGCAAAAATACTAATTGCTGCTCTTGGGAGCACTTTGGCCATTCAGTTTCCAAGCGGAGCTTTCCAAGCAGAATAGGATTAAGCCACCGRTGAGTCTGCCTGACCTTGGGGAGTACAGGCAACTTCTGCTAGGGTTCAGTCTGATATTTCAACATTCAGAATAGTTCCTATGTGTACCAAGCTTGCTAACTTGTGGAACAGTGAGCGTGTGAGAAAACATTTCAGAAGGGAAAAATACTTATCTTGATACATGGTGGCCAAAAAGCATAAATTATAGCMAATATTACACTTGCACAGTGAAGCTTAATCTAAAGGCTGTGATGGTTTGGTTGTGTGGGGGATGGCAGTGGTTTCTGTCTGCATGATCACCCTTGATAAAGGTGAAAATAACTGAAAGTTAAAACCACATGGACAGAATTCCTCTACTCTCCTTCTTAAAGCTKACTGATTCTTGAGGTTAATGCTTGATGTTCCAAAATCAAGTGTATCTGCATTTGTTAATGTGCCCTGATCCCATCTGAGAAGTTCTCTCGAGACTGAGGTTGACCCTTTGCACCAGAGGGGGCCTGTGGAGTTATTCTTGAATGAGCTCAGAGCATGGTGGGTCACAGTCTGGATTTAATCTTCTTGTTTGTAACTTCTGATTCTGATTTAGAGAACTGGAGAACTGGATTGGCTGAAGCATAACAGGCGCTGTGATGGAATTGCAGATTGATTTCATGACTGCAAAATTGAGATCTGTAATAACTTTCATGGATCAGTAGCTGCAGAGTCTATTTCTTTAATGGAACTAAAGCTTTAATTAAGCTATAATGTAGCAAAGATTAAAACTTTTTGGATGAGGTGACTGATTTTGTTTTGACAGATCCTTAGTGTTGTATATGAAAAACTAAAGAAAGAAGTCATAGCAATAATAGTTTTCAGTGGCTGGAAGAGAACAGGAAATATAGGGCTTGTTCATCCAGTACATATTTCAAAGCTGAGCGACTGAGAGTTTGCTACTGCTGCCTCATTAAGAACCTCCTTTTTGAAACGTGCTGATGGGCTGCATTTCTTCTAGTGCCTTGAAGCCCACCATCTGAATCCCTCTCTTACAGCACTACAAGCTGTTGAGGTGGGAGACAAGAATTGCAGGGATCGTGTGAGAGCTCCAGGTGAAGCCAGATACAGTTGCAGTGTTACCTGGCACAGCTTTATCGGCAGAAAACTTTTATTCTTTTAGTTTGTTTTTTTCTCTTTGTCTTGCAAAAGATGCAAGTCTGGCTTGTCAAACCTGGGAAGTGATTGACTCATCCATTGTAGTGCTCTGTTCCCAGTAAATCGCAGCCTGATTCCCAATTTACCTGCCATATGGCAAATTCTTCCTAAAAATCCAACTGCATAAGCAATTTGTGCCCAAGAACGCGGGAAGGGAGCACATTACTTACAAAGTATGTAATCGAGCCSTGTGATCCAACCCATTAACTGGGTGACATCCTTCTCTTCGTTTGGACAGTTTACTGGCTCTGAGGTTTCAAATGGGAACTGTCATTTACACTTCCTCATAATAAAACTTAATTGAAATTTCGTTCCTGTACCGGCAAGTGGCAGGTCACCAGATGGTTCCTAATTGTTACATCCACATATTCTGTGCCGGTTTGCGGCAGCCACTGAGCTAAAGTTACCAGTTGCTATGCGTGCTTTGCATATCTTTAACATGTGTATCTTCTTATTGTTAAATATTGGGAAAGAAATTGTTTCTGTACTTACTTATCAGTGTAAATAATAAGCTTGCACTGGAATTCTGTCAAAAAAACATTTGTTTTCATCTAAGTTGTCAGCAAGACCCTAACAGCTTTTTGACCATGGCAAACTAGTGGGTTCCTATTCAAAAAATTGAATTTATGAGATTGCAAAAGCTGTGATCTGGTCTGAGAGGTGATAGAGAACCACGCTGTCTGAGCATATCAGTTTGTGCATTAGCAGCATTTGAGGTAACAGACTTCCAGAACCAAGGGTGGGATATTCAAAGTGGGAAGTTAAAGGTGAAGTCAAGAGGACAGACAACTGCAGTTGAACTGCCAGAGAAGAGCTGCACCATGCTGTGCTCAAGAGAAGTGCCTGTGACGAGCACGCCCTTGCAGCCAGCCAGAGCTCCACCCGGCACCTAACGCCCTGGCAAGAGGAGGGGGATCACCGGAGACCATTAAAGCTGCCTGTGCGACTCAGCCCTTGTGTCCATGCCTGCCTGGGTCTGTGGAGACTTTTCCCTTTAGGCCGTGCACTTGCAGTGATGCTCTGGCCTTGTTGCTTGCCCTCCTGTGGCTTTGTTTGGGACGATAAAGCATGAGGAGGTAAAACTGTTGCAGAGTGTTCCTGTAAGAATAGGAATCTGGGCTGCTCCGAGAGGATGGTGAGAGGAGCTTTCATGCAGCAGTGGATACAACCTCGCAGGGCTCTTCAGGAGTAACAGACACGGTACTGAGTGTCAGAAACAGAGGCAGAGGTATAGGAGTGGAGGTCACTCACATGAGCAAAGAGGGCTTTTGGGAACAGAGAGTGRTAACAAGCAATGTGTACGGTCCCTCAGGAGAGCACTCCAGAGAACCCACGGGATTGGGCTGGGAGCTTCCCTAGCTGCATTCGAGCAATCTGTTTGCATCAAGGGGCACTTTTGCCCCTTGGCAGGTGTGCCTAACAGTCTTGCCAATGTTCCCCAAGAGCTGTCAGGAAGATGATGATGGGAGAGAGGGAACAAGTCAGGTCAGCCCTGTCACCGGTAACTTTACAGCAAYTGCTGAACTTGAAGTGGCAGGACTTTCTTCTCTGCTCCTTTCAGTGTTTCGCTTTAGCCTGTTGTCTGGAACTGGGGAGGCCACGGGTGCTTGGTGGTGCCTGTGTTTCTCTATGTACTGCTTGTTTTGCATTCTTTGCCCAGAGTGGCTCCCACAGTGAAAAGAAAGGGAAGAGACCAGCAAGTCGCAGTGTTGTGCAGGGATGGGCTGTTACTCACTTTAAGGGTCCAACTCAAGGTGTCATTTTCTGAAACATAAATATTTTTATCCAGGCTTTCTTAAAAAAATAAACCTCTCCTTGTACAAACAGGAACGTGACTAGGGGACCAGATGAAATACTTAAGATCCATGGAGAAGAGCAGGGGAAACTAGGGCCTCTCCAAGAAGGATGCTCTTCCCTAAAACTTCCTGTCTCTGACAGTCTTTATCTTAACATCCTACAGGTCAAAAAGGAAGGCCAGAAAAAAAAGACATTCTTTCTTTGACCTGGAGCGAAAGGAACAAACTCCTGTTGTTAGCATTGCATCAGGACAGTTTTACAGTTGTATTTTGCTGGATGCTCTGCAGTTGATCCTTAACTTTGGTGTTTACTTCATTGCTGACCTGTTGGCAGGCCTGAGTGAGATGGCTCCAGTGAAAGCAGGACTGCTGGGATCTAAGCTGTTGTTCAGCTCAAACCAAAACAAAATGCATATCTCCACAGTTCTCCCTATTGGGATCAGAAGTAGAGGTAATAAATACAGTGAAGAAAGCTGTGCTCACATTATTTGGGGGTGTAAGTGGAAGGGGAAAGTGCTTTTAAACATTTCTCAAATGGCTTCTGCAAACATTCCTTGAATACCTTTCCTATGCATAGACTTTGTGTGTCAGTTTAAGGAGACAGGGACATTTTCTAGAAGATCAGGTTTTACCTTTCATTTGATTTGCTAGAATCTCATAGAGGGCAAAGGAGGCAAATTTTTAGTTCCATTTTATAACTCCAAAAGGACAAGTTTCATTAGGAGTTAGCCCCCAGATTTACACCAGGCTTTTCTAGGATGGCCCATGACTCAGCGTTACAGACCTACAAATGTGATGCCAGCAGTAGCCTAACGTTAATATTTTTATGGCTGACTTCATAAAATAAGAAGCTCAGGAAAAAAAAAAATAAAAAAGGAGAGCAGATTTCAGCTAGTACTTGGTTGTTATTACTGTTTTCCTCAGTGTAGCTCTTGACATTCACATCTGTAATTCGACAGAATCCAATCAACAACTAAAAACTTGGAACAAGAATGCAATTAAAAAGTGAGGTTATAACGCTGATGAGTAGCATGGAAGTATTGGGCTGGCAAATCTGCTGCTCTCATTAAAGAAAATGGACCAAATTTCCCATTGATAAATGGTTTTGATAATGGTGAGTCTGTTCCAATGCATCATTATTAAAAATGAGTACATAGGAAATGTACTGAGGTACCTTGTTTGGAGGACTTTTTTTTTTTTTTTGAGGACTTTCTTGTATTTTGAAGGATCCTGAACAATTGGTTAGATGCTCGTTTTGAAGAAGCCGTATGTATCTATTTTAGTTTATAAAAAAATGGACAATGCACAAGGGCTTTGAAATAGGATTATGGAAACAGTAAAAGATGAAGGCGATGCAACACTCAAGAAGCTATAACTATTTCAGAAGAGGACGTCAATGGCTATGAAGTATGGCTATGAATCAGGAAAAAAAATCCTTACATACAATTTTATTGCAACATCTCATTGCAGTTCTATACAAGAAAGAATCAAAACTGCATCCACAAGTGATGGACCAGAGCTTCCTTTATATCCTGTGTGAATTTAGTGAGGTTTGACACCTTTTCTGAAGTTTCTTTGGCTATGTATGCCATTAAGTGGTGATTGGCATTAGTCTAGCTGTAGCCCAGTGATAACACAGCAGTAAGTGGATGAAATTTTCGGGGCTGCAATGCAGACAGRTCAGCCCACAATCCGGTGGGTTTTGTTGGTGTTAAATTCTGTGGCTGGCTCTACTCTAGGGAGTACAGCAAGCGAAAATAGCAGGACTGAGATGTAGGAAGGAAACACAGACATACAGTAGCTTCCAGATTAAAAAAAAAAAAAAAAAATGGAGAATGGGAAAAAATAACATTATCTAAGAATGGGCACAGAATAGGAAACAAAGGTGTATGGAAGGAGGAGCCCTGGAGACAACGGACAGAGCTTAAGTTTGAGGTCTAAGATGAGAACAAGCCAGTGGGGATTCTTGGGAAGTGCTTGGAGATTTGGGACAAGGCATGGACAAGCTTGGTTCTGGACAGCATGAAAAACTTGAGGTGGAGGAGCTGTAACAATCAAGGCATGAAGTTCAAGAGAAGAATGAGAATTTGGGAAGTCACTGATRTAGGAGTCTGGAGATACTGTGAGGAGTAACTGGCAAGAATAAGTGGTGGCATTGAAGCTTTGGAGAAGGTCGACTGTTAGTCTTGAAACATAAACCTAGGGGAGGAAAAATATAGACTCTGCCAACAACTAAATTCAAGAGGAAAAGAGATGGAACTTCCTTGACACCAAGGGAGTTTCTCTCTATCGTGATACCACTGAACTTTCCAAATGGCTCTGAAAATGCTTGTTGAAGCATGAGCTATCCTCTTTCAGAAACATTTCTGCGTAGCAAGAGATAAAATGCTGTTAGAGCCTCCCATGCGAGCTTCTGTTCTGTGACCTTTTTTAAGGTGACTAATTCCCAGGGAATTTCTGAGAGGATTTGAAGTGGATACCTGTATGGTAAATACCGTCACTTCCTCAAGTGCCTCGCTTCCTCTTGCTACACTGTCTTGGATAGACAGAGGGATCAAATCCTTTCCTAGTTTAGTCTACATATACTGCAATATATGACAGAAACGTCCTTGTTCACTACTCAAAATGTTTGAAACTTGCCTATAATTAGAATGAACGTATATACTGGAGCTGTTCTAATAGACATGTRAAGTTCCTTTTTATTAACTTTTTTTCCTAATTAACTGTAGCTGAATAAATCTCTAAATGCTAATTTAGTTAGGAGTGATGTGCATCTCATGTTTGTTAAATATCTCCTGTAAAAGGCCATGTGTTTTTAAGCAGCTAGGAAGTGCATCGCTTGCAGAGGTCTCTGTAGAACTGGAGATTACTACTGTGTTCTACAGCATGAGACATTCAAATTCATCCTCCACAAGACAGTAGAGAGCACTGACTAATCTTGTGGGGTSATGCAGGTAGTTTTGCAAAAGGAAGGCAAAGGGGGCTCTATTACAATTGTATTACAAAATTCAGACAAGAATTCAAGGGATTAAGTGAAATAATAAACAGCAAAACAAAAAACAGTTTAATGCAGATGAGTGTCAACACTGAAGAAGAAAACAGAAGTGAAGCTTCACTGGTGATTCACATACATATAAGTAATTAAAAATGAGGGAAGTTTTTGAATGTGAATTCTTGGGAACAAAAGGGAAATTGAAATCAAAGGCTGTAGAGACTAAAAGGGAGGCTGGGAAGTGCCAGCAGCTAGCGGCTTGCTAACCTGAGCTACAGCAGATGTGATTGCCATTAGCTCCAAAAGCCCTGTTGTACTCGCATATGTTCTCCTAGGGATGGCCTCAGTTGTGTAAAATAAGGTTATCTTGGAATGAGAACACTTTAGAAAAGGCAGGACAGTGTGGGAGCGAGAAACCTGGTGTCCATCGACACAGCCAGTGATCAGCCCTTGGCTTCTGGATCGTCCTGCAGCTCTGAACAGGCAGTGCTGCATTTCACAGGAGCTGCTGAAGATCCTGTATGTAAAAGCCAACAAAACTGTTCAAGGACTCAGCTGTAAGATTTAATGGTTTTGCTTATTTCTAGAGAATCAAAGCCAAGCAAGCAAAAAAGAAGCTGCTGGTGACAAATGGTGATGACAAGGAAAGTAGTCTCAAGGATTTTCAAATAATGGCTACCATTTAACTCCAAGTGCTGCATGCACAAAAAGAAACAAAATGGTTACAAAAGCAGACATCATAAAATACTAGGACCTAGTAAAATTAAAGTAATGAGAATTTCATGACTTGGCCCAAAAAGTTTAACTGCAGAGCCACCACAGCTGGATGTGATTTCAAAAAATCGAGACAAAGGGTTTCCAGAATGATGAAGGGATAACAAATTGTAAAAGAGGTGTCAGGAACTCTGTGGTGTGAGAAAAATCATGAACAGAAAAGAAGCTGTAGCATCTAATGCTGAAGGGAGATGAAGAAGAAAAGAAATTAAATGAAATGTGGGAAACTGGTATGAGGCAAGGATATCTCAAGAAACGTACCTGGCCACCAATGACACAAGAATAGAGAAGTCAGTAATAAAACTGATCAGTGCTACATAACAGCAGAAAAACTTTACAGGAGACGTTGTAGAACAGTGACACAAACTGTCAGCATTTGTTACTCTCCTCTTCTCACCTCACCATCAGTAATGTAACACTGGCTCTAAAAATGTATTTGAACAAATAACATGCTTAAATAATTGTTTAATTAAGGAACTAAATTTCAAAAGAAATTAATATATATTTCTAAGATTTGTTTTTATTTCTGTGCTCAAAATATATGGAGCAACACTAAGTTAAATTTTACTTCAGCTGGTTTGACTGTCCTTGCCTTAAGCAACCAAAGTATGGTTCTGAACAACTGGCAATTGGGACCTTACTCTGGGGATACAGTACAGGATGTAAGATCATATGGGAGAGTAGCAAGTTAAAAGCAACAAGCCAGATGGTTTCGTTTACAGATGAGCTATAATAAGTTCAGGTAATTATGCCTCACATTTTAGTTTCACTCTCGTAACCTGTAATGAAGAATAGTGTAAAACTTGAGTTTGAAGTGAATATAGTTCAGTATTTAATAGCGCAGAGCAAAGTTTTAGAGTTGCTGGGTCCATGAGACTCAAATGAAAACTGCAGCATATTCCGTCAACATATGACCATACGTGAAATCTCTAAAGGCTCCTGGAAGCGAGGAAATAGGTAGTTCCTCGTAGATGTTTTGTTTTTATGCTATGTTTTCCATTGTAGCTGGCCGTTTGCTCTGTCAGRTGCATAGCAAGGACTGCAGGTTTGCAGGGGCTGCTCAGCCTTTAAGGTGCTGGCCTGAATCCCAGCAGGAGGTAACAGTCACAAACCTTGGGAACCTGGGGCCAGTTACAGACCAGGATGTTTTTACGCCAGTCTCCCAGTGGACAGGGGCCCACACTGTAATGACTAACACCAATTAACCTTCCCAGCAACTCCGGCAGGGAACTAGGGCTTGAATGCGTATAGAAAAATTAGCTGTGCTTACTCAGGACGCTGAGCTTTCAAATCAGGGTTGTGGTCTATGGCGGGAGCACAGGATTTGATTCTTCCCATGTCCTGTCTTTTTTCTAGTCCTATGAAGAAGTCTTTAGGGAGCTATTTTAAGTGAGATGTTTCTAGGGAAGCAGCCTTCAAATGCACTGACTTTATCTGAGGAATAAGTTAGGACTTTAAGGCTAGAAAAGTAGTGCAGAATTACCAGAATGTGAACCCTTTTCTCCTGCTGCCTAATTTGGACACCCTACCTCCATGTTCAGCAAGCAGGTGGACCTGCTTCTTGAGGATGCCTGTGGGGCACCTGAGAAACAGCCTCATAATCTGAGRTCAGAAACTAATTATTATTATTGTTATTATTATGCAGATTCAGGATGTGCCTCATAGGAGAGGGAATTTGTTGATGGCACTTTTTTTCATGGTTTTATACCAATAGTAAATTCCTGTTTTGTTCTGTGGAGTTGAGATCTGGAGACTTCTTAACAGATAGTCCTTGCAAATACATTGGTTTATGAGTCTTCAGTGATAAACGTGGTGGTGGCCAGTGACAGGACAAGGGGTAACGGGGCACAAGTGGAAACCCAGGCAGTTCCATGTCCATATGAGGAACAACTTTCCTGTGAGGGTGATGGAGCCCTGGMACAGGCTGCCCAGAGAGGCTGTGGAGTCTCCTCTGGAGATCTTCCAAACCCACCTGGATGCCACCCTGTGCCCCGTGCTCTAGGGGTCCTTGCTGGAGCAGGGGGGTTGGACTAGATGATCTCTAGAGGTCTCTTTCCAACCTCAGCTATTCTGTGATTTGGTGAAACGGGTGGCACTAAGTTCCTTCCTGTTTTTCTTGACTGGGGGGTTCTTGTTTGTTCATTAAATAAAACTGCTGATTCTCAAAACAGCACAGATAATTTCAGAAAAGATTATTAAGAAGCCAAAGGGTAGCACCTTTAATCTCTCAACGCAACAATAACCACCTGAGTCTATGTTTAAAAAGACAAAAAAAGCCTCCAGCCTGTAATCTTGAAGCTGGCATTCCRTTCTTGTGGGATAGCTCCTCTTGGCTCACAGGTTTGATTTTTCTGTGACTTTCATCATTTTTTTCTGAATAAAATTATACAAGCTATTAAACCATAAACATAACAGATGTTATCCTAAATAAAATTAGATGAATAGATTGCTTTAGTTTCACTGTTTAAACAAAACATTTATTGCTCCTTACTGCTGGAATTTGAAAAGTGAAGGTGGGAAAGGGAAGAAAAACTAGGAATTTCTGTCTTGAGCTTTCTTCCGATTCAAATCGAAGAACAATTTTGAAGCAGACACTAAGAAAATCCACCAKTTAAATAGACAAAAAGTTTTAAGTTCAGTGATCAAAAATGGGAGCCATAAAACTGATCCAGAAACAAGAAGTGAGCATCAGATGGTAGTTCAACCAGAAGAAAAGGGGAGGTGGCAAAATCTTCATTAGCTTGATTCTCTAAATCAAGTTGTGATGAGCACCTTTGTGCAGAACTTCTTGACCGTGGGTCCTGACCCACCCTCCCAATGTCGGGCAATGCAATCAGGGAGTTGCGAGGCGTTGAGAATTTAGTGCTAAGTGTCTCTCTCCTCCTCTCTGCACACCCTCACTCGTGAAGGTCAAGGAACTTCCATCAACCTCTCTCAGCTCTCCCAGATGATACAGATTTATGGTCATTGATAGTGCTTTAACTGCTTTATAATAAATGGTCAGCCTGGCCTAAATGAGAAACTTCAACCTGGAAAAAAAAAAAAAAAAAAAAAAAGAAAAGAAAACTGCTAGTCTAGCTCTGAAACCATTACGTTCAGTGATAGAGCAAATTCATCACACAGATTAGCTCAAAGCAACCTGTGCTGTTACTGGCTGTAACAGTACATATTAAGTGAACACATCTGTTATGCAAATGGAGTCTGGAGCTATTTTCATGAGGGGATAAAAATTTATTTTCTCACAAGGAATATATTTTGTACTTGGTTGTTTCTGTAACATGTTATTTCTGCCTTAGACAAGTTTTGCAGGTATTATATTTATTATTTCTGCTTTGATTTCTGCTTTTGAAAATAAGTTATTTTCTTCCCATGCTGTTTAGACTACTTTTGAATTAGAATACCAACATTCAAATCATGCTGTAGATATGGAGCCATTTTTAGTAGGTGTTCAACCCAGTTTATTTAAAAAACTCATACAAATTTGCTGATGCATTAAATACAAATGACACATTCTCAAATTAACTGTATAAACTGTAGCTAAATATAGCAGTTCTTATAAAAATATAATTTAAATGTCATACTTCAGTCAAGGCAGGGAAACATTCTAATTACATTGTATATCCAGGAAGTTTGCTTATTACAAGTTCACTAATGTCTTTATATTGGTTAGGAATGCCTCGTGTTCCTAGATCATCGTCTTTGTCTGACATACTGTTTTCCAGGGCACTAAGTTCAAGATCTGAAAGGTTAGAWGGCAAATATGAGCTAACTTGAGTTAACGACTGGCTTTTTTCTCTCAAAGTCTGCCTCTTTCCTACATTCAGATCAGTATCTGAGCTATCTTGTTTGCTTCTCGGTGTAGATGTTCCTTTGGTGTGTTGATCAGCTCTGTTGTCTTCCTTACTGATCAGGGCTACCTGCTCTTCATGTAATAACCTTGCTTGAAAGGAGGTATCATTAAGTAATTCAACAGCTTCGCCACCAGCTCTCCTGCTGGTTTTCACGTCACAGTTTYTCGAGTGGACCGGAGATGAAGTTGAGGGAACTGGCTGAGGAGCTGAGGTACTGTCAGCTCCTCGCCGCGCCTCTGAAACCCCGGACCGGCTGGATTCAGACTCCGAGTGTGAATATGCTGGCTGGGGGCTTTCAAGCCCCCGAGGCCCGGGACTGCTGTGACAGGTCTCCGAGCCTGCCCCTGGATAGGCAGCACTGCTGCTACCCTCCGWATACACCGTGTTCTCGGGGCTGGCAACACAGTCCTCTGAATAGATGAATTCAGAGGTGGACCCAGCGCTGCCGCCAGGGCTCGGGTTTGATCTGTGGTCGCTCACAGCAGAGGCACCGTCACCACTTCCTCCTGCACGGGCYTGTGTCGGGCTCGGTGTCCGGAGCCGGGCTTTGGCGCCTTGCTCCTTGCGGGCAGCGCCGCGCGCCGCGGCCTCCTGGGCCGTTTCCCCCGCGCGCGGCCCTTCCTCGCGTGCAGCTCCACGCTTGCCCCGCGCCCCGCAAGCCGCCTCCCTCCGCAGCTCCGCGGACGCGGTTCCTGCGCGGCTTCCCAGCGCAGCCTCCCCGCGCCGCGTGTTCTGCCGTAAACCCTCCTCTCTGCTTCGGCGCCCGCAGCAAGCCGCGGGCCCTTCTGCGGCGCTTCTGACCGGCGTCTTCTTGGGCGGGCTCCTCTCCTCCTTCGGCACCTCCGCGTGCCTCTCCCGGTGCCGCTCGCTCCTTTCGTGAGCCGCCAGCGCGCCGGGGTTGCTGCGCTGGAGCCGCAGCCGCAGCGTGTGCGTGAGCCCGTAGCGCAGCTGCCGCCGCGGAGCCGCGCCCGCCCCGCTCCTCTGCTTCTGCCTCCCTTCGGGACTCGCTGCTCCCGGCGGCGCGGGTCTCGCTGCGCCCTGCCCGGCGCGCGGGGCCCCCGCCGAGGCCGCGGAACCCCCGGCTCCCGCCGCCCCCCGGCC
>PTEX01000050.1:4117874-4186713 GCA_003342815.1 Eudromia elegans | reverse complement strand
CCGCCGCCGCCTCCAGCCGCGCCGCGTCCACCAGCAGCTCCAGCGCGAAGAGCGTCTCCCCGCCCGGCGCCGCCATGGCCGCAGCCCTGCTCCCGTGGCGGCCGCCCGTTGTCTCAGCAACGCGTCCTCGCGGAGCACCCTGGGAGTTGTAGTCCCTGGGGCCCCACGCCGCCTCTGCTGCCGCCATGTTGYCGTCTGGCCTGGCCCGGGGAGAAGTGGCGTTTGGAAGGGGCTTGTGCCTTTGTAACTTGGCCTTGTGCCCGTGCAAACTGGGAGCAGGTAAACGTGAGGGATGTGTAGGCTCTCCCATTCCATCTCCCGTCCTTCCCTGCAGTCTGGGCCCGCTCACTGTCCTCACAGCCAAGCACTCCCTGAGCTGCGGAAATGCACCAGACAGTTGTTTTCTCAGTTCAGAGGATTCATGTAAAATAATGTGACCTGAGCTCATGATGTCCRTGTAAGGTTTTAGTGCGCAGTCACCATTTGCCAGCAGAGAAGTAGCAGATGGCAAAGAAAACCTGTTCCTGCTCTTCTTTGCTCTGCTTATTCTTCCTTTTCCCTCATTTTTTTCTCCCTCCACTGAATCATAGCCACTTTTCAGAACACCAAAACTTATACAAAAAAMCATAACTTATTGTAGGCCAGGTCCCTTGCTCTTCCTTATCAAGGCACCACCTTTTACAAGCTATTTTGCTTATCATCCAAGTTCTGTTGAGAAGACACCGAGGGGTTTGGCATCTCCACTGTGCGCAGGGCTTAAATAGTAAATAATTATCCCCTCCTCGTGTCTTCCCCTGCCTTCACACTCAGTGTATAGTAGTTTGAAAAAGAAAAGAGCAGTTATGTAAGGGCTACAAGAGCGCGGCCGTTAATGCTGCTGCTGTGCAGGTAGCGCCTCGGCACCGCGGGAGGTGAAATGAGAGTCCCTTTCCCTGCCCTGTCCATGGCCTGTCATCAGTGCTCTGTTTCCCTTGTGTTTTTAGCCCCTTCCCGTTCCAGGAGGTCTGGTGGCTTGGTTGTCATTCTGCCTAAAGGGAAGATGACAGAAGATCCCCATTCCATTGGAGGAAACAAAGGATTTAACAATGGCCGGAGTTATCCTCATGCTCCCCCAGGGAAGCGGATGCAGAGGTGTTGTCCCTGTTTATTCAGATGGGCGTTTTGTTACTGTCATGTTTAGTCCAAGGTTTAAAATCTCTTTACTTCGAATCTTCCAACCCCAGAAGGCCATGGAGGCATCTTTTGGTGGTGTAACTGCAGCTAAAGTTAAGTGTTATGGATGAATTGAATTTGTATTTTAAGTCATTGAGAATCTGTACTCCAAAGAGCTTCATGTGGAATTATTAGTGCCCAGTATCCCAAAAAATCAGTTTCAATCCTGTGTTCCTGCCTGCACATGGAATATAAATACAAATTATTGAATACTTCTGGAAACTGCAGTTGTTAATGAGCTGTGCAGAGTTGGTCAGTGAGTCAGTGACAGAACAACTATTCAAATAGAAAGCGGTATAGATTTTAAAGTTTTTTTTTTCTAGTTGATGTGTTTCTGGTTGATGTGTTCTATTAACTCAGTCTTGTGATCATAAAAGCAAATTTTTATTGAATTACAGTGAAAACAACAAACTAATGGCAAGTTAGGGAAGAGAACACAGAAGACAGAGCAACCTTCTGTCATACTGTAGCCCTGGTTCCTAGTACCCACCATTGCAAGGAGACCTGTGCTCCTAGATACACACACCCCCCCCAAAAAAAAAAAAGGGGGGGGAGGGGGCTGGTCAGAAGAGAGCTGTGCAGGAAATCACCATGCCTCAAATAACCAGGATTATGGAATGCAGTTTCATTTTTCATTTTCTGGTCCTACCCAGTATGGAGGCTCCAAAATGCATATTTTCCTCTCCGTTTCAAACAAACAAAAAAGGGCATTTTTTTCTGTTACTTACCTGCTTTACAATCTGGTTCATCATCTTCCCTTTGGAAATGAGCCTTTTCAGCCCTTTCCTTCAAATTTCTTGCTTTTATTCTTTGAGAGGCATAAAAACTTTTGCTGAATATTTTGGCTGGGGATTTCTTTCAAATCCTACTCTTATGTGTCCTTGTCAGCAGCAGCCCCATCCTGTGCCAGACGTGCTTGCAATGTGCTATATTAGGATGATAATTCCAGTCTACGAGGCTGATTGAGAAGCAGATTAGTAGCCAATAGACAACAAGGTGCTTTTCTCAGAAATAACACAAACCCCAAATATATGGGTGTAGTGCCACCACTGCGTGCGGTGACGTAGCTGGTACGTATTGGGAAGGGGAGACCTTCCTTAGCTGCATTCAGTGTGTTTTAAAAGTAGCTCCATCTCTTCTCAGTTCAGTCCCTCAGTCCTCCTTTCTCAGAGCTAGACTTCAAGTCTTTTTTTCTAAAAGGTTTGAAGACAGAAGAATTTTGCTGATTAAGTGAAGTCTTTCACTGACCTCATTTGTATGTTTGATGTATTAACATTTCCTCTGAAAACATTCCAGCCTAGGCAATTGCTTTCATTAGCCAGTAACTCAGCGACTTTGGTTCAAATCAATCTTTTGAAGGCTGTGAAATGCCTTCCTTTTGCCCTTAACTTTTCTAAAATTTCAGATTTATTGATCTCTCTACTGTGACTGTGCTACAGTTTGGTTAGTTGCTGAAGTTGTACCTTTTTATGGATGAAGAAGTACAAATATTAAATGAGATCTTGAGAACACAAAGATTATGCTGGATCTGCAATTAAGTCTACTTATTTTGAYGTTGTTTCTAAAGACTACTTTTTTTTCCCCTCATAAGATCAAATGGTCGAATAAACAGTTCTTGTGTGCTGGATATAAAATGTATCTCCTTTGTGCAGTGTTTGCAGGGATAGGAATTTGCGCAAATACTYAGCCTGGCAGCATTCTGATTCAGGAGGGGGTCAGCTAGTCTGCTGCAATATTCAGTTGCAACAGTAATAGCAGTTCTCAAAATACTCCAGCTTAAAATACCACTCAGGGAAGAGTTATTTAGTCTTTTCTCAGTTGTCTGTTGAATCAGCCACTTGTCAAAGGGTGATAAACAGGAAGAAAATCAGGAATAAGGATGGCAGCCTTCTGTAACTCCCTCAGTTATCAACAGCTCTCATCTTCAGCTCAGAAAAATCAGGAACTAAATTGCAGGAGCAAAGCAGAAGGTTTCAGCTGAGGGCTTTGCTCTGTATTTTAGGTTTTTCTCTGGGAGAGTTAGGAAGGGTTTACAAATGGGTAATGTCAAACTGGAAAGTTAAATCCATTCAGAAGTTGTTTTCTGTATGAGTTTTCAGATGCAGTTTTGCAGCGATCTCCCTTATTTTCTGCATCCAGATTCTAATTCCTGCTCCTTGATTCTGTTCTGACCTGGCTCTGGTGCTATATGGAGTAATCTGGGAGCAGCTGTAATGGTTTTATTGGCCCAAGCCCCAGTAGGCACCTCACAGAAATGAAGATAGTGGGGTCTCTTCCCAGTTCCCAAGGTGTCCCTTCCTGTCCACAAAATGCCCCATATGTTGGGTATTCCAGACAGCTGGTCCAGAGTCAGTCAGCCATACGGCACCAAAACACCTCCCTTGTGTTTTTACTTGAAGATGCTTGTTACCTACTCCTCTTCCAGTATGATGATAGCTCTCAAGTTAATTCCCACTCTGTTATCTTTAGCAGACATTGGGAGTGTTAAAATCAACATTACTTGCCTAGCTGYGTGACCCTTCCCATTTGGCAAACACCAGTGTGTTTCCTGTCCTTTTAATGCTTTCATTGCTGGCCGTAGGGTTTTTCTTTCTCGGCRAGGTGGGAGCTGAGGCTCCTGGCTGAGGCACCTCTGCAGAGCCAAGGGGGAGGCACACGGGGTTGTTTTCGCATTACCTCATGGGGGCAGAAAATGGTTGGCTAAGTGCAGCTCCGTGGCGTTCACAGCCAGCTCCAAAATACAGCCCGTGCCAGCTTTCCTTCTGATTCCAGATTTCGCCAGGGATTAATGGGACTGCGGCTAAATGCAGCTTCTCCTTCTCTGCTGGGTGCTCCTCGTTATCTCGCTAAGACTTGGGAAAGCTCCGTCTCAGTAGATACTTAAAGGAAACGCAGAAAAACCTGGCGAATACTTGAGAGAGAATGAGGTTGTGAGACCCAAGTGGAAGCAGGATGTTACAGATGCTTAGACAGTTATATTGAACATGACAATGTGACATAACATAAGGGGTCAAGTCTAAGCTGATTTCCTTTACTTAAACAAAAGTTCTTATTCAAACCAATAGACATTTTGCTGAAAAAAAAAATAGTGAAGGGTCAACTTCAGGATTCAATCCATTGAATATTCATTGTATAGTGTCCAGCAGCATGCAAAGACTATTTCCTTAAATAACTCAGCGTCACTAGCACATGAGGGCCTTACTATCCGGATTTCCTTGCATTTTTTGTAAAACCTCATGAACTTATTTGCTATAAATGGAAATTCAGTGGTTTCACATGCTATAATTTAGCATTAATGAGTTTATAATCATTTAAATTGTGATATCTTCTCATTCAATAGCTGGGAAGCTCTCAGAAAGTCCTCAAAGGAATCAGTTTATTTTCTTAGGCCTCACAGTTACCACCTCATGCCTGTCATGCATGTATGCATTGAAGGACAGAAGGATTTCAGGCATATGGTTACCATAAAGGACAGCTTAGGCCTGCATGGATGCGTGCACATAGGTTTTTCTAAAGTGGAGAAAATATTAATKATTTTCTTCAAGGGGTGGGTCTCTCTACAGTTCTTGTTTGAGCTAAGGGAAGACTAGGTCCTCAGCCACTCCCAGCGTGTGGCTGTCTCCCTGTAGGCAGAGGTTTCTGCCTCTCACCAGCACTCCCCAGAAAGCTGCGTTTGCAGCAGCATTCCTGTAGCTCAGCCTGTGAACCACCAAGGTCAAATCAGAGTTCAGCTCTCTGACAGAGCTTCCCACTCTGGAAGCTCTGTGAGCCTCAGGGTGGTTTTTAAGCTGAATTCAACAGTTAGATGAGATTTTGTTTAAAAAAATAGAGGTGTCTGCAAATATTTGACTAGGAAATGGCTAGTACCAAGCACATTGTACCATCACACTGGTGACATGCATTGTTTAGTCTGTCAAAAATACCATTGTAAAGTATGTTTTTTTCTTTTCAGTACAGTTGTTTTGTTCATTGCACGTTTCGAACCTCTAAGCTCTCTTTTCCCTTTAAAATCAAATTAAAATCAGTTTGACTGCTTTAGAGCTTTCCTGTTGAGATGTCAAAAGATAAAGAGCCAAGGATGTTAGAGCTGAGTCGCAGAGCTAGATCAGATGCTCCTCGCTACTTGTGCAAGAGGCTGAACAATACACAGCCGCCTTCCTGGTAGAAAAGGCACTGCAATATTCTGTCCTGCATAGTGACCGGGAGGTARGAAGCTGCTTCTGGAGGTGGTGGTGAAAACAGGGCCCAAGTAGCCCAGTACTTCTCATGTTCCCTCTTATTTTCTGGGGGAACATGGTGGCAATCTTATAGTTTGGCAAGTAGGGCTGTGAAGAAAGGTGGTTTTCTCCCCTGGGTTGCCTGGCACTGGGATTTCCCTCCTAATTATGAGGTCCTTTCCTTGGCTAACAGCTTTGTTTCGGGGCTCTCAACAGTAGTGTCCCTCAGGCCCTCTCAGTCGTTTGATGCTTCTGTCCTTAGGGAGGCAGGAATTTTTGGATATTTCTCACTAGTACCCTACTGTCACCCCTTAACTGCCTGGCTGCTGTGCCCCATGGTGATGGCTGTGGTGTGAAACTTAAATGAATAGAGAGGGCAGAGTCCTGGCCTGCTCTGTCGCTTTATTGATCAGAGAGAAGGAACAGACTATGTTGGAGCATGCCAAGTGTGGGGATCTGGACACCTACTTCTCAGTCCCACTTCCCTTCCCYAGGTTTCCTTAGAGTCCTTATTTTCCCTAGAAATCTGATTTCTGTGTGCCCAAGTTCCCCTCATAAAACAAGACCTGTGTTTCACGGAGAGGGTGTTTGAGTCAGTTATGTCAGGAAGGGGATGTTTCTCTTGGGCACAGAGGTCACAAAGCCCCTCTGCCACCTTAGAGGCAACGTGCCAYCATTGGGATTGCTTTGCCCACTTCCGAAAGGGAGCACGGCAGCCATGGGATGGGGCAACTAATGCAGGAGCCTCTGCACACAGCAGGAGGAGAGGCTGGTGGAGATGAAACCCTTGCTCAGAGACTCGACCGCCTCCATGCCACTGGTGGGCCAGGCTGCCCCCATCCTACCTCCGTGTGACCTTCTCTGAGATATTTCAGGGATGTCCTCAGCCCGGTGAGTCGAGCTGAAGCAGCTGTTACTGCCTCAACACAGTGTTTCCTGCTTTTGCTGATAGGCATTTTAAGCTTATTACTGTTGCAGCGTGGTTCTGTGCGTTTCCTATTTGAGCAGTTCCTGTTGGAAGCATGTATTGTTTGGGAAGACATGGCATTAATTATTATGTGAGCTATTTGTTGTGTGGGTGCTGCAAAGAAATAGATGGGAACTATTCCAAATGGTTTTTAATGAGTTCAGTCATCCAAGATCCTGATTTCCATCTCATAAATAATAAACTGTCCTCAATATGCTAATTCAAATTTGCCTTTAAATTGCTTATTTTAATTTTGAAAAGGAAATAATCAAGAAGAAAAAGTTCTGGAAAATGCAAACCTGCCCTTTTTTGGTGGTAGGGCACTCAGAGGTTGCAGTATCTCATCCTATTCCAAATATTAAGTCCTGAGATAGTGGCCATGTGGCTCAGCAGGTAATGGTTTCAGTGTCTTGAAGAGTGAAATTCAGAATTTCACTTGAAGAGTGAAATTGTCATTGCAGCAAATGAAAATATGCATGAAATCTTTACTCGGTAAAGGAAAGGTCCCTACAGGAAGGGCCTTATCCAGTGAGCCCTTTGCCGTCTGCTTTCGGTGAGATCTCCGGCCTCAGTTTCTGGGCCTCGTTTGCTGTCCAGGCCAATGGTGGCTAAAAGTGCCCCTCTGACAACAGACGTAGCCCCTGGCAAAGAATCGCGTGTGCTCAGCAGTGACCCATCTGCTTCATCAGATGCAGCATCAACAGTCTTTCAGGCAAGTTGCATCCAGTCTTGCTGTAGTGGGTGATGATTTTTCAAAAAGCTTTCTCGTATTTGCAAATATTTATGTGAGGCATGAATGTACCAGCAGCCAGGCTGATGGTTTAGCTCTTTGCTAACTGTAAGTAGACTTATTTCTGCTCCAAGTGGGCAAATCATTGCAATCAGAGATCTGGATAGCAGTTTAACAGTTACTCACAAGATTATTCTGTTCTGAAAACATCTTTTTCATTCATTTTTTTTTCTCAGCATTTCATCTTCAGTAAATACATATCTCCATTTTATGTGAACCTGTGGTCTCCCAGGCCTGTCTGTAAGCCCAGACTATACAATCACATGTAGCAAAGCATTGTAAAAATAGTGAAATAAAAGAAAACGAATTGCATTTTTGACACTCATTAGCCGCTCACACATTATTCAAGTTTGTTAAGGTTTGACATCTAATAGATAGATGAGAATAAAAGGTCCTGCAGACATATCTCACTGGAAACATAGTCAGAGAAATTTGATTTCAAGACACAAGACAGTAAAATCCAAACAGGTTACTCTGTTTCCTGCCCTGGAAGGAATGGCAGCTATTTGAAACATTAATATCCTCAGTCAGGCATTGCAAATATTAGTTCTTAGTTCCTTCAAGGGATAAAAAGAGATAAAAATAGAAGCCACTCTGAAACCTCCCAGAGGCTGACAAATGCGTTCATTCATTTCTTTATAATGCCATCTTTCATGAAGGCTTTAACACTGAAAAATTCTCAAGGGAGGTTTCCTTTCCCCCCAGTTCTTTCTCACTTGCCTGAAAAGCTATCTGTACAATTGCAAGGAGAAGGGGGTGAAATACTTTCTGCAAAGTCAGCTGTGCTCTGTAGGCTGACCTGAAGCTGGAGGAAACCCCAAGACTGTGGGCGCCTCAAGACCGTGGGAGCCCCAAGGACGTGGCACCGCGGTGCGGAGCAGCATGGAGCCAGGCGCACTGTAGCAGGATATGCTGGGACCGCCCTCGTAGATTGAGGGGTGGCTATGTGACCTCTCAGCCCAGGATAAGCAGAGTGCAGTGCCTGCGTTTCCRATCTGCGTGTGTTCATGAGGAACAGAGATGCGCACTTGGCAAAACAGGCATCAACTTGCAGCAACTAACATCTGACTCTCTGTTCCTCTGATTTATGTGTCTTCCCAGTTTGCTCATGTCCTCTCTTAAAGCCTGCAACCATGCCACTTAACTGAGCTGACTTAGTTTTGCCCTCTGCTCCAGCGGGAGAGAGAGGGAGGCTCTTCCAGGGCTATCAGTATTAACTCAGTATTAACTGAGTGCTCTCCGAGGAGTCTCTTTTTGTCTGTTGATTATAGAGGAAAGCAAGAGTGACTGCAGTCTKGTTTACCTGGCTCCCTTAAAAGTCTAAAATGGAGTGGGATGATCCTGACCCCTCTATGAGCTTGGCAGACCAACAGAGCAGAGTCAGATGCTTGATTTTTGATATGCTATTTTAAAGGCCCTTCTTCAGAATTGGAGTAATAAAGCAAAGCCCAGCACCTTGTCCACCAGGATTTAAAGCTGGAGCCTGGAATGGCTTTATTGCAGGTGGAATTAATCTGACCAAATGTAGACAGAAAATAGAGGAGATAAAGTGTACCCTGGAAGTATCTATTTCACATTGCAGGCTATAAAGGAACCGAGAGGCAGTAGCTCAGGGGTAGCCAAGTACAGCTAGACATATGTAGATAAATGGCATCCACTCCAGCTGCAGAGCTCCCTCCACGGCTCTCCTTCCCAAGTGGAGGACTGGCCGTGCAAGCGCGCTGAGAAGCACTTGACTCAGCAGGTCGGTGCCGCYGGGCCTGCTGCAGACGCGCGCTCCGGAGCACCTGCGCCGTCTCAGTGCAGGAGGCTGCCCGCTCCAGAGAGCGAGCAGCGCTCCTGATCTGTGCAAAAAGACCAAAAATGATGGGAATCAAGTCCTGGGAGGAGGATGGGAGAGATTAAGKGCATGGTTTAAGTCCTCCTGACTAGCAGATGTGCAGGGTGATGCTTGCGGCTGCTTCCAGGGAGTGGAGCGGGCCCTGTGCTGCTTGAGAACAACAGGCAGAACGCAGCAGTCTCCGATATGCTGATTGGGAGGAGAATTGCTTCCTGCCTCCAAATCTGGTGATTAGTTCAACACTGAGCAAGAGCAGACAGATGATGGACGCTGACATCTCAAGGGCTATTGCTGAACCTTGCTGCTATCAGTGACCATATTTACATCCTTAACTGTCCTAGTGTAAAGTAAAAGATTCTTCTTAACTTTATCTGCAGAAAGCTAAAGATGGTGGGGAAAACGTAGATCATTAACCAAGAAYTACAGCCTAGACAGTTTAATTATGATTATTTAACTATGCTAGTCTAATTCTATGCCTATAATTTTCCATATGCACAATGAGAAGAATTCCAGCGGGAGGTTACATTTTTCCCCCCTTAGAAACAAAGGATCTGCTTTATAACATACTTGTTATTTTGTGCTAAGCACAATCTCTAGGTATGTGAGAGACAGATCTTTAAACAATATGCTATGATCTTATCTGAACTGCAGGCTGGAGGAAACATTATTGATATAAATTATGGCAGGATATTTGCATAGTCATGGTGGGATGTGCTGGAAACCCTTGCAAAATCAGACAGGCAAGTATTAGCTTAACAGCTAAATGACTGTACACTCTCTTCAGCAAAAGAGAACAGAAAGCTTACAGGTACAGTCAGCGGAGAGAAAACATGCTGATTATGATTTTCCATCTCTGACATACCAGATTGCACAGGGAGGGGAGGGCTGGTAGCTACATACAAAGAAATCTAGCTCTAGCTCACTAGTTCAAATGTGGCTCAGTAACTCAGCCTCTGGTGTCTGAAGGCTCACAGGGGCCCAGGGGAAAGGAGTTGACATTCCTGAAGTCGTTAGTAGACGAGAGGTGACATTCTACAAATGACCAAACAAAACTAATTGGTTCCTCTGCTGGTGTTCTCGAAAGAAGCTAGTAAATGAACAGACATTGCCAGTGCTACTCAGGAGACCAAGCTAAATTATCATAATAGACCCCTCTGGCCTAAAAATCTGTGCATCACTGAGAGGTACTCCCTTGGTGTCAGGGTCAAGATATGTRTTAGTATAATTTAAGGACAAAGTGCAGCTCATAGTGTGGATAAAAATGTAGTTTGRCTTTTGAGGTAGTAATTCTGGCCACTTTCACACATTCTTTTCTTGCTCAAAGAAAACCAAGCAAACTCTACWGGCTTTGCTCCTCGAATAAAGGAGAATGTTCTCCTGCTGTAAAGGGCTTCTCTCCTTGAAGCTGTAACCTAGGAGTACTGGCAAAGCTGGAAACATCAACTTTACCCAGGCAACTAAAAACATTCCTTTATATTGTGCCAATGGTTGCACCTTCTAGTGCCTTGATGCCATTATGGGATGTGTTAAGGTTACAGATAATCTACAGCTCCAGATCTGGAACTGAAGCTTCCCTAGCATCAGAAGTGTTGGTGCTGGTTATACTCCATGTCTAGCTGCTTTTTGAGTTGCAAAAGATTTCCATTTCTAGTATAACACCCTGTAAAAAAGGAGCATGCACTGAATGCTCTTGTTAAAATTCGTGCTCTTATTAAAATTCCTTTCAATTTCTTAGGCTTGCTTTTTCTTTTATTAGTTAGGAGTGGTAGGGGCTGGTGGAGGTTTTTAAAAGACCTTTTCAGCCAGGATAAAATATATTTATTGCGCCCCAGGTCCGGCCTGCTGGCTGAGATGTTGGCCCTGTGCTGGTGCACAGGCCCATCGGAGCCCTGAGGGAGCTGTGTGCACATGTGGACATGTGTGCACAGCKTAGAGATGAAAGGGTGAAAAGCAACAAAGTTCTGCCAGATGCACAAAGTAAATGAGCAGAAAGAAAACTGTAATTCCTCACTTCTGCAGTCACTTTTTTCTTATCATCTTTAGATGAGTGTGGTAGCCAAGTTAACCACATTGTCCTTTTTTGTTGTCCTTGACTGTATTTGTATCTTTGCACTTATTGTTGGGTTTTGTCATGTTATTAGCTTCCAAGTGTGGTATGCCAAATGCGAGGCTTCTGCTCAATGCCATAAGTCCCTTCCTGCCAATTTTACTTAGGCARTACTCCAAGCAGGCCAAGTGAGTTTGGCTTCTTCCCTAAAAGTTCAAAATGTCCTCACTTGTTCTTAGGATCCTTCATGGGCTGCCACTTCGGATAAATTCAGGACCTTGGTTCTGGATTCTTTCCCCCATCAGGGAGATCAGGCTTCTTCCTTTGCGAGCTTGCACCTGACCTGAATGAGAAATAAACAGAAATGAGGACACAGTGAGGCTGGGGAGGGTTTCTTCACTAACGCACATCTTAGAGGAATTCACTCCCGTGCTACTCACTACGTTTTCATTCTGCCAAGTTCCTGGGTGAGAGCTGCAGGAGCTGCAATAGAGAAGTAGGTCAGGAGCAGATCTTGCGAATTTACTCAAAGGGCCAAGAGCACAGTTTGTGTRGAAGAAGGTGACAAAGAGGAAAAGAAGACATATTAAATCTTTGAGRGGGAGAGATGGAGAGGAAGGTTGGAAGTTTAGGTAGGGTTTCATGCTCGAGCATCATTATACTTGCCTGCAGCTGGCATTCTTACAGTATCTGAAAACGTCTTCAGCTTCTTTAGTGGGGCTTTCATGGGCACTTCAGAGTCTCGTAAACTGCCGATGTGCTTTTAGCAGGAAGGTCTGACTTCCTGGAGGTACTTCACTGCGCCCTGGGTGAGCAACGTGCTGGTCTGCTGCATACACATCCAAGTGTGCAGCTGCACCCTACTGAGACCTGGGGAAAAGCAACAGCAGGAAAAAAAAAAAAAAAGAGCTCTTGCAAGATGGGCAGTTTCCTTGGCAATCTGGTGGGCATGTGGTGTCTTTACAGGAAGAAAATCCATGGAAGGAATTTTTAGGTTGAGGGAAAAACACCGTCCTCAGTGTTGACTTTGGGAGTGAGCTCTGAAAACACATCCTCGCTGGGTGATACACACTGCTTATCTAACACACACACACACACACACACACACACACACACACACACACACACACAATATACATCTCTAGTTTCTATTCTCCTCAACTTTTTGCCATGCTAGCAAAATTTCTTGCAAACAGCTAGTGTCATGAGATTTCCTATTTAGGGCTAAAATCCAAGGTGGTTTCTCTAGCACAGAGTTTAACCCCTCATACACTGAACTGTAATCTGATTTTAAGCAAAATGTGACTGTGGCTCTTTCAGCACATCTATAATTTCAGCTAGAAGCCTGCCAACTTCCAGGAACTATGATAGACATGTACATTGTATATGCATTTCATTTGCTCTAAATTAAAATCCTTGTTGGTTGTTAGGATTTTTGCTGTTCATTTTTCTTTGAGTGATTTTAATTCATTGTTCACCTTTATTTACCTAACAACTAGAATTCATTTTTTGTTTGTTCAGTTTAAAAAAAAGTTAATATGATACAGAATTTGAATTGCTATAAAAGTCCTTTTGCATATGCATTCATTCAGAGGAAGGGCAATTAAGGGAGAGTTTCTTACCAGCATCTTCCTTTCATGAGGAAATTTCCTCTTTAAAACGAGTTTGCATTTGGGACTGTTTCCTACAGATCAGGCAGTTCCTGCATTTGGTGGTGTGAAATCATTTCCTACCTTCAGTTAAAATGAATACAGTCGCTGCCTGTTGTTTTTGCTCTATCAATAATACATTGATTGATGGGCAATAAACATTTTATAAAAGCTGTTAAAACAAAATGGAACAAAGTCTTCCTTGCATCTATCACTAAGAGACTTTTTTATTTCTGTTCTGTGAATTCTCTCCTTTTCCTTTTGAAAGTTAGTAATCTCTGCCAAGAAAGCACCAACAGGAGACTRTTCATTATCATCATAATATACAGGTTTAAAGGAAGACTGTCAACTCAGACAGTACATTCCTGCCTGAAATGTTTTACCTGCTAGTATTATGAGGAGAGCATGGTATTTATGGAGAGCTTAGAGGGGATATATTTTCCCTGTTTTTTACTTTTACTTCGTCCTTCTAACATTTTTCTTAATACCTAGCCTTAAAGATTCCYGTATATCCCATCACTTTGCTCCATGTCCCCTTAGAATGGGGGCACAAAATGCAGTTTTAAAAATTCATGTGCAGAACTTCAACAAATAGGCAGGAATTACAGGTGGAACAGTAAAGCTGAGGCTGGGGTTTTGTTTTGATTTTTGGTACATCTGAAAGTCTTGGTAATTACTCTTTAGACAACCTCGTGTGTATCTGGAGTAAAGCAGTGATGTGAACAGGGGTGCTTCTCAACCATCAAATCCCTCCTGCAGCCGCATGCGACAGCGTGACCCAGGAGCCTCCATAATGGCCTGAATACATCCAGGATGGTGCAGTGAGACCTGTGCTGAGAAAGTGGCCGTCAGGGGGTGGTTGTGGCAGATGTGAGCTATTTATGTCTTGGGCAGTGACCACAAAAGGCCACCATGGAAAGGCTTTGGGACCATTCATTACATTCGCGCCTGCCAGGGAAGAGTGCTCAGGGTGCCACATGCCATCAGTGGCCTTGTGTGCTTGGCACAACTATCAGCCCAGGGAAGATCTCCCCGCATCTTCCACTGCTCTACTACTATACTGACAACGTATTTTCTGCTCAGGTGGAGGTTGGAAAGGCTGACTTTGTGTGCTTGGCCTTTACCTGGGCTCATGGACAGCTTCCAGATCCCTGGAGATATCTGGCCCACTGGCCAGGTACCTTTCATTTCTATTTGCATGTCTTTTTTGCCAAGTTATTTATATATTGTTGTCTGGGCCGCTCGTAGTGATCCTGGAGGCAGTACTGGCACCTTCACCGAATCCAGGGTTCGTAACAGCTGTCACTGAAAGAAACAAAATGCAATTTATAATCTGCAATATCTGATTGGGAATTTCATTGTTTTATCCCTTGGCATTTTGTGCTTGACTTTTGCATGCTTTGTAGATCTAATGAAACATTCTGAGCTGCATCAAATTCTTTTCTCTCTTTTTTTTTGGTTATATTTTATTTCTTTTCCTTGCCCCATTTTTTCAGGGGAGTTTCCTAGGGTATGCTCTTCTGTTTATAAGCAGTATATAACAGTTCATGCACTGTTTTAGCTAACTTGATATTTAATGTTCTTTATGAGTTACTCAGTTGTGTATAATAATCAGTTATATACTATACTTAATAGGAGTTTTTTTCTCAGAGTTCTGAGAACTTATCTTTTTCTTTTTTTTTTTACAAAACTTACAATTTGTTTACAAAATTAACAATTTTTTTTTCAACAAAAATTACATGGCAGGCCAGTGAGGAGCTAAGGTTTAGATAAAGCAGAAATGATAACCAATAAACTGTCGCTAGTTAGAAGCTACTTGGAAAAGGGGAGAAAATGATTTTTTTTTTTATAATGTGTAGTATGGCTTGCCTGCTGATATGCCTCAACCATATGAACAGAAAAATGATCGTGCTTTTCCTCACAGGAGAAATTCTCAAAGATTTCCTATGCACCTGAGTTCTGTCCCCCGTCCCATTGCGTTTTCTTAATTAAATTTTATCATGAATTGATTACATATAGAGTTTCCCATGGGGATGTAGGAGAGAATTTACTTTTATTCTCATATCCGTAAAGCCTGCTGTTCAAATCTTTTCTCTCTGTCTGCCTCTTTTTATTACGAAGATTTGCTGATTGCAATTTGATTACCTGTTCAGCTTTTTACAAATTATGTTACTCTAATTGAAGCCTAGAAATAGAAAACCAATAAATGGCTCTAAGTTAACCTTAGAAACATTTGATTTTGTATTATTCTGTTCACCACAAGATTCTGTGTTATAGTAGAATATGCTTTTTGAGTCTTCATAGAAAATACATTAAAAAAAACCCCAAAAATACGTGTGTTTATTCAGCAGCTCCCCTCAGACGTTGCAAATGCAGACAAGTGCTGGGTTCATTGCCATTTTATAAATAAGACAAATGATATCGTGGTGGAAACTAGGACTCTTCGAGGGAGATATTCAAACAGTTCCTAAGGAGGTTCAAGACTTGGGTCTTATTCAGAGGCAGGTTTACATAAGTCAGAGATTCCTGTTAAATGAAGGAGTGTTTTTCAGAGGGAAAAAGCAAATTTGCTCTGTTTGCATTCCTGATTGAGTTCCTCCTGTGGGCAAATCGAGCTCTCCACGTCGGTAGTGGGATATTCTTTAGAGCTTCAAGCTGTCCCAGATTCTCTCTTCAGGATTATACTGTGCATGAATGGTAGTCTCGCTGCAAAGGCTTTTCCTCCCAGCCCGGGTGCTGGAGCGAGGCTCTCAGCGGAGCTGTCCCCATCGAGGACAGCCCATGAGTTCCCCCCCTTGCAGATGGTGACATTCGTGTGTTAGCTGTGTGCAGTGCACTGAGCTGGCTGCTCGCTGGCTCTTCAGCTCGGTGCCCCTTGGTCCTCTCCTGATGCATCATGCTGAAACCTTTTGTTTTGCTGCAGCTTAACTAGATTACTCTTGTGTCACCAAGGCCCTGCAATGCTAGAAGGGCTGGTTAACATATATATGAAAGCCATAGCTCACAGCCATGCTGCCTGTGACACATACTCTTGTCAAAGTCTTGGATCAGGCAAAAGCATTAAAAGGTCATGAGTGACACGAAAAAGATCCTGAAACAGGTCCAACAAGTAAAAACAAACAAACAAACAAAATTATATATATATATCTAACCTCTTGGGAAGAGGTCATTTTTTATTTAGTACATTCTTATTTTTTGCTTCCTTGCCCACGTGATGGTGCTGGAGCGATTAGAGCCTCCCTGGATTTGTGCCGAAGGACTCTTGTTGCCAGACACCTGCACTCTGTAGCTGGCAATTTGGCTGGGAGGTCGCAGGCAAGTTGCAAGTAATGCAGAAGCCACATCTATCTCCCCCTCCTCTGAATGCCCAGAACTACAAGGAGGAGAACCCTAAGGTATGTCTCACATAGTAAGATGTAGGGTGCATTTTTCTAGCTTATATGTGGTCAGCAGTTATGTACGGAGGGTCTCTGTGGAAGGCATCGCATCCCTCATGGATCAGAGCTAGCAACCTGCCTGCTGTGGAGCTGGGATGGTGATGGCAGTGCTGCTAACACACCCTGAAGGCCAATTTGCAAAATGCTGCTTGCGCTGCTTGCTCAGGCAATTAGTATAACCCGCTTGCCTGTAAACGTCCTTTCTGTTGTTGTATCATTAATCTTAACAACGTCAACCTGCTCCCCATATGCAGTTCAGTTTTACAGCTTCCCAGGGTGAGAGCCAAGGCCGCATTTCATACTGGAGTGGAGAGTATTCACTCCCCAAGCGCTGCTGATGCCCGAGATCGGCCGTGTCCTAGTGATGGAGACCAGGTGCTCAGAGGTGCCCGTTGTGCTGCACAGGGAACCCAGGCACCTTTCATCTGTCACTGCCTGATCGCTGCAAGGGGAGGAGGGTTTTCTGTGGGAAGCGTGAAGTCTGGTGGGAGAGGCCCGTGTCCCTGGGCAGTGGTGTCATACGTGGGGTGGTCGAGGCACTGACAGAGGCGAGGGATGCACAGAAACATGTGGGAGTTGCTGCTTTCCTCCTCTAGAGAGATTCGGTGGTGTCTGCCCTCATGGAAGGGGGAGAGGAGATGATCCATTTTCTCAAGGCTTTGTGCTTTTTAGAAGGCTGTGGATATGGGGAGGTCGGCCCAACTCCTTAACCCTTTCAATACAGTCTACAAGAGAATAAAAACAAAAACTCAGCCCACCAACAGCCCCAGACTGTTTGCCTATGAACAGAAGTCCCTTCACGTGACTGACCATCTTTGGCAGTCTTTAAAATTGTTTAAAATGGAACATAAAAGCAACCATGTAAATATAAGCTTTGTTTCAGCTCACAATACAACAATGAAGTGTTCCTTGTTTTGTTTTTTCTTTGTTTGTTTGTTTGTACTGGGCAGTGAGAAAGCTCAGCATCGGTTCCCTTAACTCCAAATAAAGCAGGATGGGCAAATCCAGAGGGACTGTCGCCAGGAAGGTTTCTGTGTAAAAGTGGCTATTTACTGTAATGAAGATTTCTAAATGCATTTTGCAATAACGTGAGAGAAGTGGCCCTTTGAACGAGCGCTGCACCGCGGTGAGGGACTTGAGGCGTTGTTAAGCACACGTGTCCTGGGCTAAGCCCCTAAGGAAGGGCCCGCGCTGCTCCCCAGGGCGCAGCGGAGCAGGGCTGGCCTGTGTGTGGAGGTGGCGCCTGCCTGGGGACGGGGCCCTTTGGATGAGAGCCCCCTTCTAAAGGGGCCCCGCAGGCTCCCTCTGCCTGCATGCGGCCTGCGTGAGCCCGTGGGCACACTGCTGCTGACCCGGGCCATTCCCCCGAGCTGCCGCCATGGGATCGCTGCTGAGTGGATGTGCAACTGCCACGGAAATTCGTGGCCACGGCCGCCGCCAGCTGCAGAAAGTGGCCTCTCCCAGCCCTGCCTCTGGTTTGCTGGAGGGCACCGCAGTAGGAACCTGAAAGGCAGCAGCGGATGCCATCGTATTCAGCTGCTGCGGAAGCTAAAGAGCATTAGATGCTCCTTTTAGCCAGGTCCTCTGCTGCCGTAAAGAGGCTCTGCCTTGCCAAAGTTGACAGAGCCCCACCAGATTACTCCAGCTCACGGTTTGAATCGCTCAGGCCATGTCCAAGTATCTGCCGTCTCTCATTGCAGGCAGGTGAAGCCTTGGTGAATACCGAACAAGATCTTGCAGTCGGGGGATTTTAATAAATAAAAATATATTAACAGAAACCAGAGTAGGGCCTGTTGGCTCTCGCCCGCGTTTGTTTTGGTGTCTTCTCCCTGCCTTCCCTTCTTTGTTCAGTGCAATCACATCTGCATCACTATGGTAACTAATGAAGGATTATTTAATTTACCAACCTCTGAATGCGGTCGGTTACTGTTAAAAATATTCCAACACTCTGTGACATACGCGTGCACACAAACACATAGAGTCTGTCAGTCAGGAAAAACTGCCGGTGCTTGATATTCTCATTTCAGTCTGAAATCTGTTTACCTGTCTCTTCGGATGGGGCTGAGAGCTTTATCCAGTGTGACGGTGGCCACAAGCTAAACGGTGGGTGCAGATAAGCACAGTTGTATTTTTCCATGTTCCCTGTCAGCGCGTATCAGCTGTCAGCGAGCGCACCCAAAACCAAAGCCGCACCGTGCGCATCCCGCAGGATTCTGCCCTGCTCCTCGCTCCTCATAGTTGACGTGTAGCCACGGGAAGTTTTCAGAAGAAAAATGGCTTTTCTGTTTGTTTATTTTAAAGAGCTGGCCTAGRAATGGTGTTCTGGGAGAACTGAAAGGGGAAAGATAATTATCATTGGCTTTGCAAATGGTCAGTGAGCCTTCGGCCATCTGAAATCTTGAAGAAAAGGCTAATCTGCAATTTGTGGGGAAATGGTAGGCCTGCTCTGTGTTATTCCTGAAGGCTGATTTAGGTGGAGACTGATGGGAAAAGGCAGCTCCACATCCCCTTGCATCATGCTTTTTGCCAGCTCTCTGCTTATTTCGGTGCTTTGACGAGCTTGTGGTTTTCAGGAGATGCCCGGGAGCCTCAGATGAGCTTTGCTCGGGGGACTCAGTTTTATTCTGCGCTACAGCATCGTGTAGCTGACTTGTAAAGGCAGTCCTTTCTATAGAGTAAAATACCGCTGCTCCCGGGGGAGCAGGCAAAGTTGGCGTTTCTCTTCTTCGTGGCCGCCTGAGGAAGCAGGATGACAGGGTAGGGAGGCCTGCACCTGGCTCGAGGCCAACCGTGGAGGCGAGGAGAAGCAGGAGCCTCTGCTGGGAAGTGCGGCTCAGTGTTACATGGGGCTCATTTCTCTGTTGGGGAAAGCACGGCACGCTGGACAGTGAAACCTCRTTGGTGCCCACCAGTGCCGGGAGATGGGCAACTTCTGTCCCTTGGGCTCTTTGGCATCCCTTTGGGACRCTCCAATGCAACACTGCCAGGCTGYGAGCACTCATTCCTGCCACTTTGAATTGCAYATATATGTATGGATACACACACTGTGCTAGTAGTGGCCCAACTCAAAAAATAACTGCTTTGTACAAGTAAAACTCAAGCCTCTTGGTGACTCGGCACCTTGCCCGGCCCTTTGAGCAGTTTTTGACATGGTGGCTGCACTTTGTTGGCATTACATATCCGAAACAGCAAGACCAAGGATTTCCAGCTCATGTCCTATCGTTGATGTATATGTGCAATGATCCAGACAGCTAGATTTATTATTGGTTACATGGAGCAATAACTGGTTGTATTATGGCCTTCAGTTAACTTGCGGTAAGATGAAAATAGGGGTACTAAACAGAATGAATTACTATATCCTAACACTGCTTTAAAGTTAAAGTTGGACCTAGATCCACCAAAACTGCAGAATTATGTGGTCCCTCTGCAACAAATGTTTCATCTCAGTGCCCATATCCAGGACAGGCATCTTTTAAAAATCTCTCTCCTGAATCCTGGATTCCCATGAGCACAAAGCAGCAGAGTCCTGGAAAAGAAGTGGACAAAGTATAAATCCTTACCCCCTGGCATCCTCTACCTCTAACTCCTTGTTAAATCTGARTCTCTGCTCCCAAATTCCAAGGAGGCTGATCTAATTTAATTTAATTTCTTGCTTTACAAATGCTTAAAAATAAAGGACATGCCCGTTATGTGCTGCACTGCAACTCACCTGGAAGCTATTGAGTTTCCCCAAAAGAAAATCATGGCCATCTTACAGGGATGAGTCATCTCTAGCAGCTGGGTGAGAGATGATGTTCTAGTCGTGCACAACTTTGAGGTTAAAAAAACAAGTAAAACACCTTCTWGTTTCCTTCAGGGCTGAAACCAAGTTCCTCATATTTTTGTGAAGAAAAAAAAAAAATGTGGGAAGGAAGAGAGAGCCTAAGYTAGTTTCGCTAACAATTCATTAATCAACTCACATCGAGTGTGAAAGATTCACCTTTGCCAGTCTCCTGCATTCCAGACAAGTGCTTTGACCACAGAAATAACAGGGCT
Source organism: Eudromia elegans (assembly GCA_003342815.1). Taxonomy (NCBI): domain Eukaryota; kingdom Metazoa; phylum Chordata; class Aves; order Tinamiformes; family Tinamidae; genus Eudromia; species Eudromia elegans. Next base: position 4,166,519 of record PTEX01000050.1, on the reverse strand, counting down.
CTCTAAGTTTCATTTTTTATGCAAAATGGAACCGTGCCAACCTGTGAGACTCTGACTTCAGTAGGCAGTTAATAGCTTGGTGATTTATAGCACCTGCCTAGCACACGGGGGTCCTAAGTTCAGGGCGGTGAGAGCCCGGGACTTGGGGCTATTGTCGATGCTGAGCCTCTCTTGGGCTTTGAGCATAAATCACGTCTTGGAGATGAGAAATCTSTTCTGACAAAAGTTTTGGCAATGCTGGTATGTTTCCCTGCAAAACACTTGTTTCAGTGACCTGGTATTTTCTGATAAGAGAACATTTCACTGAAGAACTTCTGCATATCTTTAAGTGTTTGGCAGCACTGGGTCTTTCAAACAGTCTTCAAAAATTAAGTGAATTTGTCCTTATTTTGAATTGCAGGGTCTTTTGGTAGTTCTCAAGGTGCTCTTTGCAGGATGGTCCCCTTATCACTGCTTGGTAATGGCTGATATGCACCTTTGGTATCTTGGGCCTTTGAATGATTTTGGAACGTGTGACTTTGGTGCGCTGTGTAGCAAAAATATGAAAAATAWTGGAAAATTTACACTTCTRTAAGGAGGAAWAAAAGAGAGGAAGCAACTATTTCCTCCCTTTTTTGTGTAGAGTTAACTAAGGGAAATCTGCAAAATCCCTTGATGCCACAGAATGATTTGTGGCTGGCTAATGACAAAGGATGAACCTGGTGACTTGACTGGGAACCCCACATGCAAATTAAAAATGCACCGACTGTAAAAGCTGAGAGATGGTTCTGGTGTCAGCTGTGACATCTGGCATTGCCCGGGCCGAGAGGTTCCCCCGCTGACCTTGTCAGGAATAGACAAGGTGTAATGGGCACAGTCTGAAAAGAGCTGCTGTTTTCTCCTGATTTCTCACCCCAGGAATCTCCCCTGCTGAAGGTCAGAAGGCTCAGAAGGCTACCGGGTGTGAGATTTCTCACTTAACCAAATGAGAAAGGAKGCTGAATCTCTAACAAATTCTTCCTTCCAATCATTTGTCAGACACAGGAGATAAATAACGTTGACAGCCCCATCCAGGTGTTTTTACCCAAGAAAAATCCTATCATCKCAACAACTGAGAAAGACGTGGCATTTTTCATTTTGTCCAAGAGACTCATTTAACCCGTTCTTGGCTGCTCACCACAGCCCATGATCTGTCATTGCCTTCCTGATTTCAGCAGATGGACGTAGAGCTGACTGAGGGCTATAAGAAAACATGAGTTGTTTGTGAATGTACCTAGCCAAAAAGACAAAAGCTGAAGATGAATTTGAACTGTTTGGCTACTTTAAGATACTCTGGCTATAGGAAGAAAATTGACCGAGGTAGAATTATAAGAGATACCTTTGGCAGACTGAGACAATGAGCAAGAAAGCGTGATTTTGGCTTTGATTTTCCAGACGTTGACCAGAAGGATATTTCTAAGGGGCTCTGCTGGTGGATTCAAGGGGAGCACGTTTCCCTCTCCCTGTATCTCTTTGCTGAACAGCATCCGTGCCGGGCAGCAAGGGCACGGTGCTTGAGCCCAGCRCACGGGAGACCTGTTTGGCCTGCAGAGCCTTGGGGGACGGTGTCTCCCRCTGCTCGTGGGAACCGCCTGCCTGCGCGTGGCTGTGTCACCGTTTCGTGTGACAGGCAGCTCTGTGCCCTGCAAGCAGACCCGAAATGATGTCTCTGTGCCATTGGTTTCTCTCTGGCCCTCTGGAAGAGCAAGCTCGCTAGCGTATATGGTTGTATCTTTAGCTAACTATCTTTAAAGCAGGTCTTTACTGAACTATCTTTACTTAAAAATCCAGTTTTCYTGACCAGAGTCAGCATTTTTAGCTAGTTAAACTACTTAGGAAGCCCTGATAAAACATGAACAAGGTCATAAGGATCCCTTACTCTCCAAGTGCCGGTGAGCAGAGAGCAGCTTTGTTTGTGAGCTCTCTGAAGTAGCCAGGGACACAAGAGAGATGGATAGACTTTAATGTTGTTCCTCTCAAGTGTCACCTTCAGGTGACTTCTCACTTATCAAACTACTTSGGGTCCTCTCTAGCTAAGATGGCTCCAAGGCAACGCTTTTGATCAGGGAGGACAGGGAAATAGCTCCACCAAGGCATAATGTTATGTGTGTCCTGCTCAATACATAGCAGTCAGATCCAGGGATGAGCAGCAGCAAATCAATACGGGCTGCAAGGCAGTGGTGCTGGCGGTCCACGGGCATCCCAGGATGCCTAGTGGCCTTCCGCAGCGCCGGCTGCAGAGGCAAAAAGAGCAGCGCTCTGAAGAGCCGGTTACGTTCCGTCTGCCTGTGGGACTTTGCTTTATTWTTTAGCACTTCAGCAAGGAACGGCTTTGCTTTGCTCTCCCCTGCCTGGCACCGCCAGTCTGTTATTGCCTCGTGTGAAYATTTGCAGCCCTCCTTCCCTCCTTGGGGCTGAGTCCGGTGGCAGGGAGAGGGGGAGCAGGTGTGCTTGCATGGTGGTCTCCTCGTGCCTCCCCTTCTTTGCAGAATGAGGAAATGATGCTTTTTTCTTTCTTTTTTCTTTTTTTTTTTTTTGCTGCCATCTTTTGCCACATCATGATGAATTGCCACTCTGCTGAGAGGAAATAGGCTCTGCCAGTGGGTTATAGCACTGGAGTGTGAAAGCCTGAGCCAGTGTCCTGGCTGATCGGGTAAGGACTGTAAGCCTGTTACAGCCATCATGCTGTAACATCATAAGGGATATAAATTTTTAATAGACCAATAATACAGATAGGAAAAAAAAAAAAAAGCTTTTGCTTACATTCTTTCTTCATGTTCYCTGTGCCCAAAGGCTTGGGTGCTTTTCTCTATAGAGTAGGTTCTTCACTGAAAGACTTTACCCATAAAATTTCCCTGGCTTGCTGTAAGCACATGCATGCAATTCAGATCTTGAAAGAAATAGATCTCCCTCAAAAATAGGGATGAAGGCATCTGTTTCCCTTACAGCTTAGGAGCATGAGCCATGACCAGCATGTGTGCACCCAGACAGAAATAAAGCACCAGTGGCTGTTTTATTTATGAAAGAAAGCCCTTAACATGCAGGTGTGGAAATGGAAAGWCGGCAGGAAATAGAAAAGGGGCGTTCATTGTCAGTCTGAGTCAGTTTGTCAGACAGTTGCTTCCACATAATATAGGGCATTATGGTGAGATAGAAATAGCCTGAAGGAGAAGGGTAATTTTTAGCGGAATTGTTAGATCAGGTCTTTAAGATCAGCAAAATAATTTGAGAGCCCAACAAGATAGATGTGATCAGGAGAAGACTGCAGCAAGCAGGATGAATTACAAACATGAAGAACTTGCAAGCGGTAAGCYAGATAGATGCCCAGTTATCATCTGGACTGGGTACAGGGAAAGCAAGGGCTGTGTCACAACTTCCAGATCAGCACTGCTGCAAATTGCATAACCTACAGCCTGTCACTCGAATCTCGCCGTTCTCGGCTTCACCATTTAGTCTCATATGTAACCGCTATATTTCTGTCACACATCTAAGGCGTTTCAATAGAGAGCCTCCTCTCAAATGTGGCCAGTTTGTCAGAGACCAATGCTCACGTCCAGGTAAAGTCTTGATACCCCTRAAGATTAACTTAAGGGAAATGTCCCCAGAGGTATGTATTTGATATGTGTAAAATGGGATAGAGATGGAAAGGTAGAATGGCTGTTGCATGGGGTGCAGATGGACTTCTTTAATGACATTTTCATTAACAGTTCTCRCTGCCAAATGTCATGGGTTTCTCCCATTAGAGCTTTCTGCATTATTAATGAGTAACTCCATTTGGAAGTGATTTGCATAAAATATCCTCCTCTCTTTGCCACAGATAAGAGCTCTACTTGGGGCTAAAGAGAGAAGGAGAAGGTAAGTGCACTCCATAAAAGAAGAACAGTTTTATGTGTTGGACCATGAGAACCCATGAAAAACAACCTCCCCAGAAGATACCCAGCTCAGAGGCAGTGCAACACTAAAATGCAGCACCAAATGTTTAATACACATCAACACAGAGCGTTGTGGTGGAAAGGGTGGGATTGACTGGCTCAGGTCACCACTGCAGAGAAGCTGTAGACAGAGGAATCTTAGCTTCCCCTGCAGGGCTTTTTCTGCATGGCTTGCAGCATTTTGGCAGTACAAAATGGACAGGACCAGGGCATCTGATTATACCTGGTGGTATGTCAGGTTCCAGAGTATCACTGATGTGAAAACATGATAAGTAGAAAGCAGAAAATGAAATCCAGCCTTTTTCCAACTTCAATAAAAAAAATATGCATTTAATTTCTTTCTAAATGTAACTGAAATTTTACATTATAGCTTTTTCTGTAAATAGGATATTTGACAGCCTGGACAGTTTACTGCTAGCTAATAGCCTGTGTTTCTTTTTGTTATGGATTAAAGGGCTGATGTTGACTCACACAGCTGCAATAAATTAAAGGAAAACTCACACAGCTGAGACTGTGCTCTGGAAGTATGTTGCAGTTAAAGTAGCTACTATGATGGATCTTATTTAAGGTTAGCTTTCTAAAAATAAGTCATTTAAGCTATCCAGCCCATTCTTTCCTAGAGGGTAATAGAGATCTCAAAAATGTCTCAGTTTTCTTATCTAAGGTACTTAAAGTGAGACTGTTTTCTGTGAGTCCCTGTCCATCTACACTGGCTGTGGAAAAAGGTATGAGTGACTTTCACTTAYGTGGCTCTCCCTTTTAGTCTCTTTACCTGGATCTACCTTTGTTATATGAAATAAATTCTTCTACCCTGTATATCAAAAGTAGAATAATGCTATTTTCTAAAGAACTCCAAGATATAGCTTGTGGTGTTCTGGTTTTTTTTTTTTTTTTTTTGAAGAGGTGATGGAATTAATTTGAAAATAGTGTTAAGACTGCCATGAGTTTAACTATATTGAATAGATAACTATGTAAATAGATTTGTACACATACTGCCTTGAATAGGCAAAAATAATAATATTTTGCCTGTTGTGGATGCTTTTGCCTTTGAAATTATGTGGGGAGACGGAGTCTCCAACAGGAATGTTTTGAACTTCAGTTTCTGCAAAATAATCTCTCAGACCAGTGGGGAGTTACTTCTGGGAAAATAAGGCATCATTTGTACATAATTAAGTAAAACCTTTCTGTTTCCCACATCTCCATGGAAATAAATTTGTTGTTCAGCTCATTAGAAATAAACATTCTGCTTTTTTTTCTTTCTTTTCTTTTTTTCCAACAGGAGAACCAAGTTGACAATCTAATTAAGAATCGGAGAAGAAATCAGAGACTTTAAGAGGTAAGATTTTTACTTTGTAAACATGGCTAGTTTGATGGTTAGAAATTAGAATTATTATTATTAGAAATTAAGAGTTGGAGATGAGATTCTAGAAGAAAGCTTACACTGCAGCCTGGATGCATCTCATAGAAATGCTAGTTACAATTTGATTAATGCTTTTTAATTCACAGATTTGATAGATTTTGCAGAAGAAGTAGGAGGGTAGCCTCATGTTCTTAATCATCTTCTGTGAACCTTTTGGTGCAGACCAAAGTGATTTGTCCACACTGGTTTATTTGCTGAGTTGGGGCTTGTGCTCATAATCCTGCATCAAAGTATCTCTTTAGCGTAATACCAAAGGCATACTGCAAAACATCGGGATTCACATTTTGCCTTTCTCATGTTTGCCTAAGTTCGATGCCAGCTAAAACACATCACAATCCAAAAGGTAAAGCAGCCTTGTTTTTCCTGGGAAACTGTTTAGATCAGTGTTTCTGGGAAGCTGCGTGAAATATAACTGTAAGATTTGGGTTCTTTAAATAGCCTTGATGAAATGTTAACAGTTCTTCTGTACTGTATCTGTAACAAAGCTGGAAAATTAGGAGTGAGGCTTGGCTTCAGCAAATCATAGTGTTGTCTCTTAAATTAGTTCTGCTGTGGGCAGGGTGCCCACAGTTTGCTTAATCTTTTAAACCTTTTTCGGTAAATTAATATTTTGGACAATGATGAATATAAATATTTTACATCTACAGCTTTCATGTTGTATGTTCACTGAGCTGGATTTACAAAGGCATCAAGCCAGGATTTAATTCCTGGCTTTATTAGGTTATGAAACAGAATCTCCCCAGAAGATATAATGTCCTTAAGCTGTAACATCAGCAGCAACAGACAGACCTTAATGGTACTGGACCTAATGGAATTAGGTTTCATGTATACTTAATGAATGCAAATGCCACTTAATTTTTACAGCTTGAGTTGTAATACATTGCATGTGACACATTTGCTACCCAAAAAAAAAAAAAAATTCAAATGTGTGATTCTTACACCTAGTGTCCAATTTCAGCACTGCAAAATGTATCCTCTTAGGGAAGAGGAACTGCAGAAACATGCCGGCAAAATTACTGCATAATTTAAAGCAGCCACCAAAGAGAAATGTTAAAATATGCACCAGGCAATTACAAGTGTTGTGTATGTTTTATTCTTCTTTGCTGCTGTTCAACAAGGAGTAGTAAAGAGATTTAGAGCGAGTGGCAACCATAGCAACAAGGAATTTTTGGTTCAACGTGGTGCTGCATAACTTCTGGCAGGGAACCCGTTTCAGGATACTTGTCAAGCGCTGATTCTTCCAAAAGATACGTGCAGCGTTTTGCGTTCTGCCCGCCAGGCACTGGCTCGATACAGATATACCGGGGCCAAATTTGCCCCCAGCGTAGGGGAGTTGCACAAGAGCTGGTGATGATTCTTGCTCAGCACTATTTCTTGAGTTTGTTGCTTGTCAGAGGCCCCATTCTGCTCCCTATGAGGAAGAGGAGGAATGGATGAGCAGCATCGGAAGCATTGCTTTCCCTTCCCTGCCCCCCCCACCATATGGCTGTGGCCATAAGTCCCATGCAGGGCCCTGCTCCTCTAACCAGGTCACACCAGCTGCCCCCTTTGGGAGGTGGGAAAGTTCCCCTCAAGCACCACTTCTCAATAGTGGTAATTAGCAGAGCAACTGTGTGCTTAGACCATTATTTGTGCTTCCTGGGACATCCACTTTCCTTGCAGATTGCTAAGGGGGCTTTGAGAACTAAGTGGGTCTGCGATTTACCAAAGGCCGTGAAAATACGAGTCAATGAAAACTCAAGGGAAGGTGCTCACTCATGGGTGCTGCTCAGAACTCGGTTAAGTATGCCAAGAACCTGGAAAATACGCTCAGTAGGTGGGATCTGAGAGGTTTCTCAAAGACAGTTTTATGCTTAGTCTCTATGCATTTTAAAAAGATGGAATACTTGGAACAGAATAGTTCAGCCTGATGGCAGACATTCGTGCAGGAGTCTGCCTATAGATTGCAAGTAAACTACATAAAATCAGAAGGATCTGGGACTCTGCAAGGTGGAAAAAAAATGACCTTCTCGTGGTTAGAATGCAAAATGAAATATCTGTTGCTTCTTGTGACCAAAAATTTGTTTATGCAGTTAATTCTGAAATGAGAACAGCACCAAGGTGACAGGGAAGTATATACTACACAGTCAAAAAAAAAAAAAAGAGACCTAGATTATTCCAAAGAATCTGTTAGAAACAACTGCCATTGAATGCCATATTTTTCCCTAACTTGACTGGAGGTGATCCTTCTCTTTTCCTGTGTAAGATGGAGCTGTTCCAAGCAGTGACACAGAGCTTGTTGAGGGCTTTCTATTTYTATCTCACTGCCCAGATGCATACTCCAGGAGAGGTACTGAGCTAAATGTAAGCCTATTACCTTAATAGTCTTGTTTTTCTTAAGCGCTCCTTATGGTCACTTTAGCCCCAGGCTAAAAGCCATGACATGGCCAAGTACTCCTTGACAGCCCCCTAGCCAGATATTAGCTCATGTCCTTGAATAAGCAGCTTCTTGCTCTTGGTCACCAGCCAGAGAACTGCCCTACTCCTGTAAGAAGTTTGTGACCTGCTCTTTTGCGGAACTGGGGATAGGTTGCAGAAACGATGGGTGTAATGTACAAATTTGATCATTTTATCTACCCTTTGAAGGTTACTTGCTCCAAAATGTTGTGATAGAGGCCTATACCTCCTCCACCACATTCCCCCTTATTTTGGTGTCCTGAGACTCTAAAACTGTTCTGTAAACTGTCTGGAAAGAGTTGTGGCTGAGTTGGTGTCCTGTGTGGGCAAGCATATTGCCTTTGGCAAGGCAGAGGAAGCTATCAAGGGAAAGCATTCTTAAATACTTTATCTCTGCATGTTTAATTGCTATATAAAGTTACAGTAGCAGGCAGTGGGGAAAAAAATATTACCATGTAAAAAGATGGATATTTAGAAAGGAGGGAATTAAGGGTCTGCTATTTTAGTTTTCTTAAGGGACTGCATTTTATGTGTAGCGTGGGCCCAGGGGGGAAAGGAGCAGAAAGTGGGTAGCATTACTTGATCAAAGTTCCCAACAACTATTGTCTGTGCACAACCTTTGTGTTGTGCAGCGTTCTCCTCCACACACACATTCTGTTTCTTGTATATAGTTCTTAAAGCACGCCCATGAATGTGAAACATTTGCATAAATATTTGCTAACTCTATCTGCTTTTGCAGCCTACACCATTCTTCGACCCTTGGGCATGTAGTGCGACTGCATGTGCATATCACATGTGTGTAAATGTTAAAGTGATCAGGGAGTATGTGGAGTTGCCTGACACATCAGTTTAAAGCAAAAGCTCTGTTTGTGCTGAAGTCAGAAGACAAAGATGCTCTTGTTTTATAATTCAACAAAGGGAGTTACTGTTCAATGATTTCACATTATTTGTTAAATTTATATGAAAAGCCTCAGCTTCTCATAATTGCTTCCATTCTCAACACTTGCCCTTCATGGTGTTGCTGGGGTATGAAGAAATCTTGTCATTATAAGTAAGTTAAGGAAATGGCTTGGGACATAGGATGGTCTAAATATCTTTTGATTATAAACAGAAGTGTTTTTCTTTATGAATTTAGTTTCTYTAGAAGAGAGGTGAACTATAATTATGGCTCCTAGAAATACATACCACTGAACGTCTATTTCTTTTTCCTGGTGAGTATAATTTTTCATTARGAAAAACAAGTTAGCCATCATTTTTTGAAGCAGCTACTCCTGAAAGCATATCAAGAGGGTCGGTTCTTCCTGAATCATTGAGAATTGAAATGTTGACACTGAGAGAGAAATCTTATTTTTTYCACTTCCTTTCCTTTCCATTATCCATCTTAGGAGCAGATAACCTGAAATCATTCTTACAGGTGAGTAATAAGACAAGGATTTCCRTTCTACGAAATGTTCTGACACTTTTAATTTTCATTCATCATGACTTGGAATGAAATGTTGAGGTGTTTTGGGGAAATCTGCTTGTTTAACAAAAAAATTTTTTTTTTTTTTCCATTTTAAAAAAAAAGTCTCTCATGTGTCCAGCTGGGATTCAGTGTCTTGTGGGACGTCTATTTCCAGCTSCCCTGCTCTGCATCTCTCTGCATGTTGACCTTTTTGGTGAGGCTGAACCTGCCAGGCTGAGCATTCAAGAGGGCATAACTTTGAGCTCGATTGACGCGGCACCGTCTGACACATTTCTGATTAGGCTGAYGTGATTCAAAGGTACCACATTTTCCTACTTAAAAATATCCCAGCCTTACTSCTTAATAGAGAAAGCAGAGCATATCTGCCAGGGACTGCTCATGGAGAACTACCCTTTTCAACCTGGGCATGCTAGATGCTCTATGTCTTAAAAAAGACAATACCAGCCTTCCAGAAAGGTGAAAGCATGTCTAAGGAGAGGAATGTGCTCCTTTTTAACACAGCTAAGATAATGTGGGTCAAGCTTTCGGCCTTCTGCTTCTGTGTCTTCCCCTTCAATCTGTCATAGTACCCGGGGCCGTTACCAGCATGAGGGGTTGCAGGTGGGATCCCGCTTGCTGAACGTGGGAAGGATCCAGTCTTGACAAGCAGAGCAGATCGCCTTGCATGCCCTTTAGCACTGTGGGGAGAAAGAGGCCCTTTTTTGGCATGATTCRCTTGCCTTTTTTAGGCACCCCTGTGAAGATAAATGCCTCACGCCCTGCATGTGTCTCTCATCTCCGCTGTCTGTTGAAGGATTGGAGGCACCTCTCTCTGGGTGAATGTCTGTGTTTTGCTAAATCAGTCAAGGAGCACATGCAGGTAACTCCCAGCTCCAGACCTAAGGAAGTATGACAACTGTTCTAAAATTGGTAACAATCCATCATTATAAATGCTTCACTAAAATAGGTCTGTTATTTCTTATACTTTGTTATATCGACATTGTTATGCTCATAATGACATTGTCTTGGTCTGAAAAATATTAATAACTGAATAGTGAGCTTTGAATCAAGAAACCATTACCTAATTTAAAGCTGAACATTTGCCTTCAGCCTCAGCAGTGTGTTGTATTTTATACTAAAACTACCTGGATGTATGAGGCTGGTGCCCGGTGCACTAGGATACTCCTAGGGAGTTTTGCCAGGTGTCTGACTTCTAAGTGGCCTTCTCTGTTTTTCAGAGAAGCATCCGCTGCCCATCAAAGCTCTTGCACATACATCCATAAATCTGAGCAGCTGCAGTAATATCCTGTCTGAAATTGTTATGATTTTTCCCTTGTTTCTGGAGGTGGAGCCCTGCATGGCAGGGCAGAGCTGAATTGTACAGACTGACAGGTTTGCATGTTTTTGAGCACAACGATAAGCTTAGCAGTTAACAAACAGTTTATACCCATAGTGGAAGACTGACCTTAAAATGAAAGCAGCAGAGGGATTGGGAATGAAGCCTCTTGGAATAGTAGGCAGAGGTTTCTTTAAGCTAGGAAACTACCTGCTGGCCTGCACTGGAGCCAAATTTGGAGAGCAATTCAGCAATTTGGAGGCAGTTAACATCATCTGAGATGGCCAAGGAGCATCCCCCCTTGCCCCCATGTCYCTCTGGAGAAGGGTGATGGCCTCTCAGAGATCCTATGTCAGATGCTGCATGAAAAGCTTAGGATGCCTCAGATATGCCAGAGACTGGGCTAGATATGACCAACATACTTTACATCTTATTATGACTGTCTGTCCCTGGCCCCCCCCCAGCCCCACCCAAAAAATGCAGATTTCACTGCTTGAGCCAAAGAACCAACAGTATAGCACCTGTGAAATGCTCTTAAGTGTTTGCCTTTTTCCATAGATATCTATACTTTCCTGTATTAAAAATAAAGGAATGCAAATGTGATTTGAGCAAATTCCTATGCAGATGAATTTCAATCAAATATTCTGCATGCACCAAACAAGCAATCTCTGCTTGAGAATCATAAATGCTTGGGGAAATAATAGGTTTTGTGGTGCAGTGGGAGGGGACAGAGAAACCTCTGAAATAAGAGAAAACCCTTGGAGACTTTTGTCCTGCAACATGAGGTATCTGACTCCGGGTAAAACCGGCCTATGGAGAGCTAGTGACAAGCAAGGTGTCCCTAAGAGCACGCAGGGGTGTATTGGTGTGATAAGAGCTGAGAGGGGCTGGGGCAGGGAGACAGGGCTCTCGGGGCGGTGCTGCTRGGTGGTGGTGGGGAGGCAGGAGCACCCTGCCTGGGATGACCCCAGCATAGTCTGTGAGCGGTGTCATCTGGTGTGCGATTTCCTTGGGCCTTGCGCGGAAAATGTCTTTGAGAAATCCAAAATTAGGYGGCTGGCCTAAGCGTTCCTAATGGATTTAAATCCTTGCCTGGTGCAAGTTTAGCATTAACAAAGCATTTGTGGAGCTGTCGCYGCAAGGAGCCTCACAGAGCAAGTGCAGGAACCGGCGTGGGGATCCATCTGTGAGGCAGAGCGCTGGGCCAGGTCCCTGGGGGTTAAGGGCAGCAGTCACAGGTGACGAGACCTGCTGTTATCCTCAGGAAGGGAGTTCTCTTTGGCCCCTTTAGACAGCTGATGTTAAACCTCGTTGTTTGCATAGGCAGCACCAGCCCCCAATCCCGTTTCCTAAGCACTCATGAAACACGGCAGGCACTGAAACGCTGGTGTCCAACACCTTTTATTTCCAGCAGATGAACGTTTTCCGCTATTGGCAGAGTCAGAGGYGCCGTGTGGCAGCGCTGAGGGCAGCGCGGGTGTTCCCAGGCTGGCCGCGCTGTTCCGGGAGCTGCTGGGAGGCAGCTGCCAGGGAGAGGGGCCCTCCCGTGGGGCAGCTGCTCGCTGCCCACGGGGCACCCGCTGCACCTTCTCCTCCGATACGTGTGCTCTGGTGTTATAACCAGCATTGGCACATGGGGGGAAAAAAAATGCACTGTGCAATCATGGAATAGTTTGGGCTGACAGGGCCCTGCAGAAGTCKTTTTATCCTTGGATATATGAATCTGAAAGGAGGATCTTAGTTTTTGGTGTGTGTGTCTGTGGCACTGGGGTCTGTGCAATTTGGGATCTGGTCGTGTGTGCTGAAAGGATCCTGCAGCACAGGGGGACTCGCCAACTGCCCTACCCGGAGCTGTCTCTGTCTTCATCTGGACCAGCAGCATTCCTGCTCTCCCAGTCCTAGGAATTCCCTCRGATATGTTCCAGGTTGATGAGTTTATGGAGCTGTAAATGCTGACAAATTACAGATTATTAATGTGAGGCAGATGCCCAGTCTCTCTGATTTTGCTGTTCGTTCACTGCAGTCCGGCATCACTTTGCAGAGTTTTAGGTACAGGTTATCCTGTGCTAAAATCTATCTGATTTGGGCATGCTGCAATAGAGGTTTGCCACTGTTCTAAACTTCATTAGGGGCTTTTACTGGCACATTGCCATGGCTGCAGGTTTTGAAAAGTCTGTGCTTTTCCCTTTCCTAAAGAACTTCAACCTCTTGCAAAGAAAGGGAGTATTTTTTTTCTTCTGGCATTTACAACAGTAGTTTAGCTCAGCATCACTGAGTATATGGCAAGAACAGCCACGGGAAGTGAGTCACCAGCAAAAAGCAAATAAAAAGATGATTTAGAAAACTGTCATTTACCTTAAGTARTGGAGACATCAGATCTTATACCTGCCTCACTTGCAAAACAAGAGTTGTATAAAGACGTAAGGCCTTTATTCTATGTTGTCTTCCTCATGATTTTTTTTTTTTTTTCCCTCCAGTTTCATAATAAACTGAACTGGTTGACCGAACACCTTGATTTAGTTTTCAAAAGCATGCTTTGTTCTGTGGACAGCAAGTGACACAGTCATAACGATGACAGCCGCCTTTAAGTCATCCCTCTGCCTTTGTTGCCCAGAGGGAAACATTTCTGATCAGTGACTAGTGAGCTTTACATTCACACCAACCAGAAAGTCACAGCCTGCTCGAGTCTGTACCGGTGTAAAGCAGAGGTAAATCAACATTGCACGTGTGTGCCGTTAGTGCCAAGCACACTGTTGTTCTCTGTTCCTCACATGGACTGCATTAATCTACTCGCTTATTTCTTCCTGTGCTGAAGTAAATCCACATTTCTGCAAAAAGACCTCTTGCGTGTAATGCTACGATATGTTACATTTATCTGTCACATGGATAAAATCAACAGCTAGTCTTTGGGAGTTTGTTTTCCACGATACAGGATGTATCTTCACTTGCATGTTCAAGATGTTTTAGATGAAGCGTTCTCAGGCAGATGGGAAAAATCAAGCCTACGCTCGAAAGAGATTCCAAAGGCACCTGTATGGGAAAGCAAATGGGTGGCATGGTGTGGGTTATAGAAAAGCAAACATGGTGTTAGGAGGGTGGCTAGGGGTTTTTTTTCTCAAGTAGAAATGCCTGAGAAGATACCTGTTCAATTGCTCTATGGGCTATACAGCAAGCAATGGCAATAATAAAAAAAAAAGTTCATCTTTCTGTTGTTTCTCCTCTCTGTTCCACTCAAGATCCATGTCAGAGAGCGGACTTAGAAGTCATCTTTTGTTAATGTTAATGATGGAAGATCACTAACAAATTAGCTCTCTTTCGTAAAGTAAATTTCTACTGCTTCTTGTAGACTAAAAAAGAAAACAAGACTTTAATGTGGAACATGATAACAAAATCTAGGCCTAGAGAGATTAGAAAAGAAAAAGGAAAAAAAAATTAAGTTGCCAGGAACCTGAAAGAAAAAAATCTTTTTTTCTTCAAGAATTTGAGCTGAAGGGAGAAATAATGAACAATAAATAGGGCAATCCCAGTTCCAAAGTGTTTGCTTTGAGTGAGTGCTAGGATTTCTTTTTTAATTATGGAAAATATATTAGCGAGTTTTTCCTAAACATTGCAAGTTCCACAATGTCTTTAGAAGTGGGAGTTCTCTAATGTCATGCCCTTTTGTGTCGAGTGTTGGGAACTTTCTGGAGTTTAGTTTAGTTTAGTTTTCTCCCTTTAGACTCGGCCGGTGTTAATGCTGCTTTAGGAGGAGCTCGCTGCGGCCCGGCGGCACCACGAGCGTTGGCTGCGTTTGGCTGACGTGGTTCCCGGCAGTTCGCATCCCAGCGCCGCTTCCCAGAGAGCTGGGGGTCCAGCCGGGGCGAGCCTGCCGAGCGGAGCATCCTGTGGGCCCCGGGACTCCCCTGTGCAGGATGTGAGCCCCTGCTTTGGCAGGATGCGCGCCAGGCTTCCCTGCTCTTGCAGATCGCACGGTAGCGGAGCTTGCTTTTTTTCAGCTTTGGCTTTGCTGCCTCCTTCCTCTGGGTCTGAAGGAGTCTTGCGTTTCAGCTCGGGTCAGGTGGCCCCTTCTCCAGCAACACTGCCTCTCCCGTGACGTTTCTTGGGGCTGCATTTCCTTTCTTGCAGTTCGATCATGGGCCAACCTCTCATCTGCTCCCCAGTCTCCTGGCTTCTCACTGCCTTTGCTACCAGGGTCCTGACCCCTGCTCAGCTTCCGTCCCCCTCCAAACTATGGCTGTGATGAGCGTCAAAAACTCCTCTTGGCAGATGATCACAATGTTTTGCACCCCCAACCATCTCAGTGGTGCCAAAGCTCCCTACTGATGCACCCTCATCGAAAGTGCTACAGACCTGTCAAGTCTTGCACGTCTGAAGCTTTGCACCTTACGAGCCCTGGAGTGGAAGGAAACTAGCCCGTTATTAATGGACTCTCACTCCGTTTTCCCCTCCAGAGCTGATTCTTCTGGGTGACCTACTACAGCATTTCCCCCAGTTGGCCTCGGTGCCTGCCTTTCGATGCACAGAGCCCGCCAGCTCGCGCTATGTGCACGAGGATCCGGTATTTCTCATCATGCCTGGAAAGGAGGTGAGGCGAACAGTGGCCCACCAGTATATAGAAGGAGGAGTTGGAAACATAAGCTAATTAATTACTCATGTGCATTAAGATGGGAAGATGGGAGCTCTGTTGACATGTCAACATCTTTTAAGCGATTGTCCTCACAGGCTTTGGCATGAGATGCAGAAATCCGCATCGCTCTGTCTGCCCAGATGTGAGGTGACAGTCTCATCCTGAAGATTCCCCTTTCCAATGTGCACTTGCTGCTGAGTCCTGCTGGTGAAGGTAAAAAAAGAAAAGACCTTTACAATGCAGGAAAGGGACGTGCTACATCTGAACATGTACAAAAAGGAAATAAATCCCTGCAGACTTCGGTCTGCTAGAGAGGGAGCATAAATACATTTCAAATACAGGAAGCAGATCGCATTTCTAGAAGAAACTTTACTCTGCAGCGTTTGTGTGCTGTGGATCTTCTTCCACATAAGTTAATGTAAAGCAGGGCTAAAAGTGGCATAAATGAGATCAGACCCTTTGTGTTAGGCTGAGCTATTTATATAGAGCTTTGTCTTGAAACAATGTGGGCCATCTATCATGGGTGTCAGCCTCAGAAAGCAGCGCACTGTGCTAGGAACAGGACTGGGGTTTAGCTTGCTTTGGAGGAGGCAGTTTTAAAAGAAAAATATCTTCTTCACTCAACGAAGTAATTTGAGTTTTCAGGGTTCCACAGCGGGCGTGTTGCAAGGGCCCGTTTCCCCAGACTGACCTCAGCCACTGCTTCCGCATCAACTACATGAGGGCTGTTGTTGCCTTAAAAATATTATGCTACATATTTCTCCCCTGGCAAGCTAAGGTCAGCTTGGAATCAAAGGCATTCAGTAAGTTGGATTTGGAAGAAAATGTGTCATAGCCGTAATAAAGGAACTCCCTACAGAAATAGACTTTCAGCAGTGAGCTCCAAGTGAGCTGTCCAGTGAGATACTATTTATCAAACAGGCAAAGAAATACTGAAAATTAGGTTACTCTGTAAGACTGCAAGGCACTTTGACCTGCAAGATCTGGTCAGAAAATGGAAATTCAAGTATTGGAAGAATGATTATCTATTCTGAGTAGTAATAATAATAATAATAGAAAAGATTGCAAGGGAAGTTCTGTTTAAAATGCATTTGAAAATGTTAAATCATTTCCTTTTGCTCCCTTTACAATAGTTCAGTATTAATTTTTTAAAATAATACCATGGTATTTTAAATTAAAAGTCAAGGCAATCAGATTGAGTAGAAGCAGTTTAACCTCACAAACAATTTGACACTGGCAGAACAGCACAGCTGGCATAAATGAAAAGCAGTGGAAATTCTTTATTTAAGCTTTCACCTAGTGGTAAGTTGGCTGAGCTCAACATCTGCCCATCAAAGGTTTCGTTTTGGGAGAAGCTTTAAGGAAACAACCACCTACCGAATGTTTTTAAACCGACACCAGGGCAGCACGTTGTGTCCTGGCAGAACGCGAGAGCCTCCGCGTCTAGCTTGCATTTCTCCGGGAAGCAGCACCAAGATCCTCAAGGTGCAGTTGTGCAAGCGAGTGAGTAACAGGGGACACGGAGGCAGTTTCGGATCCAGCCACACGATTGCGCCTCCAGCAGCAAGGCAGCAGTAAATCACAGAGTGGTTTAGGTTTTTTACAGAAAACCTAGTTTGGCTTTTCAGGCTTTCAAAAGTCCATAAACCTGCCATCATTAACAGGCTGGCCCAGCTTTGTTCTCTGGGATACGGCAAAACGCAAGCAAAAGGGCTTCCTTTCTCTTCCTTATGGTTTACTGCCTTTCTATAACTGTGACAATTATCAGGGCTCATAAAAATAAATCATACAGGTTGCAGTGACTTTAAATAGTAAATGCGATAATCCTCTTATATTTATACTTCTCTTTCTAAAAGGAAATCCTTGAGTCTGTGGTACTGATCTCATTTTCCACGCAGAAAAGGCAAACAGTCAACTAACCTTATAACTAATGCTCAAAAAGAAAAGACCAAGATAGACTTTTACTGAAATAATGGCAAAAAGAAAGTTTGCAAAATTCTTCTTTTCAAACTCGTAGAAAAAAAAACCCTGAAGGTCTGAGATAGATCTAATCTGCTTTTTTTTTTTCCCTCCCTTTTTTCGGGGAGTAAGATCTTTATGGGAACAAAGAATATGAGCTGTAAAGTAAGCAGAGATAACACTAATGTAAGTTCTGTTGAAATTTAATATGGGTCTTATCTAATATGGGTAATTTACTCTAAGTTCTTACAAAGTTAAATGTGCCATATATTCTTTTTCTACATACCATAAAATGTAATTTTAAGAACTTACTGCTTTACTATATTTTATAGGAGCTTCTAAATTGGAAGAATTATTTTTTCTGTTGATTGATACAGTAAGGCATTTGCATATTTAGTCTCTTTTGTGCTTCAGTTTTACTACCTGTAAAATGGGAATAACATGCTAACTCTTTTAAGAAGTAGTATACAAGCAGCAGTATAAAAGAAAAAGAAATTAATGGTCTTCCTGTTGTTGCCCTTTCTGACGCAAGCTTTTAGCTAAATATAAAGTGTCATGATGGATTGCTTCCATAGATGGAGAAATTGGTGACGGAATCAAGGGTGTCTTTGAATTTCTCCTGCGTAAAGCCAGAGGCTCATTTTTCCAATGAGCCTCTGGAAAAACAGCTCCATAAAATATGGAGTCCCAGGGATCCCAGCTGGGGATCCCAGCTGGTCAGCGCTTGCTCACAGTTTTGATGTCCTTTCTGCACAGCACGTAGGTGCAGAAGCCGCTTTGTTTTACGTTTCTCAGGACTGTGCCCTTAATATGGTCCAGACTGATCTAGTGTTTCTTGGCAGCCTTCCCTGAGCTTCTCTGTGTCCTTCTGCAGTTGTGGGAGGACATATGGGAGCCCTTGCAAACCTTCTTGCACACATGTGCCTTTGTTTGGGGTGATCTATGCTTGCTTGTTGGGGAGAGCGCTCTGCTTTGCGTCAGCTCTCTGCTTCTGCAAGGGGCTAAACTCTCTCTTTATGTTATATGATGGCTAGCAATTATGCCCGACCTTTAGCAGTGTTTTCAGGGGATAATAATATCTATTGAAAAAAAAAAGAATCAATGATATCGGTGTAATAGCTGATCACCTAATTGCATATTTCATCTTCTGTGTATGGAAATAGCAGTCATAAAATAAGTATAATTAATATTGCAGTTAGGAAAGTGCTCCAGCAGCTCTAATTAGAGCTGGATACATTGTTAACTGTGAATAAATAATCTAAAGTGTTCTTAATCCTTTCAGTCTGTGAATCAATTAAGGAGTTCTGTTTTGGTTTTGTTTTCTCTTGGTCTCCTTTTTTCCTTTTTTTCTTTTTCCCTATTTGCAACTGTTAACTGATGAAAATGTCGAGATATTTCAAACTTCAAACAAATTATGTGCTTCATGGTGTAGAAGTGCTTGACCAAACCGCACTGGTCCTGTGAGGTGAAACTTTCCCAACAGCAGAACAAGTGAAAACCCATCAGTAACAGAGGTAAGTGCAGTGATGGTCACTCTTCTTGGTTCAAGACCTACCTTTGGCTATCGTTGATATCTCTGTCAGCAGGGGAGAGCGAGTACTGGTCTATACTGCAGTGGTTCCCAAGCTTTAAGGTGAATAGACTCTCACATGAGTAAATAGCAACTAATATCTGTGATGAGTATGGTCAAGGTGACCTGCGGCTTGGAGTTCAGGTGAGTGTCCATTAACGCCCCACTCCTGAGTTGCTACTGCCCTGTATTTTATATTGGCATTTCTACAAACATAGAAAGGACGCTGTATGGCGTTACAAAGTCAAAGAGTAATTTTTGTGACAGATTTTGTGACAGATATTGAAGAATTTGCCCGCACCACCACAGCTTGTGAAGAGCTTTTTCTGTTTTAGGTGTATCCAGCTCCCGTATACCTGCTCCAGACCCTGTTGCTTGCTGGGAGTGTAAATTGAGCTCATTCTTCTTTTCTGTACTTGCGCCTTCTAAAACTATCTAGATCATAAGTTACCCAAAGGAAATGCACACACAGGGCTCTCCCAGCTTACTGAGGACTTTTCCAAAGCTGTTATTGTTTTGCCACAGTGAACCCATCCCTCCAGTGAATAGATGACTTGAAACCACTGAAAAACAGTCATCACTTCAGGCAAGATTTTGTCTGTAAATGTTCAGTCATGACAAGTCCCTCATTTCCCCCCGTTTCCCACAAAGGTGAGATTTCAAGCAACCTGCACACAGTGTTAGCAATAAAATAACAGAGCGCGGTTCACAAGCTCCAGCTGCCGTTTGCTCGGGCTGTTTTTTCAGC
Source organism: Eudromia elegans (assembly GCA_003342815.1). Taxonomy (NCBI): domain Eukaryota; kingdom Metazoa; phylum Chordata; class Aves; order Tinamiformes; family Tinamidae; genus Eudromia; species Eudromia elegans. The sequence goes on along the minus strand of PTEX01000050.1, from coordinate 4,147,029 downwards.
AGCATATCCTGAGTTTCACCATCATTAAGTGCCAATTGGTCCAGTGAGATACAGAAAGCATACTGTAGCATTCTGTTTGTAGTGCAGTTGTAGATATAAATCCACTAACCCCCTAATTACCCAAATCTAGGGACTAATAATTTACATACTTTCTTTTCCACTCACTAAAATTTATTTTTGGCCCAGAGGAGCACACACTTTATCTCCTTAAATGCCAATTTTGAAGGCCAGAGTCTAACTAACAGTACTTAACATATGTGTGGGGGTGTCAGGAGTATTCAGGCTGAGCCCCAAGTTTCTAGCTGAACTTGCAATTTAACCAAGAGATTATTTCCTGCTTTTGTTGGAAGTGGTGAAATTTATAATCTGTCCTGGTGATACTGGAATCACGCCTGTGAATATGTCCAAATTGATTTGTTAATTCGTGGCAAAAGACATCTGGTTTCTCATTAAAGAAAGGCCAGAACAGATTGCAATTCAGGGTTATAGAAAATACCAGCAGAATAATCTTATTTTTTAGAAAAGAATCCAGGTAAGATGTTCTCATGCATTGGGACAAATGGCGAGAGATGCTAGTTGTATTGGTCAAGGCATCAATACATGTATTCTCATGACAGAGAAAACCAATAGAGYTTTTCCTGACCTGTGTTCTTTCCTCCTTACCTAAACCACTAGCACTGCTACATTTGCTATTTGGATATAAATGTTTATTGACTCTGACATGATTACGAACAAGGGAATGGCTGAAGACACGACCTTCGCTACGGAGGGTGCTGGGTAGTTCAGCATGAGAAATCCATCACGGGTGCTTCTGAACCTCAGCCACCCTGCAGCACGGAGTGAAGCCAGCTCAATGAATCAAGTGAAAACAAAATCAGGGTGCAGAGAGGATCATTAATATCGTCTTGGTTTCCTCAACATTGGCTTAATTAGCACTTACACGTAAGCATGCATTTATTGACATGATCTAAATAACTAACATATGAGAAGTAGCTGCTGAGCAGGTGGTGAGCTGCACTGTGCAAACAAGAGAGTGGCAAAATACAATACCCATGTGCTGTTCATTTGCCAGTCTTGTCCTTGGAGGGTGTCTTGTCCCTACCCTAAGTTGTGGAGGAGGGAGGAGCTGTTTCACATGCTGATGAGCAGCGTTCGTAATGCTAGAACATGAATAAAAACACTCCTGCCAGCAGCATATGACTACTACCAAAATATGAAACCCCAATATGCTTTAACTCCCGTTTTGGAGGTGTAATGCCCCGTATACACAAATGAGAGTGCATGTGTACAGCCAAGCATTTAATTAAATTACACAGTAATCTTACAGGATTTTGATCTCGGTCGTTCCTGGACTACAGCACCATCACAGTCTAAGCTCTTGCCTACTCTTTCTGCCTAATGAGCCAGGCACTCAGAGGCCACCGCGTGTCTTCCCAGATTAATCTTTCTTGCAACGCTCAGAGGAAAACACAGATCAGAAGGAGCTGTGAATCGTTGCAGAGGGACTTCGCTTTATTTTTTTAACATTGGATACCAGTTCCCCTGCCTTGTTTCCAATTTCTAAACTGCACTAGTAGAAAATTGAATATTTATGACTTTTTTCTGCAGAAAAAGCTTTATAGCTGACAAGCGAGAAAAGAACTCAACAGTTATGAACAGGAAGAGGTTGTCTGTAAAACTGAAGGTGGATGAGAGATATTTTCACTGTTGTTAACTTCCAGCCATACTAAATGCACCTGTATTGCAAATCAATAGTAAATTCCCCATAGACTTTTATGGGAGAACAATTAGGTCACTGTTGGATGTCTTTGAAAATCCCATGCTGGGTTTGTTTGCTTTGCTGCCTTGAGAAACCTACTGCCTTTTTCTTGCTTTGTTCTGGGTTGCTTGTGTATATTAACTGCAGTAATTCTTACAGTAAAGCTGATATATAATGGACTGGAATAAGCTAACTTTAAATTGTAAGACATAGCTTGTTTCATGGCCCTCCTGTGCTTCAGAAGACTGCTAGCACTGCACTGTGTTCATATAGCACTGTGCACACAGTTAATAAGCATGATTACTTGTGTGTTACTGGGCTTTCCTGTAAGATTATCGTGGAAAGAGCAAGGACAGTAGCGACTGGCCGTGAAGATAGGAAATATGCTTGGCTTCATTGGCACCTCCCTTGACTGTGGGCGAGAGCTCATGGGTGACATCCTCATCAGACCCAACTCAGGACAAGGTCACTGAGTTTACGGGTCTGTGGGGTCAGGCTGAATGTAACAGCATGTGTAGAATAATAGTCTTCCATCTCATCTACATGCACACTGTTAAAACTTTCCTTTATGTCTTGGGTTTTCTCTTGCCCTGCATATTTGCTGTTTAAAGCTTACACAGAGCCCTGCCCTGGCACAGGCCTGGCATTAGGAAACTGGAAGATAAGAGAATCTCCGGTCTGAATAAGCAGATCTTAGTACATATATTCTGGGTGGTTTTTTTCCCTGTAGAACATCTTTCTGCAGTGTACTTGTTTGGAGCAGCTGTTCTTCACTTCTCCTCTAAAATGCTGTTGTGCAGTACTGCTGATGCAGGGCAGTTGGCATGTCCCCTGCAGAGGGGACTGATTGATCAGTATATATACACATAGATATAATCTGTTGAGTGCTTCTACACAATCAGAGGCACTTTGTAGAAGTAAGTTATTATTACTATCTTACCATTACTTCACTGCTTTGGAACAAGGCCATTTTCCCCTCACTAAATGTCAGCGTTCCCTGCCAGACGAATAGCAGTGCTGATACTCCCCGGATGAGTCAGGGGCTGCTGCAATAGCAGGGCAGCTCATCTTCAGATAAGGAGACGATTACCAGCATGTTGTGCAGAGTCACCACTGACTCAGGAACAGGAATCCCAAGGTTGCTCTTATGTCAGCTCTGGTAGGACTGTGGCACTGGGCTAAGTTTTTAGCCTAAATTCCTAAGCTTTTTACTCATACTGTTCTTAACAATGAAAATTCTGGGCTGCTGATGGTCAAAGCAGGACCCATGTGATACCTGCAGAGTCAGAGTAACTATTCTAACATCCTTTTTTCATGGAAGTAACTTTGCGCACATCCACTTCACAGGGGAAATAGCAGCCTGAGAGCCAGGCTATTAAAATAATCTTGAAAAGTGGACCTTTGCTTCTAGTCAAATAAACAAGTGTTGTTTTGTAGGTATCAGTCTTGTCCATGGGACACTCTTGGTGGCAGCTCAGTGATCTGATACCCAAATGTACCTGACTGACCCCCAGGGCCACCCCTGAATCCCAATACAACTCCCGAGGAGATGCCTGCAGGCTCACGAGTGATTGTCTGGCTCCATGAGTGACAGGCACTGCTCAAGGATCCATTTGTAAGTCTAATTGGAAACCTTCATTGGCTCCCAGTGCCTTATAAATTGCTCTCTGGGGAGTGTTCAGGAGGAGGGGATTTGTTCCCTAAGTAATCACGAAGGACACTGAGGAATACCTCTAGAAACTACTTTCCCCTGACTTTCAATGAGTATAACTTTGGCTGCTGTTAATTTTCAGGTGCCTTTGTTCTTAGGAAGGGTGTGGACTGAACTGAGATGAAAGATGCTTGTCTAAGAGATGCCTAGATTTCTCATTTTGTTTGGTTTAATCACTGCACTTTATCCACTAACAACAATATTTGTTGTAGTTTGGCGTGCTGTGCTGTCTGAACCATGAGTGATGGAAGTGAGCAGTGGCCAAAGAACTTGGCAAACACCGATTTGAGAGGTGAGTGTTGCTACCTATGTGTGTTTGTTTCCTTTTGGGTACAACAAAGGGCCAAATCTAGAAGTTGGTGCTAATGCATAACGAGGAATTACTGTCACGTCTAGGGAAAGCTGATTCTGAGCTTGTTCATGCCACTTCTTATCTGCTGAATTGGTAAGAAAATTGAAGAAGCTCCTCCTATATTCAGGAACCTCTGACCGTTACAGAGCTTACTTGTCCTTAGTAATCTGGCTGCTTTACCTCCCTTTCTTTAAGGATAGCAATCCTGGAGAAGAAGCTAGACCTGCAACGTGGTGCAAGTCAGTGTAATTTCACTGAACCAAGTGGGCCTTTGGTAATTCACCAGTGAGCCATCCAGTGCAATGTCTTAAAAGCTTTAAATTGATGAATATTCCTCACTGATGGTTGAGTAGTATTGGTGTGATGCCTCTGAGGTGCACTACTCCGTTAATTCAGTGCTTTACCTAAGTCTCAGGCTTGCTTCACATTTGTTAACATTTTTTGAGATGCCAGAATTCACTCTCATCTTATTGGAATAAAGCCATAATATATGGGCAGCCCTATTTCAGATATTCATTTGTGCAAGCGGAAGGACTGAGTTTGTCTCTATCTGAAAGCTCGTACTGGCTTGGTAAGTTGGATGTTTTTCTGGGTTTTTTTTTTATTATTATTTATTTTCCATTCTTATTGCTGACTTACTACAGTAAAAGGGCTAACCACACTTACAGTAAATACAGATGTACATGCCTTGCTCTCAGATTCCCCACAGGCAAAAGATGATAAATACGGAGGAGAAGAAAGAAATGGCTTTTAAAGAATGACCTTAGGAAACAGGCACTGCAAAAAATAGTTGCTATGCCTGGCGTTTCGTGTGTGGGTAACTAAAGAAATTAATTCACATGCAAGTAGAAAACACATCCATATCTTTGGGTAGAGGAAACTGATGTTTTGAAGAAGACCTGGCTCTTTGGGGCAGTTTTCTACTGGTGTATCCACAAAATTCCCCATTAAAAGGGGAAGAGGTCTTTGCTGAAAGATGTTTTTAAATGAACTGTCAAATGCACATAACACTTTTGTTCCCTAATTGTCCTCATTTTTCTCATTTCCTGTCAGATCATCCCTTGGCTTGAAAAGCAAGTGTTTTTTTGAGGTCAGTCTCCATCATTCAGCAGCTGTTTGTTTAGTTAACTGTTTTCAAGACTTGACTCCTCTTTCTCTTTGTGAAATATGCTTGTGATGTATTTGTCCTGATCGTCTTTGGCACTGATTCTGAACTGTGCTGTTAGGTGGTTGCATCATTAGTTATTTGTATAAAGAATCCACATTCATTTCATTGGTTCTAAAACTGACCTTGGGATCTTGAAACAAGCCTTTTGTTGCCTCTGTATGTTTCTTCCAGAATATTCTTATTCATAACATTTCAAACATTTTGAGCACATGTTAAAAAGAGAAATTAAAAAGTGAAATAACTACTGACAGAAACTTAGAACAATCAGTCTGTAAATTCACTTTCATTCAGGGGCATGGTTTTGAACTGCAGGCTACCCTAGCAAACAGTGCTAGAAAAACATATCCTGGGGAGAAAGAAAAGTGCTTCTCCTCAGGTAACATTGCTGATTGTTTTGTGCCAGGAAACAAAAAGAGAATCAGGATGCCGTGAGCACAAACACATCTAGGGGACAGAATGAAGGTAGCTCATGCAGACCTGTAGCTTGCACTGGTCCTAAGGGGGGCAAAGATGCCTCCTAGCTCTGTGGCACTGATCTAGTTAGAGCTAACCAGATCAGGCCAGTCCTTGGTGCTACTTAGAGCATCATCAGAGTTGCTTCTATGTCCTGTGCTTTAAAGGAGGTGCCAGCAGCTGATATAGTGAGAATCCAAGAGACCCTCTGTCTTTTACTCTCTGCTTTAGATTTCTTGAGGAATGACATCCCTCTGGAAATTAGTCCATCCATGAAGGAAAAAAATTCCAAACATCAGGTAAAAAAAAGTCCATCATCTGCAGTAATCCACAAGAGCATGTCCAAATGGCAACAGGTGGACAAGGCTGTCACTTGAGGTCAGCAAGTATAGGATATTGTCTCTGTAAGATATGAGTAATAATGAGACCTTCTGAAAACCTTGGATAGGAGAAGTGTGCTTGTGCATGTATGTGTGTGTTTTTCGTATTGGTAGGCCTTTGAGACATATCTTGATTTAGGCAGGAAAGAAAAGGGTTTGGCTAAATATTATACACCAGCCCTGGTGGGAGACATGCTATATTTCTCCCATTCCTTAGAGAAGAGCGGACTGGAAGAGGCAGACGTGACCTCTCTCTTTCTCTGCTCATCTCACGGGCCAGGGGGAGAGAAGACACTGAAAAAGAGGAGATCCTCGCTGTGGAAGAAGGGAAGCCCAGCTAGAGCAGAATCTGTTTCCATCAGGTTCTGGTGCTGCTTGCTTTTTGATTGGAAATGTAGAGCAGCTCAAAGCCAAGAATTGGTTGCTCTGGTTCCCCAACAGCTGAACCTTCATCCAGAACAACCTGCATCTTCTTGTGGAGATGGAGGGAAGAGTGAGCTCTGTGGCAATGAACCTCACCACCATTGCTTTTGGCTGGTTCAGGAAAGACAGGGAGAGAATTTTGCTTCCCTCTTGGCCACAAGGACATTGGTGCTATCTTTTCCCCATGCTCTCTTTGATCTCAGTCTTTGGGATCACCTTTGGGGTGCCCAGTTTCTGTTTGCCACTTCCTGCTGAGGATTGTTTGGCGAATGCACGTTTCAATCTTGTGCGACCTTTGGCCTTCTCAGAAGTAGGGCCTGAAAGTCCTGTTGAGAGATCTTGAAAATAGGGAAGGAAAGTAGTGTGCTGTTAAATGAAAGAATTTTCTGACCTCTTTCTTTAGTCTTATTTCATTTATCTTAGTTGGACATAGCCTTGTTTGCCCTTGTCTATGTAAGTTGAATCTACATAATTCAACTGTCACTTGCTGAATTTGCCAGAAGGGAAGAGGAGAGAATATAAATTTCTAGGAATATTTTCTGGATAGGATGTGTCTCTGGGAAAGTAAACTCCATCTTCCAAAGAAGTAATCTCAATTTATCTGGGGTATGAGCGTGATACAATGATCATAAGGAAGAGCTACTCACAATAGATAGCTCTGAGTTTGTAACCTTGAGTTTTCTTTAAATTCAAAGGAGAGATGTTTTCCTCTCAAGTACCCCAAACCAGTCAGATTCTTAAAACTGTTCATTTCTTTCCAGTGCCTATGAAGAGGATGTAAGTCAGTCCAGCTCATCTGTAAATATATGTTGACAGATTTCTAAAGAAAGGTTGGATGAATCCCAGCCTTGATAGCTCTAAAGAAAAGGGGAGCTGAAGAGGCTTAACATTTGTGGGAAGTGTCAACTCCCGATTTAGGAAAACGGAGTAGCTATTCATGTTAGATACAACTGCTAAATCAGACTTAATTCAGTGAACAGCCAGTAACATCACACCGAGCACAAAAGGAACGTGATGTTTCCTGTGCTCTGTGTACTTTTTTGACATGGGAAAATATCTGACATACCATAAAATTGTCACAGAAAACTTCATATGACTGATTCCTTATATAGGTTTAAAGGAAATTCTCATGACCACATTTGACCTTGCCATTTGTTTTAAAACACAATCTGCATCCATATCATTGTGCACCTGTGTATCCCCATGTGTTTTGCACACGATGAAGCTGCTGAGTTCCTTTCCAATTGACAGAGTACAAGGTGATATACCTGCAAAGGCAAGAGAAAAATTAAGATGTCTGTAAAATTATTTGCTTTCACTTTTATGCAAACTTGTTTTAGATATTGCATGAAACACTCATGACACTATTGGGTAAAGTAGCCACCTTAATGAAAATGGAAAGAATATGCAGAGTATGTTTTTGGAAATACACACACTTGATATAATTCCCTTGGTAGGTGATTTTCTCTGAGGAAAAATATTGTTCAAGTTCCGTTTTGCTAGCTCATCACCTGTGTATTCATCTGAGCTTCATGTAGTTATCTCCTTTTTTCTTTTTTCTTTATGTGAAAGGAAAAACTATTATATAAAGGATGGTCCTTAAGCTACTATTTCATTGTGCTGAAAACCATACTATAACTCAAAGTGCAAAGTTTTGGGTACTTATTGGATCATTATTACCTTACTAATAGGAGTACAGAAATATCTACTCTGATTGATAGATTGGGGCCAGAACACCCATAATCTTGCAGGATTTATCTTTTAAGACCCAATCCAACAAAATTCATACCCACGCTTAACATTAGGCACTATGAGCAATCTTCTTGATGTTGTTGAAGACAGTCACCCAATATACTGTTAAGCACCCACAGAAGTCTTTGAACAGCTGAGCTTTTAGCTTCCAGGTTAAGAAAAGGATATTTTAAATATAGCACTAAAACCACCAAAGGCTGGTTCTAGTTTCCATTCAGCTCTGGACTAACCGGTATTTCACCTAGGAAATGAATCATATCTCAAAAGAAACCTGTACTGTTTGACTGAATTGAGCAATTTGAATTCCCTGGTTACAAGGTACTCAGGATCAAAGAGGCACTTCTATAAATGTTCTGAATTTAGCTGGGGTTTAGTAGCACATAGGAATCAAACTTATCTCTTTTTTCTTGACTGGCAGAATCATACCTTTGGTACTGAAAACTTATATCCGTGGAAGCGATGCTACACTTTATTAGCTTGGCTGTCATTTTGCTTCCAAACATTGTACTGAGCTTTACAGTCACTGAAGTGGCTGAGCATTTGGGATGCATCTGGTCCCTCATGTCTGTAGTTATTAGCACCACTGTCCCCAAGGAAAGGGAGGACATTTACATGTTGCCAATGCCAGCCTCTCATCTGTGGATCTTTAATGGCACAGGATCAGGAAGAAAACTGCAGGWTGGATCACTGGAGGAAAAAGTAGGGCCAGAAGCTATTTCAAGGAAAATACAAATGTGTTTATTCTCTGCTTCATAGATCTTTTTTTCCTGAGGGAGGAAGAGGATCTGATCTCACCTAATGTGCCAGCTCTGCAGTGTAGGTGCCTGCCTTTGAGCTAATCATCCTCTTTCACAAGGAATGGAGAGAAAAAGGTGCCTAAAATTCACAACAATTTTGGCCTATCCTACATTAGTGCACCTAGAAAAGCCTATTTCTCCACTAACTACAGGAAGGGCATACAGGTTAGCTGAGGTGTTCATGTCCACGCTGCAATTATTTACAGTTAAGGAGGTTAATATTATTGCATGAACATCTCTTGTCTCAGGAGACCTCTCTATTCCTGCAACTGAGTCAGCAACCAGATAACAGTGATTACTGACTGTGAAACACTTTCTTAATCTTCATACTGATATTTTTCTCAACTTCTTTTCCTTCTTCATTAAGGAAAAAATGCTTTCAAGAGGTGCCCAAGTGAATCAGATGTACAACTTCAAGCTAGACAGATATTTAAAACACTTGATGAATAGATATGTTATTGATTCAGTTGTCTGTTGCTCTAATTCGATCTCTTCATATCTATGTTCATTTCTTGGTCTTTGATGATGAAGGGGAGACTAATATCACTTGTTCATTGTGTAAATAAAATAACTGAAAAGAAACTCATGGTGATACTGGCTTGTATCCACAGCTCAAAAGCTGGACTCAATTGGGAGAAGCATGCTGGAAAAGGCTTTGGAAGGCTGTACAGGAAACCATGGCCATTCAAAAGAGCCGGGAAGGGACTTCAGGGACACTTTGTGTGTTCTGTATAGAGCAGAGCACACAGAAGGATCCCTCTGCTGAAGAAGAAATAACTATTCCATCATTTACTCACTGGAAAGGTGAGCTTTTATAGGCAGTGGTTGTGGGTTTGATGCCTGCAGGTCACCCTAATCTTTGCTCATGGACATGCTGAATCTGAAGGCACATGTCCTGAGCAGAAGCAGGACCCATCAGAGCGCCACATCTGGCACTCTAGTGCTGGTTCAGAGGGAGGTCTCAAACTATTTTATGGTCTGCCCTGCAGAGTGAGGTAAAAATCCTGTGGGCCTAATCACTTGCTTGCAAGTGCATGGTCTGCAAGAGTCTCCATTTCAGACCAAATGTGCCACCACAGGAGAGATTTTCACGAGCTGGAAAGCAGAAGCCTTTGTTCAGTCCAAATGATGATCAGTTTAATGAATTTCCTTTTCCAGTTTAATGAATTTCCTTTTCATGACTATGGGACATGTGGCCCTGGCTCAGCTAGGCCCAGCGTGGGAAGGAAGCTGCCTGGCAACTTCCACACCTTGTTCATCTCCACCTGTAGCTGCAGTGGCCACGTGCTGGCCGGGCCTGGACGGATGGCAGGGCTCCTGGAGGTCATTCTGTTGGTGGCTGCGCTCTGGCTGATGTGGTGGAGCGAGGCAAGCAAGGTCTTGAGCAAGAGGCCGTCTGCCTGGAGCAGCTGGTCAGCCACCCTATGTGAACGCCAGCACAGCGCGCCCTGAGTCAGGAGGCGGCGGCCGCTGCTGCTGGCTGGGTCACAGGTAAACTCCCACAGATGGTGCATCCTGCATGGAGAGCAGGGCCCCTGCTTTCTGACACATGCTGTGCATGTGTCCAATGGCTCAGCTCAAGTGCAAGATGTGGAGGAGCAAGATCCTGACTAACAGGCAGGCATCTCTGCATGGTGCCTGCTTTCCAGGACCCGGACAGTGTGAGGAAAGGCAAGTTGTCAGGAGATATGCTGGCAGGCTTTGTGAAGGCCAGGAAAGCCTGGGGCTGTGCTGTGCAATATCGGCACTAGCATGCTGGCAGAAGTGATGAGTCTGCGTGGGAGCCTGGCCATGGCCAGAGAAGGCCCCGACTCTCCATTCACCACTAGCTCCATTCACCACTGCTCTCTGGACCCGGCCATCCAGCCAGTTTTTCACCCAGCAAAATGTGTAGATGAGGCACTTAGGGACGTGGTTTAGCAGGCATGGTAGTGATGGATTTATGGTTGGACTTGATCATTTTGAAAGTCTTTTCCAATCATAATGATGCTATGATTCACATATTTTTATGATTTTCTCAGYCCAAAAATCTTAAAGGCATGAGGATGATAAGAGAGAAAAATCATTCTGTCAGTGGATGAATTTACATCATGCCTCCTTGTTGTATTTGTGTTCAATTATTTTCTTTCGTGGTGGTTCGTTGCTTCCTATGTATAAAAACCTTGCTACAGTGACAGGCAGAACAGGAAAACCAACCACTTTCTCTGTTATCTGATGTGGATGGGCGGCAGAGATACTTGCTACTACCAGCATCCAGGAAAAAATATCTGAAAAAGAGTTGGCATTTTGTGTGAAATCTCTTTGTTATCATTTGCACCTTCTGTCCTATATGGTCACAAATAAGCAGACTATGATCTTGTGTCTGTTTTATTGGCCTGTGCATTGGTGGGCACCTTGACGATGCCACTGGGCACACACCTTAGGTAAAGTTCCTTCACCTCTGTGACCATTTCCTGTCTAAATACCTGCCTAGTAAACCCCAGGATTTTACACTAGTAAGACTTTTTATTTGCAGCTACTTCCGTGAGGACAGGTCATACCTGAGCCTAAAACAGTAATTCTTTTGCTGTGGCACTCTTTGTAAGAGGCTGAATGGACAATTCTGGAGGGAGGGAAGATTTTCACTTATCTTTTTCCCACAGGAGATTTTTACTCAACAAGTTGAATTGCAGAGCCCACAAGATTACTTAAAAGAACTGGCAGAGTTTCCTGCCTCCTCTCCATTTTATCAACTAGAATGATGTCTCAAACTTAACATGAATTGTTGGAACATGTCCCAGTTCCCTCATTAGAACAAGCCTGATGATGTTGCCTATTCATCTTTGATTGTAAGTTTTTCCCAGTCTATTTCCTTTTCTTGTACATTTAAAAGCATTGAAAAGAACAGGATTCTTATTCAAGTGAAGGCCTTTGGGCATTTCTATATTACATTTCCAACAAGTTTTGAACCTCTGCAACTTTCAAGCCACGAAAGTGTAGGTCAGATATCTGAACCATGGTAGGAAATGTTAAATGCCATATTGATTTGGAAATTGTATTTCATATTGTTTCAAAAGATAGGACTGCATTTCAGCTAGTGTAAAATCATAGCTTTGTTGAGGTCAATGGATTTCATACTAGATTAACGATTTCTAGCCATTCAACATACACTGGCCTGGAATTAATGCATTAGCTAAAGATTTGTCCATTATAGATGATGCCTCTGCTACATGTCTTGAAAAGAACCAAAGCTTAGAAGGAATGAGAAGACAGACATGGTAAAATAATATTAATCTGAGAAACCAAAGCAGAGAAAAAAGAGTTGAAGCTGCAGGAGTCTCAATTTATATTCAGATTTGGGACAGTCTAATTGAGTAAGACGTAGGAATGGATAATTTTAGTCACTTTTTTCTGAAGAAGACAAAATGCACTCTGTTCACCTTTGTGCAAAGCAATTACATATTTTGCATATAGAGTTCTTGGCAGCAGCATTTCATGGGTCAAAGAAAGTTTGATTGCTTTAAAATTATTATTAAGGAATGAATGATACTTTGTTAGTGCCTAGATATCATTGCATGTAATTCTCTTAGGAAATACACTGGCTTTGTCACTGAGTGGCTTTGCTTTGTCTTGTTTGTGTTGTTTCTTTTATTCAGCTCTTCAATTCTTTTTTTCTGCTGGGGTGAGCTTTGTGCTTGTGCTTCCCAATCCATGTTACTGAATCTTTTACTTATTTTCAGAACATCCGTGATCCAGGCAACATGGCTGCAGCTTTCTATGCTCCAATCAGGCATGTTTGTGATTGCCACTTGGCATCATCCACACACTCCTGGCCAGTTTAGCTGTCACTCAGCAGTGCTGACTATGGCCAGTTGAGATGGTGACTTTTGCAACATGACCACATATCTGCTTTATACTAGGTTGGCACTACTGGTTTATTTAAGGCAGTACTTCATATAGCCATGGAACAGTGAAAATACGATGAGTTTATTGTTCTGGAGCTATGACAAAGGATAAGAGAATCTGGAGCCCATAAGGTCAGCTGCTCTGCCTCTTTTTGGCTGACAGGTACCAGTACCTCAGGGAAGCTGACTTACAACATCCTAGCTCCATACATTGTTATACTACTGTTTATTTATCAGAGTAAGCAAGTTCTGTGGTTAAAACACTGGACTGAGATCTAAGGGAGACAAGGTAATTCTTGTTTATGCCAGAGATGTTCCTTCTGGTTTTGCAGAAGTTATTTACTGTCTCCGTGACTCAAGCCTTGCCCCTCACTACCACCAACGAGGAATAATAGCTCTCCTTGGTCTTCCAGAAGTGTTGACAGAGGGGCAACTATCTTGTTTATGGCTAAACTTGTGCATGGCTGAGATACAAAAAGCAATCAGGCTATGCCACTTTGTTTTGTAAAGATAAATCCACTAATTCTTATGAGATGTTGAGATATGTGAGAGCTAGCTATCAGAATATCTACTTGCACATCCATGAAAATCCCTGCCAGTTACTGTTTTGAAACTGAACCTAATGCTTTCACCATTTGTGTCTTTATCTGAAGAATTATACAGTGCTATATTCAGAGTTGAGAAAAAGAGGTTAAATTCAAATAAACCTCAGGATTGAATTTTTGGCTTTAAGACAGACCTAACTGAAACCTAATTGTATCTTTGGAAGCTAGTGTAATGGTCATTTGCAGTGTCAGGACACATTAGGGAGTTTTTTTAGATTCACAGTTTTATTTTCTAATATATATCCAAATGTAAGAACACCTCCTCATTTTAGGAATACACCTAGGAGTAAATCCTACTCCACCAGTGTAGTAATAGAGCTGGTTCTGGGGGTGATGTGCTACACGTACAGTTTTCCATTTACCACTTTTGAAGGTGTCACCTTCACACGAAACATCAAAGATTTCATGGTACAGAGGTTGGTTGAGTGTTTCTGGGAGGTAAGATAGACAGGATAGCACACTAATGACTTGCAGCTGTGACTTAATTCACTGGGCTCTGAAAATTCTCCAGTTTTGGTAGAGTGAATAGATTCTGCAGGTGGTTGACTGGTTGCTAAGAGCTTTTGAAGGCTGCTCTGAAGACAAGAACAATTTCATTCTAGTGAAGTCAGAGCTTTTAGACTAAGTAAGGATTTGGCTTCCTAACTGTATCTGTCTTCAACCTTTGCAGCTGGAAGCAAGCAGAGTGCAATGAAAGGTAGTGGAGAAGTCTCTTATTCACCCTGTAGCATGCAGGGGGAAGCAAAGACAGCCCACAGGAATGGGGTCTGTAGACCTTGCGTTGGACCTGGCTGCATGGATTTAATTATTTCATAGTGCTCTGCCATGCCCAACATCTCTTGTGTCTCCATTCACCATGTCTTTCTCTCCCACTGTTTTCTCTCCTTTCTGTGTTTTTTCTTTCCCACTTTATTTTACTCTTATTGTTTGCTCACCTCCATGTCTTCCTCCCTCGGCTTGTGTTATCACCCATACAGAAAAGCTGCTAGCTTCAGGATGGCATCTATCGGCAACTCAGTGGGAACAATGCACTTGGAAGAGCACAGACACAAAATCTGGCCTTACAAAGTGCTCTCTGTCCATGTACTCTGGTGTAGTCCATGTGCATGAGCTATTGTTGTGATGCTATTACTGTTTGCTACGCCAATGAGCAGAATTAGGCAGGGAACTCTCCTCATCAGGTGTGTTTGCAGACAATGCAAATGTGCCCTGATTCCAGTCTCCTTGTGTCCTCAGCATGTTGGATCATCCTATCTCCTCCATGGCTTCCGTACAGTGGAGGAAATTACCGTTGTTTATGAACTCTACTTTTAAGTGGCCAAAGATTTAAATGGAAAAGACTTCTACACAGAGATCAATATTTCAATCAAAGGTCAAAAGAAATAATCAGACAAGTAATCTCTCCCAATGTATTATGTCCATTTTGCCTTAAGAAGAGCAGAAAATCACATATTTTTTGTCTCATTTGTGTCAGTGTAGACACAAAATAGTCAAAACAGGCCATAGTCATTTGACTTCAAGTTGGGGTAAGATTCTAGCTTCTACCAATTTATTCCTTTTTGAGAATAATTCTTTTTATTTTTGGTATCTCACTGAAAAACAACTGTTAACTCTCAGTCAAAGTCTTCATGAAGGCAGAAGTATATTCATCCTAAATGTGTAGAATTTTGCACCTTTCTAAAAATCAAAACATTTCAAAGTAATTTTCATCTTCATTCTTCTTTCATTTGCATTCATTCATTTTCAGATATTCAGATGTGCATTCCTGAAGTGCAAGGCCTTCTGGCCATTTCTGGAGAGAGGAAATAAGAACAAAAACAACACAAAAGGTTTGAAAGGGTGGGGGGCTGGAGGGGAGGAGGAACTCAAGTCCCTCATCAGCCTTAAAAAGAAAATGAAAAAGAAGATAGAGTGCTAGATTCATGGGTGTTCTTCTTTTGAAATTACATATATATATATATATATTTTTTTTTTTTTTTTTTCCCCGTAAGTAGTTGGCCCCAGGAAAATTTACATGAAATACTGGAAACATTTTTGTTCGTTTGTATGGAAGTGTCTTATCTCTGTGGAAACAGATAGCTTTCAGAACATGAATACCTATCACCTGGGGTGGAGAAGCCCACCATACCTGCCCCATTTGTTTCTCTCCTGATGATGGTGACGTGACAATTCCATGCATTTTTTAATTGAAAGAGGTCACTTTAAATGTAATTGCAAATTTCAACTGAATATTTAAATTCCTGATTGCAGAGCTGTGCTCTTAAGTGAATAAAATCTTGTAGCCTGGATTTCTACAGTTTTGACACTTTCTTTTATGAAGGTGTCAGCTTCTGACTTGCAGCACAATCATAGCAATGGCAGTGACACCTATGTATCAGTGCTATTAACACTTCTATTTTATGTCCTCTGGATTAGAGCTGGCTCTTGGAAATCTTTTTGTTTAACTATTTGCCCAAGGATGTGTCTACAATGCAAAAACAAGCAAACGATAGGACTTTCTGGCTTTTTAAAGCTGAGGAGAAATCTTGGCTGTCTTCATATGTGACACATTCAATGTGTGCTAATTTTCAGCTGAAGCTGCATTTGTGATAGGTGTTACTTAATGTGGTGGTGGTGATAAAGAGAATCAGAGGACTAGAATAGTTCAGATTAAATTCCTGGATCATATTTCACTTTAAAATGTGAGAGTCAGTTCAGATTGTCTTAATAGCTTTAGGATTTGGCAGTGGTGTCTTCTGGCTGACTGGCTCTTTGGACTTGTGGTCCATCRACTGGAAGCAGAGGGAGGAACTGGAAGCCTGTCATGGTGTTCCCTGGCATTTCCACTTGTTGTATGGCATGGCTGTATCTCAGTATCAATATTACTGCTACATTATAGAATAAGATGTTGTAGGGGGCAACACAGAAAAAATGTTCTTATTGTGGAATTTGTTGGTGTCCCTACACCAGTAGTAAAACTGTAACCACCTCAGTCCTATCAAAAGCTGATTGAAAAAGAAGTTTGCATGTAATGAGCTTTTGCTTTGTATGATTGCTTTAATTTGACTTAAGTTTGTACTGCTACTTAAAAAAGTGTTTGTGATCCCCATTCTAACCCTTACTATTTGTGCCTGCTGCTGCCTCTTTTGTGTTGGCATGAATGTTGTAGCAAATCATGATGAAGCAGATGGGAGAACTGATTCTGCTGAAAAGTAGTTTAGCTGAAGGCATGATGTGCTGGAGCACTAGCAGATGCCTGCCTTACACAGGTCCAGGTGCTAGGAGCAAGGAGGCAGATGAAGGCGTTCAGTGGCCATGGCATGAGTTTATGCATTGCAAAGAATAAAGAATGTGCACCTCAATCACAAGTCTTCTCAGAAAGTGTTAAACTGGTCCACTCACAGAGAGCAACTGGGTGCACAGGCTCGGTCTGTCTCGTCAGAAGGATGCGTGAGGAAGAGTCAAGGATTCCCAGGTCATGACTCTCATGCCAGTTCAGATGACTCAAATACACAGAGATGTACCAAGATCAGCACCAAGCTCAGACCTTCTCGTGATGCTCATCACGATGCTCATGAAGTAGTTAGTTCAGTCTGAATCAGAAGCAGCTCTTTCACAGTCAGCATATTTATGCCAGCACAAAACCAGCGTGACAGGAGAATCAGGTCTTATGTTGATAATTATCCAGTTTCTTCACTTTGAGCATTCCCTACTATTTTAGCAGTGCTTTCCATATCTCCCATTCTTGTTGCTATCTCCTCTGGCAACTTTGGGTTGTTTGATTTTTTTCYGGTGCTCACAATGGCTCTTAAAACCACTTTTATGGCTTTGTTTGAGGGTTAACCTTGAAAGGGTTGCCCAGTGCTGCAGGTTGGTTTGGCAGCCTCCGCTGTGTGTGTTGAAGGAGAACAGATAAGCAGTGCCTTAATGGCCATGTGGGAGAGGCCTTGTGCTCACACCTGTGCTCTGACCTACACTCGAGCAAAAGCCTCTTAACCTTGACTAATCTGAGCTGACCTTTCAGGTTCCTATTTCACTAGTTTTAAGATGGTTTCTGTATTAATCACTTGATTCCTCCTCTTAAACTTTTCAGATCAAGCAGGTTACAACATGCATACACAGAGACTACCCTG
Organism: Eudromia elegans; assembly: GCA_003342815.1. Classification (NCBI taxonomy): domain Eukaryota; kingdom Metazoa; phylum Chordata; class Aves; order Tinamiformes; family Tinamidae; genus Eudromia; species Eudromia elegans. Next base: position 4,129,633 of record PTEX01000050.1, on the reverse strand, counting down.
TTTATTCATTGCCATTAATAGATGTATTAGAAAGACCAGTGGTAGACTGCAGTTTATTAACCTACATCAAGTAACATAAAAAGAGGATAAATTGGCATTTCTAGTGTGAATGTCTCTTGGAGGAGAGTGCATTCCTGCGTGTGAAAGCACGTTTCCATAGGCTTGCATTCTCAATGCTTTTTTTGAATACATCTGTCTCTTTCCACAGTGCTGGTTGTGCAGTTTATTTAAGAAAACGTAGCGCGCACACAAGGAGATGTGTGCCCCATTCCTTGCAGCCTCCCGGCAAAAGAGTCAATGTTCATCTCAGCAAATGCAAAGGTGCATGACAGGAGTTGCTATTGGCCTTGACTCAACTTTTTGGAAAGTTCACTGAACAATATTTTTTTTTTTTAATTTTTTTACCTGGAGGAGCTGTCAGATGCAAGGTAGCAGATGTGCAGCTATCAGTATCATCTGCTGCCTTGTCTCAGCAGATTTCTGAGAGTAAATACACTGCCTAGTTTTTTTTATTTATTTTCCCAGCTTTTCTGTTTACTTTTCTTTTTTTTTTGGATAGCTTAAGTTATATACCYGCTGTAGATTTCCACTGTTGCCAGATGAATGAAAGTGAAAAGCCAAAGCTAAATCTAGGTGTACTGTCTTTTTTGGAATACATTTAGTATGTAAGCCATTTTCTTTCTCAACTCAAGCACTGCTTCCAAGGCATATCTGTGAATCAGATCTTGTAAGCATCAGCCACGGCCATTTCAAAGCATCATCTGCCTGACAAATTTCAAGTAGATGGACTGTTTCCCTATGYTAAAACAGTTTCACTGACTTGCTTGTTTTAAAGGATGCTTTTGGAAAGTAGCCTTCCTATTTCTTACACCTGATGGATCTGATTTTGATGCCCGAAAGTCGGTATTAACTTCCCTCACATGCACTAACGTATCATTAAGTATGAACAAGAGTATCCCCATTGAGCACTATGTAAACTTGTTTCAGGCTCACTCAGTACACTTTATTTTGTTCTTTCCTTTTTCTTTTTTTTCTTTTTTTTTTTTTTGCCATTTTCCCTTTGATTTTCTTATAATCTTGTCATTTTTTTCAACAGTGGATTCTGTCCCACATATAAGACCTTTCTGTTACTGCTCCTTGACTTTCCAAATCATTCCAGACTGGATCCTATAATAATGAAACCAGTAGGTCTAATGCAACAGTCAGACATTGTTGGAGAAGCAGCAAATGCTGTTTTTCACGTAGCTTTGGGATTCCCCGGTGYTAATTGATCCTCCAGACTCCAGAGGCTCCAGGTGTGAGGCTGGCAGACAACAACAGGTTGGCCTATGCAACTGTACTTCCATACAGGAAACTGGTTTGGATGTTGAAAAGGAACGTGGCTTGGACACGGTGTCCCAGAGCCGGCCTGCTGCTGAGACCTGCGGGCAGGCAGCTGGGCCGAGCGCCAYGGCTCTGGGGCCTTGGCTTTCTCTGCCCAGTGCCGCCTGCAGACTGGCACTGCTGTTTATACAATTTACGAAAGGGGAGGGTTTTAAAGTTCCTCTTTCTGCAGCAGACACCTTAGTCTCCTTTCTTCTCAGTATATTCTTTACTTTTTTCTTTTTAGTATCTCAGAAAGACAGCTCTCCTCCCTCTCCTGCAAGCTCACTGGAACGTCATAGCAGAGCGCAGGCTGCTCATGTGTGAAGTGTGTTGGTCACAGCATCTCTTGGGGTATGGCCTCAGGCAAAATGTGCACGCAGCCATTTAAAAGGAGAGCACGCTATTTAAATAAAATGTGGCGTTTTGGTGTCATGTGAGATTCAAAAAGTTATCTGTGTGCTGGGTTTGATCCGGCTCCTATTGGAGCTGATGAGAGGGTTGCAAGGAGCAGGCAGGGGTGAGTAAACTAGCAGAGATATTTCAGGAGAAGGAACCTSAGATGGGAGATCTCTCCCAGAGCGCTGGGGAAGGCAGGCACATCTAGAAAACATGAGGATTTGACTAGTGAACACAGGCAGGGGCAGATTGCTGAAACGAACGCGYCCCCTTGCTAGGGTTCGCCAAGCGCCTTTGCAAGGAGGCTTCCTCCTCCCAAGGTGGTTTGTGCCCCTCTGCACTCCCTCCCCAAGCACCATGGCGAGTGCCTTTGAAACCCCTCTCAGGCTGTGGTGTGGGTTTGCCAAGAGGCAGCAGCAGAGCTGGGGCAGCTTGCTGAGGGGCTGGAGGGTTGTACTCCATGAAACACTTCCTGGGCTGTCCCCCCATCAGCATCAAGGCTGGCGACTGAGCCTTGTTTGGCGGCCTGTGCCCAAGTCGGCAAACTAGTCGCCACAGCGAGTGCTGTATGAGGAGCCGTGCGTCAGGGGCGAGGCAGAGGCGGCGGTGCCCGAGCGGGGCGGCGGTCTCTGGCGGCCCCACAGAGTGTGCGCTGGGGGCGGATCGTCGTCAGCACGCGGGACACGTTCACCAGCGTGCGCAGCAGCACTGTCTCATGGTGCYGTGTCCTCGTTGCTTCAACAGCGGCCTGTTTCAACCAGCTGGAAGACAGCACTTCAGGAGCTATTAGGCATAATTAGAATTAACCTTCAACTGCCAACACACATAACTAGCCTAAATCCATTTGCCTTTCCTGTATGTTGGGGTGCCTTTGTTCTAACACTGAGTGGAGTTATTTGGTCCTTCCTCATTGTTTTCCCAACCCTCCTCAAGTTTGGAGCAATCCGAAATAACGAGCTCTGGAGAGCCAGAGCTCTTCATCATTCCTGCGGTGAGCCCCTGGTCTTGCTGTCTTCGCGCTGACAGCGTGTGCAGAAGGAGCTGGGAGCTCCTGCTTGGGGAAGGGTGAAAGGCACCATGCAGAGACAGAAGCCAATTTACAACTCATCTGCCCCCACCRTGGAGTGACATTGTTTTGACAGGTAAGAGGCAGTGCATACCTGCTTGTACCAAGGTAGAAACATCCGGGTAGCCGCCATCTCCTTTTGTAACGTGTGGGAAAAAGGAAACAGACTGGAGAGAGAAATAATTCTCCCCTAGTACGGTCACGCCAGCTAACAACGTTTASAAGATAGCATCTCCAGAAATACCAGCCTTTCAAAAGCAATGAGAATTAGGAGATTACTTCAGTGGCACTATCTCATTTACTGAATCTGTGGAAGACTCTCTGGAAACCTGATCCACATGCCTGCTCATTTTGGCTATTGTGCAAAGAATAATTAYATTATCCACCAACCAGTAAAGCAGGCAAAAATCATGGTGAATGTTACTGTGGCCATTACTCTGTCTAATGGATGAATGGCCTTTTCATTTATTCTGCATTTGACTTGTAAAGGATAGAAGGTAATCTGGAATAATCACAATAAAAGCATGAAAACAAAAAGTAATGGGAATGTTCACGTTGTTCTATGAGTCGTTATGCAAGGACCTGCTTTTGCCTAAGTTTTCAGTGGTAAACCCATACAAGTAAAGTTAACAGTATGAGGACCCATRTGTCTGGAAAGCAGGAGAGCTCTGTGACTGTGACGCCCCCAGACTCTACAAACTTAGCCCCACGCCARGGCTTGCTGCTTAGGGCAGGGCAGCTCAGAGCCTGGTTGAAACACCTCCTGCTCTGCTGCTGGGCAGCCGCTCCCAGCTTAGGTCAACTCCACCGTGGTGTGTAGATCTGGCCAAGCTCTGAAATGTTGTGACATCTTTCATGTAGGAAGGAGAAGACAGTGAAAGGARTGATGCTCTCTGATGCTGGAAGGCTGTTTACCTTACTAGCTCTGCTTGTCTCTCTACTAGATTCTTGCTGCAAGACTCTTGAGAAGACCCAATGAGGAAAGCTGAAAGACTCCTACAACATGGGTAAGCTCTCCATCAGGTCACAGGAGCRAAGTTAGGTGGTTGTTTGGCTGCTCCAGTTTTCCTGTGTCTGCAATAGAAGCCTATCAATTCCAGTAATTCAGCTAAAATAACCTTATAGCATAAAATGGAAAAAGCAACAAAAACAAAAGGAAATGATAAAGTAAAACTGAGAGAAAAGGCAACTAAAGTGTTCTAAAGTTTCTCAAACGCAGAAGTAGTTAAAGGATTAAGTCACATCAGCTGAAAATAACAGAGCTTAGATAATGCCGTGTATACCGGCCATAATCCTCCTGTGGTGCCCCGCCAGTGTGACTGGCCATCCCTGAGTACCTGAAATGTCCCTCTTTTCCAGGGCTGGCAGCATGAAGGTGTCTCCTAGCGACTGGATCATTTTGCAAACTCCAGCCACCAAAGTAGCTGTGGGTAGCTCAGCTGCTCAAATTGATACCAGCTGGCTGAGCAGTAAAGCCTCTACTATAATATTCCCTCTTGGGTTGACTATTACATACTTCTACTCTTCAAACCTGGGTTGCTCCAGTGCAAAAAAGGCTGCCCTGAGTGGACACAGAGTAGTGTAGTAGTAGTAGAACATCAGGATCTGGCCTGAATCATTTATAACTTAAATACCAAGAAAAGTGAATGTATTTATACTGTACATTCACMGGTTTTATTGGAGCATCAGAAGGAACATTGAAGTAATGTTGTTATACGACTTAAAGTGCTGGGTGAAGAGTCATAGCAGAAAAATAAAACTCACCGAACTGTTAGATGTCTCATGATGGATGAGTCAGAAACCCTTTGTTTCCTGCAACACTGTTACCAATTTAGCAGGCTTCAAAAGGAGAAAATGGAGCTGTGGATGACACAGAAGAGACAAATTGTGAAAAAAAAAAGCCCACAGCTTGTAGAGTAGATGAAAGGCAAGATATAGCAATTACAAAATACCAGGAGATACAGTATGTGGGTAAAGGGTGTGCCCAGGCTCCTCAAGTGCTTGAGAAATTAAATTCCCAGCTATCATTCTTTCCAGCAATTTCCAGTGAGCAGAAGCAGGTACTTCCTCCAAAGACCACTGGTAGCTACRAGAGATACATGTTGCCTCCAAATGAAAGAGAAAATACTCTGGTGAGCCTGCATGGCTATGAATCCTTCCCAGTCTGCATCCTCTATGAATTCCAAGGCAGAAAAGTGGTTTTTGCTAGCAAAGTGTAGAAATTAGTGCTATAGGTAGAATGTCACAACACAGAAAACAGAGCAAAAGACCACAGGWTATTATGAGCCCTAGGTTCAATATTACACTCCCTTATTTCTCTCATGTGAACAAGCCTGAGTGTTACCAGTGAAATTCATTTCATTTATAAATGATCCAGGTAAGGCTTCATCCTCTACTACTTAACCCCAAAGCAAGCAGAAATATATTGAGCTTTGGGCCATCAAAAATGTGAGTCATCAAAAGTGAGTGAGGTTACATTTTGAATACACTAATTATATGTCCTTGAAATAAAACAAATGATTTCTCTAATATTTGTGAAGCCTGGAAAATGTTCTGGATTGCCACTGCAAAAGCTGCTCAGTTGAGTAGCTTTATGTAACAGGTCCATGGAATAAACCCTGACTTAGAATTTAGAAGGAACTCAGAGGACACCCTGTGCAGAGCGAGCCATTGAAACTGTTAGGAGAAATTAAAAGACTGGTTTGGAATGGAAGACTTTGACAGTGCTGTTTATTTACTTTACAAAAAACTTAGTGGAGGAATGACTGATCTGTATGTATGACTAGCACTGGGAACACAACATGAAGGGACTTTTCGGTCCTTAGTGGACAAAAGATCCATTAACTGAAAGCCAGGCAGTTCCAACCAGGAATAAGACACATGTTTTTAACAGTGAGTGTAGCTGAAACAATTTACCAAGCACTTCAGTGAATTCTCTGTCGCTGACAGAGCATGTAGSAAAACGAGAAATTCTTCTAAAAGACATCTAGTTGAAACAAGAAATAATTCACAGGAATTCAGTGGTCGGACTAAATTATCACAAATGGACCTTGGGAGCTTTAAAGCCTAAAACATTRAAGAGATATTAACAAATTTTCTCCCAGCAGAATGTCCTTAACAAAAATTGATCTTTCTGTCTACAAATGAATTTCCATACTTCCATCATTGTTTTTCCCAAATACATTAGATTAACTTTGTAAGATCAACAGTAATTTCATAGTCTTTTCCTTTTCAGTCCACCTTGGTTACTGGAATATTTATTCTGAATATACAAAATATCATGTTTCTTTTGAGAAACAACCCTCCCAATTACATCTTATGAAAACTCCCTGAAAGTACATAACAAAATCTTTAATTAACATTATAAAATTACCAAATGAGAAATGTTAAAACTTCAAAATTTCTTGAAAAATTACCTCCCAGCATTTCTTTATCAAGAGCCAGTGAGTTTTACAAAATCATTGCTTGCCATTTCTGATTTCAGAATTTATGAGTTATGTGCAGAAGTTCTGTTTGGACCGTGGCAAAATAACCTGTACACGATTTAATAGCTCAGATGATTTTCATCCATCTTTCAAATACYCCAAGCTTGTCATATGCTAAAAGGATATCCAGAAAATGTCAGTCCCCAAAATCTTCCCTGTCACAATTCAGAGTAACTGGACAAGGAGTATTATACTTACTGGTGATCATAATAGAGTTACTGTGCATGTTATTGGCTTGCCTAACCTAAGGTGCAGACACTGTGAGACCTGCACATGGGAACTGCCTGGGAGATGGGCTCAAATGACCTGTCTTTCAGTGCCTGGGCTGTCTTTTCTCCCCAGCTGATTTCATTCTCATGCCTCATCACACCARCTTACTCAGTCCTTGACCCTCTCCCCAGCAGGTAGGATGTTGCAGACTATTTATAGGGAGGGGACAGCTTTCCTGAGTGAACTTTCTGTTACCTGGCAGGAGGAATTCCAAAGGAAGGAATGAAGGCTTGCTATCTGTGAAGCAGTTATGGGATTAAAGGGGTCTTTTCAAGTTGGTGAARCATTCCTGATAAAGGGCACAGCAGCACTCTGCAGGAAGTGCAGGAGGGTACTGACCCTCCAGTAAAGATAGGAGGGGACTTTTTGTAAGTAATAAGTGATTATCTGTGTTTGATTTTGTGTGGTTTTTCCCTGCTATGGGGTGGGTGCAGTGAGATCAGCAGGGCCCAGGAGGAAGCCATCTCTCCTGCCTTGGCCTGCCTYTCCTCTTGCATGTCTGTTCTTTGAGGCTTTGTGCTCTCTGAAACATCTTCAGGCGGATCCCCCAGTAGAAGTGTCTTGAGCCAGGCACACTTGTGTGCAGCCTCTGCCATTTGGCCTTCCCAAGAACTCCTCAGCAGAGGAGGGGCTGAGGCTGCAGCTGCCTTGCCCTACCATAAYCTCACCCTTGGACATCTTTCCATTGCCAGGGTAGCCTGCTTCTTACTACCCATTTCTACATCCAGCTACCTTGGAATACAGTGTGTCTAGACTATTGCATATCTGTGGGGAGAAAAACAGCCTGTCCTGAGGGAAATGATGGGGGGTTGGGGTGTAGAATTAAAGGCATGTCCTCTTGCCATGGCGAACTGAAGCCAGGATGGCTGCGAATCTCACCGCAGAGTCTAGCCGAAAGTCTGCCAGCGTGTTAGAGTATAGATAATAATTGTTGTCTAATGTAATCTGGATATGTCCCCTCTAGTGGTTTCCTGCTGGTAAACCACAGRGAAGAGAGGCAGTAGTAAGTAAACTACAGGAAGTGAGATGAAATATTGTATGCCCCTTTGCTTAATAGAGATTCATTTGGAGGATATTGCCAATTAAAACCAATGGTATTTTCATCCATGTGGGCTTTCAAAATCAGCTTCAGAGGATACAGAGGATGTTTCATTTCAGCTGCATTGCTTGTATAGGGAAGTCTCTAGGAGGAAATGTTAGCATTGCTGTAAKCTGTGTGTGTGCTTTAACAGCAGTGTGTGAAGTGGACACCTTACAGATTCCGGGTACACAATTTCAGCCACATAAAGTGTCAATGGAAGGACAGTGTGGGATCAGAGGAGCAAAATCCATCCTCAGACTGCCCTGAGGTGCAAGAAACTCCATAAGGGTATGGCTCCAATGAGAGCCGCTGTGTGCCCAGGCTGTGATGTGGCTGCTACGTTGCTGGGTCTACAGGGTGTGAAGACCGGGCATTTRCCTTTAGTGTTGTCCATTTGCCTTCAGTGTCGTCCTTAGCAGCAGCCCCGGGCTGGCAAGGGGATTCCCGGGCAGTGCGTGAGGGCAGCGGCTGCCTCCCTGCTGCTGCTCACGGCTTTCCTATGGTGCCGTGCGCGCTGATGGAGGGAGAGGAGGCTGCTCCAAAGGCCTCCGCAGGATTCCTTTCCAGAGCACCTCCCCTCCTCRGCTGCCTCCGAAAATACTGAGCTGTGTCAGCAGAAAGATTGGTGAGTGAGATTACGTCCTTGTGCACTGGTGAGGTTTTATGCTTGGGGCTTACTTCACCCAGGTTCTAGGCTGGTGCCTAGGGCTGAGGAAACAAACCTGAACTTTCTTCAGCTTGCCTATTCATGAGCGCCTTGTGTCAGCAGAACGTGCCTCATCATGCGGCTGCCGGATGCTTCCTCCACCTCCTGCGCCACTTCCAAGCATCCTTCTCAGACCCGCTTCCCCCAGAATGAATGGAAAAGTCCACTTTTGTTGTTAGAGCTGTTTTCATGTCCCTGGAAACAAACAGCCTGTAGGAACACCATGTGTGTTAGCAGTATCCGAACACTGACTTCAGATGTGGCTGAGCTGCATAGGCATCACCCCTACTTTGAAATGAAATACAAATGGGAGAGGCAGGGTGAAGATGCTKCAGGAAAAAGGTTGGCCCCCCTCTAAATCAGAGCTGCCCAGACTGTGAGGTGCTTTCTGCCTGGCTGCTCTTTACATGCTCTCTGCTCCCTGGCCGAATGGTTATAATACAGTCTGAGTCTGTACAGTCAAAGGATGGACTGTTCTGCTCTAAATGACTTGCCTCAAATCTGCTGCATGTGAGTGTCCTTTACTATGAATTTCAGGTAAAATACAGGAATCCTGGAAGAATTAGGAGCTCAAATGGATAAATCCGTCTCCTTTCTTCTCCCCACCCCTTTAAATTACATTTTTAAGATTTTTAGTTTTCAGTTTGGATAGGGTATTCACCTTATCCCTTCTGCTTTTGTGCTCCTGAGGCCTGAACAGCCCTTTATTATCATTGCAAGAGGCTCCCRTTTACCTCTTTTCACCTGCGTTCTGTTTTCTGGCCCGTGTTTTCCTCTTGTTGACTCCCTGCGGGTACACAGATGGTAGCCTGGAAGCCAAATGGAATGATACTGGAGGGGGGGGGGGGGGAACSGGGGGRAAAAAAAGGCAGGAATGAGAGCAACCTCCTCACTCTGCTCCTGACAACAAAGCCCTAACACGTATCAGTGTCCTGGATCTTGTCAAGATGCAGGTAATATGTAATTTTAGGAACGCCGCCTTGTCCCGTTTAGTTTGTTAGCTGTTAACGTTCAGACTCATTGGGCAAGGCAACGCAATTCCATCGTGAGGCGCATCCAGCCGGTTGAGAAACATCTTTCCATTCACCCGCAGTGCCAGAGTTAGCCTGTTTGTTAAGGGTGGAATTCAGCCTCAGGCAGCACATCTGCAGAATGCCTGAGGATTTCTCGTGTTCACGTTAGTCCTCGCACACAGGTTGTGGGCACTCTGCAGAAGGGTGAACTGACCCTGCATGCAGGAAGGAGTTAATTTTACCACTGCAGATTGAGAGGGATTTGATAAGCATTTCTTTAGAGGATAAGGAAATGCCAGAACTTACAGAAGACTTCAGTCAGTTTTCCTTAGTATTGTGTTCTTTGGGATAGTAGGGGAAACACCTGAATATTTTTGGAGAAAGCTGATTTGCAACTGAAGTGCTTTATGAAATGAGTCTTAAAAGAGAGAAATAAATGCAAATACTGCTCTTAACATGCAAAATATTGCAGCTCTGTTACCCRTTTGTGTAGCGCTAGAGCGGCTTCCTAAGGTTGCCTGTGAAACGCAGCCGGGATTACAGAGGCACAGCTCAGCCTCGCTGCTGATGGAGCCAGGAGAGGACGAGCCGCAGCAGAGACATTGAACGGGCAGGCTCAGCGGAGCAGGAGCTTCGCTGGAGAGGAGGCGCTCCGCGGCTCGGGGACACCTAGTGGTGGCGAGCGCCTGCCTCGGGGGGGCTCCCGAATCCCTGCGCTCCTCCCTGCTGCGAAGCACCGGCCCCGGTCTGTCCCGCCGGGAATTCGTGCTGCACCGCGGGGCGATCGCGCTGCGATGCCACGGGGCGGGATTCACCCGTGGGCTCGGCAGGGCCTGCRCAAAACGGATGGATGACTGATCAAATTCTGCTCTGATGCAGAAGCGCTGGGGGAGTCGTGGTACCGGGCACAGAACTTGATCAAGGATGTTCTGCGTAGCTTGATGTTCATGCACATTTTTCAAGTGGGGAATATTAATGATGGTGCAGAGCGAGCAGAAGGACCATGAGGAATGGCATGATAGAGAGGGGGTGAGGGTAGGTTGAAAAGAGAGAGAAGAAAAAAGGAGCAAAAAGGAGAAGAAACAGGTAGGAGTTGTGAGAACTCTGTCTAAAAAAAGATCTTGAGAAAGTCAGGATCTTGGAGGGCAGTTTTTCCTCGTGATGCAGTTTTCCTGCAGAACAAGACCTGCAGAGGAGAATGTGAATGACAGAGAGAAAATTCAGTAACTGCTGCAAAGAATCTGAACGCGGAAGAGGCAGCTGGTTCTCAGAGTAAGAGAGACTCGTTGAAATAAGCAGCCAGAGCACTGCGGGAATGAACATTGGAGAGAAGAGAAATTACAGCACAGCACTGACTGCCGTACTTTGTGTACACTTACAGCTCCCTTAATCCCTTATCTTTCCATTGACGTTACCCGGGCTAGGTTTTAGAGGAATGATCCTTCCAAAAAGGACACTGTTTATAACAAGGTCATACTGGGAAAATAAATTGCTTCCTTCACTTGCAGTACTTTTTTTTYCCGAGGCTCTTTGTCAGGACAATAATAGTATTATTTCTGTGAGCTTGCTTTAGTATGGATATGGTCTGCAGTTGTACTAGTGATTTTGCTTAGTAATAATCGTACCCCAAAATGCTTTTGACTAAAACTATAACCYTTAAGAAGGCACCTGAACGCTAACAATGTACTTGATGTTTGCTAGTGCTTTTAGAATAAGTGATGACATGGAAATTTCCTTCTACTAATAAGGCGGCATGAATCTGTGCTTACGTTTACAGATGCGGACGGTATTTCTTGAGGCAGGGTAAGGGAGCAGGGAGGCACAGCAGCCCCAGCTCTGGCCTGCCCCGGGTGCTCCGGACCTCGCTGCGCACCCGGCAGCTGCTCCACACCACATCCCTCTGCTCGGCTCCCGCACAGGGCGGGCGGCGGGGAGAAGCCAACGCGGTGGGGCAACGGCCGCACGTGTCAACACGCAACCTGCTCCCCGGAGCCGAGCGAACTGGTAGGACCAGAAAGCCTCATTCTCCGAGCGGTGGGTGGGCGGAGGGGAGAGCAAGCGGGGGACGCCGGAGGAAAGGAGACGGCGCGGGTTGTTTCTGCAGGAGGAGGCCCTGGCTCCAGCGCCCTTGCAGGCCTCGTAATTCGGGGCAGGGCACGGAAGGTGCTCCGGGCGGTGCGGCCGGAGCGGGGGCACCCCGCGCTCGGGGCTCCAACACCGCCGCGCGCTGGCTTTGAGCTGGGGCGAGGCGCAGGCCGCGGAGGAGGCGGCGAGACCAAGCGGCGGGGGCGCGCGGGACGCCTTGCAGCGGGTCTCCAGCCGGGCCCGCGGCGGGCGGCCTCGTCCAGGGTCTGAAAGCGGCAGGACGAGCGGCGCG
>PTEX01000050.1:4090773-4117347 GCA_003342815.1 Eudromia elegans | reverse complement strand
CAGCCGCAGCGCGCGCAGCCGCCGCAGGTGAGGAGCGGGGCAGGGCGCGGGACGGGGCCGGGCAGCGCGCGCCCTCCGCGGCAGCAGGGACCCCCTGCCCGCTGGCGACGTGACAGGCGCGGGGGCGGCGCTGCCTGCCCRGTGCGCGCGGCCGAGGAGCCCCGCGGGGGCTGCGGGCGCCCGCGGAGTAGCTTGGTCCGCGCAGGAGGTCCCCGCGGTGCCGCTTGGTGGGTGCGGGGCGAAGGCACCGCCAGGCGTCCAAAGCAGCAGGGAGGCTCCTAGCCCGTGCCCTTTCCCGAGCGTGTTTTCTGGCCGCAGCCGGTTCCTTGACGCGCGTCCCGGCCTCGGCCGCCCTTGGGGCTGCCCTCGCAGCCCGGCCGCGCGAGTGGCCGTCCCGGCGCCGCCTCGCCGGGGCCCCCCCTGCCGCGGCGCGTGGCGCGTGGCTCGTGGCGCGGCCGCGCGCGGAGGGCGCTCGGCGCGAGCGCGGAGCCGCCGCTGCCGCCCGCTCCTCACAAAGGCCGCCCCGAAGTTGGCGAGTTTCAGAGGCGGCCGCGGGCCGGCGCGGAGTGGGCCAGGGAGCGGGGTCGGCGCGGCGAGCCGGCGCTTGTGGCGCGTGGGTCGGCGGAGTGTTTGCATTCGGCGCCGCTTTCCTGGCAGAAACTAGTTTCGTCGCTTAGGATGCGGAAGACTTGCGAAGTTACGGAGGATCGCTCGTCTAAATCCTGCCGAAACTCTTTTGTGTGCCGTGTTCACTTCCAGCAGTTAACGCTAGATGGCTTGCTTATATCAGACATCGGCCGAGAAGGAAGGCCCCCAGTCCGTCCCTGCAGCCCCGCGCTCTCAGTTCGTCTGTTTTTATCTTACCATGARTATTAAACCACCTTCTTCTGCGCTGAGTAGACCAGAGCAGAATTTAGAGTTTGCTTTCGTTGTTTTGATTGCTGCTTCTGACTGTTTATTTTATCTGTGTATTCCCAATATCCAGAGCGAGTTTGTTTAGTTGAAAGATAGTTCTGAAAAATATTTAGATTATGTTAAAGGAAGGCAGCTGGATGAGAAGGGATGTTTTTAAATGGGATGGAACAATAGTTTGGTCTGTTATTACTTACTTTGGCAAAATTGTCTTCGTTTAAGAGAGGACCACAGCATATTTAAAATATGCTTGTTCAGCTATTTTTTTTCCTCCCCGATTCTCTACCTGACTRTTTAGAGGGATGTATTTTGGGCTTTGAGAAACCGTGTACCACAGCCTGCGGGGTGTAYGAATGTACCTAGGCCTGATGCAAAGTACTCCTCGTGTTTTTCTCCAAATTATGAGTGGACTGAGTGGAATACTCTCTTTGCCTCTGTTTTTGCTGCTTGTGGTAGCATGTCTAGAGAAATAGAGTCTTAAATCAAGTCCTCGAAACATCTTTTATTGTTGATGCAAAAATGTTTAAATCATCAGGAGATATAATGCCTTATGGATATTTAAACATCACTTCAGCTCCACAACAGCTGATTCATAATTCATGTAGCACTCAGATAAAGCGAGATCACAGGAGAGGCCTCTGAATCTGTTGTGTGGGTTTTGCATGCCCAGTGCGTTACCTGTCCAGGTCGTGCCATGCTGGGATGTACCAGGCAGGCGTCCTGACTCGCAGGGGTGCCGGGCGGTGTCACCCATCGTGCTGGATCGGTTGAAGTTGGGYTCATTCGTATGCACTGAGGGTATAATGTGAAACCTACAGTTAAGCAAACCTCTCCGTTCTTTGTATCTGGAATTTGCTTACTATGCAAATCAGAGTATTTTTAGAGGCTTCTGCTCTGTTTTCCTCAAAGAAAGAGAATATAGTCCTTTTTTTTAGACATCTAACAATCCACATCATTCCATAAGCACATTGTGCAATMTAGTTGCAGGTATAAAGAGCGAAATGAGCTAAGCAAACCAGACGTCAAAGCAGCCCCAACCATCCATTTCTTCTGCAGTCTGATGACCTTTACAAGTGCATTTTTTTTTCACTTTCAGCTTCATATTGACTCTATTAGTCAGGCATTGCACTTAGGGCTTTTATGTGCAGATCAGCAGTTCTATCTGTAGCAGCAAATCAGTAATTCCTCCTAGTAATTCCTGGGATTAAGATTATGTTTAGGTGGCTGGCCATTAAAATATTTTCAGTTGGTTCATAGCTTTTACAGATGGGTGATCTAGCTTGCTAATAACGAGTGAGAAATGCTGTGTTGTTATGAAAATACAAGATCCCGGTTGCWGATGGAGTGACTGTGGAACGAGGGTGGGGCGCTGGGTTATCTGGTTTCCCATGTTAGTCATCCGGGATTGCCAACGGGAGATGGGAGATGTATTGACAGCCTGAAATGGAGTCGTGGCTTGATGAATGGGCCTTCTCTTTGAATGCAATTTTTGCTCTGCAGTTTAAAACGTTTTATTTCCGTGAGATGTTTATGCTCAGATTGACTACTGATTGGGCAAGCTGGGTTTTGAATCAGTCAGTGAAACTGGAGATGATTKGGTTTATTTTATGTAATGCAGGATGGTATGAAAAGTCAGAATTTCTGCTGTGTTGGGTAGCCCAGTAGGTGTCTGACTCCTCAGAGTGTTACTTCTTGTGAGCTTAAGACAGTTAAATGTTAGTGGGTCATTCAATTTATCTATTTTTAAGATAAATCATATTCTCTTATAAATCTGAATAGATCACACTGTTGGGGCTAGGGGTGCCCCTTTTTTTTTTAATCCCAAATAATCCAGGGGAATTATTTGGGGAATTATTTGGAGAATTATCTGCCGAATTCAACTGCTTGTAAGAATTTGTGGAGACATTTTATATTGTAGATGGAAAAGTAAGGTTCACTTTTTATTGTACTCTAAACGATATATTATTTTTTCATGTAGGTCAAACCAAGAAAAATATTAATTCCTAATGACATTCAGAGATATGATGCCATAGGACTATTCATTTTAAAAAAGTTAAACCCTAGAGATTCTGTGTCTTTGTTCCTTTATGTTGAAGCACAGACTCCAGGTTTAAAACCATTCTTAGGCATGACTGAATGAACAGAAGATTGAGAGGGTTATTGTAATTGATGGGACTCTTTCCCTCCCCAGCTAAAGATGGGACCGCAGCAGGTAGACCTGTCATTGGGACTRTTTTGCCCTGTGATTATTGCTGGAACCTTTGTAGGCTCTTGTTTGGGTCATGAATATGTAATTACATCAGCAGTTGGGTACTCATGATCTATAAGTGGATTTTTGTAGTTTCTGGAATTAAATAGCGATCAGTTCATCCATAATTAAAGATCTCATTTAAAATATGCCCCAAATCCTTATGGAGATAATCTTTTGAACACTTAATAAATATAAGCAGATGCTGTCCTGTCTTTTTGAATCTGCAAGATGTAGCTTTAAAGAAYCTGATGCTTTTTAAGAATAGTAGATGCTTGAAAGGAAGAAGGCATTTGTTTTGGTTCCCATTAATGGTCATGCTGCGTTCCATGGGAGACTGGAATAGATTCGCTTTGCTCAAAAGCTTTTTTGGAAGGCTGTGAGAAGTCYCATAGGAAGATACTGATCTGTGTTTTAGAGGCTAAGGGGATCCAGAGGGAGGCTGCGGGAGAGGTAGGAAATTGTGCAGTAAGTGGGAGGCTGGGAGCTGGGGGGAGTTGAAGCTGTCATGACTTTCCCTCCCTCTCAGCAGCTCTGCAAATTTCAGACGTGCCAACCRAATTCTGCATACAGGACTTGCAGTTTGCCATTGACTTTAAATCTTTCCTTACATAATGTCTGTGTTTGTTGTCGTGGTGCCTGCAGGGTGACATATCGAACGCTGCAGACGTTCAGATAATCCTCCCAACACTGTCTGCCCTTTTTTCCTTCCTCTCTCCTTCCCCTCRTCCCCAATTCTCATGGGCACAGCGGCTGCGGATTGTGATAACAGCTACCTGCTATCTTTTAGGGAGGCTTTGGCAGAGGAGGCAGTTAGAAATAGATCTTTTTCAGTAATATACATGGAATTGATTTKATGGAATTTATGTTAGAAGACACATAGTAGAAATACAACGCTGTAAATCAACAGTTCGCACTTCCATTTCTCTCCAAAGGTCTCCGACCTTTGTTTTAAACYGCATATAATCTATGGTAACATTATAAAACTGATGTACAGATTACATAACAGATTACAAACACATTTTGTTAAGCACTGTAAGGAAAAATGCTCTGAGAATACAAAAGATTCAAGGACAAATTCATTCAAATGGAGTTAGGATTTGTTTTAGAACTTAGTATGTGCTCCTGACCAATCTGATTTTTTGGGTCTTGTTTGCTCTGTGCTTATGAGATGAAAAGGAGATTCTGGCCCACTTTTAGAATGCTCTTTTCGTATTTCATGTGGGATTTTACATTTGGTTCAGTCAAAAGTCCTGGTAAATTGTTAAAGAATGAAAACAGAGTGGCAACTAAGGGAAGTAAGGACAGAAAAAGACTTTTTATAGACATTAAATATACATATTATTAAAATATTTACACTACTCTTTTTTCTTTTCTTTGGAGGCGTAAAAGGGAATCCTGCAGTTAATGTAGTTAACAACTCTGCCRCTGGAAAAGCAATTCTGCTTTTACATTCTATGGAGAAGGCCTCCTTTCAGTCTGCATTCTTGTCTTCCAGTGCAAGTCACTTAAACTTTTCCTCTCCAGTTGCTTTTATCTGTGCCTTTTGGTTCAAAAACGTGATTTCCCCCTCTAGATATCTAAAGCCTCTTCATTGGCACGACTGCCCCTCCGTCTTYGCCCAGCCTCTCGCAGAAGGCGAGGACTCGGCCTGTTTCGCCGCAGGTCCCAGGGCAGCGCTCGCGTGGTGCTGCCTCGAGCCCAGCTCTGTGGCTCCCATGGGTGGGCACCAGCGAGCGCCTCTGCTGCACGCGTTGCCTGGCTGGCTGCTCCCGGCAGACCGGGAGCRTTGAAGGTGATGGGGTTGTCCTTGCTGTTCTCCTACAGGAAGGTCGGTCTCGTTTTGCTTTGTGAGGTTGTCAGGACAACACAATATGGTTATTGCTGCTCGTGCTTCTTGTTTTTCCCCGCCTCCCTCTGTCAGTGCGAGGAGCTGTTTCGCGTGGTGAGTAACTGCCTTGCGAGCTGGGGCTGCGAGGACTGCCAGCTGCGGCTGGGGCTGAGCAGTGCGCTCTGGGCTTGTCATGTAAAAACTCTAATTGGTGATGAATGCAAACCCACTGTGAGAATAATTTCGTTCATTGGGCTAATGCAAAACAACCCATTGTATTTACAAACCCATGCTCTATTTTCTCAGCAGTATTGTCATTATTTCGCTGTTCTCTTCCATCACAGACACAAAGAAAAATGTTTTGTGTTTGATGGTATGAAGCGTATGCTCTGAGTTGAGACAAGGTAGGAATAAGTTTAAGGGCTGTGTTACGTCAATTCGTTCCAGTCTGACACTGGAAAACTAACAGATGAAACTCTGGGGAATTTCTATTAGGATATTTTGTTATGTCTTCCACAAAAACATCTTATGAGTTTGGTGTTTAGTGATAAGCTATACAGTGATTACTTTAGTATTGCCCATTGGAAAAAAAAATACTGTTCTGTATTAGATGGTAAATGGAAAAAGAAAGCCTGTTACTGCACACAGAAGTGAAGTCACTAAAAGAAGTGCTGTCTGCATATGGTCACTTCATACATATATACATACACACACACATATGAAGTAATTTCAGCTGAAATATCTTTTAGATTGATATGTTCTGGGGTGGAGGAATTGTTGGGATGTTCAGTAGGCAGCACTGTATGAGGAAAGCTGCCAAAAAACTTTGAAGAGAGTTTTATTTCTGAAAATCTGATGACTCATGGAACTTGATTTGACACTTCCACAGTTTCCCTTAGTCCCACAATTCCCCATGTTCCTTAGTCTGATCTTAAAGCGTTTTGACCTGGGTTGATCTGTATTTGTCAATGAAGTGGCATCCTTAAAAGGTTAAAATACTTTATCAAGCCAGTAGTCTTCTGTTTCAAATTCCTTTTCCAGAGAGCTGGAACAAATGTCCATTCACAGAGTATTTTACCTGGGATGCATGGGCAATCTGTGTTCAGTTGTGGGAGCAGTTTGACAGAGCTAGAAGCTATTGGGAAAGTTTGTAAATGTTCAAAATGTTTTCTGCTTTAACCTGAACCTGGCTGCCTTTTTTGAGATCAACCAGTAGGTCAACAGCTTGTTGCCCTCCCCCAATAGATGCCTCTGCTTCTTGCTCCTTTTTTCCCAGTCCTCAGTCTTTTTCCTGTATATTTATACATCTATCTTAATTGTGCAAGGCTTGTCTGATCAGGAAAATATTTGAAGTTTTGGAGTGATTATTTTTAAAGATGATGATGAGAAGAGGAAGACTGACTAGTCAATATAATCAGTACGAATGCATGAATCAGGTTGGCTAATTTCCATTTGTCTTCAGATGTGGAACTTGACTAGTTTGCYAATAGAAGGAAATATGATAAATGAGTTTCTCTGAGTTTGTCTAAAGCTCTGGATGTGGCTGCTCAGGGAGCTGTACAAAAGAAAACAAAAGCTTATCAAATATCAGCTGGGCTTCAACCAGTTTTTCTAGGTGCGATGAGATTATTACTGTTCAAGCAGAGGGTTTCTGGGGTCCTGGCTCTTGTTAGTTTCTTACCCTGCATGCCTGAAATTATTATTGTTGGTGGATCTTTCTGAATGAAGGACAAGCAGTGCTTTGGTAATCCATGAGCTTCTGAGCTTTAACTCTGCTACTGTCAGTATTTCTTCGCTGCTTCGTGCCTCTTTGCTGTGATTGTGTAATTCTTTTATGATGTTTCTGTGAGCTTAATTATCCTGGAAACTCTGTCTTATCAAATGTTGCTGAGTCAAACAGCAAGCTCAAATCTGGAGGCTGAAGGCGGAGTTAGACTGCATGATTATATAAGCCTTATTTCATTGGAAAATAATTCTTACAAAGAGATTCTTTCCATCATGCTGGTCTGTGGCAAATGTATTTTGTAGCAAACTGTATTTTGTAAAGTGTTTTGGTTTTACTTTATGCTTTACAGATGCATTTTTTGTGTATTGTTAAATATGTAGCACAATATTAAAACTAAAACTAAAATACTGAAAAGCCTAATACTAAAAATTTAAGGATGTGCTCTTGGACCAGTTCAAGTGCATGCAAACCATATCTCTTTATGCCTAGTCAACTGAATATCTGCCTTGCCCTGCACCCAGGAAATTATGAAGTTCACACAGCATATTTACATGCAGGCATGCTAATGTTCATTTCTCCTGGGAAAATATACATATAATGGCCCTTCTTTTTCTCTTTCTTATGTAGGCTGTACCCAAATATGTCAGCATCTCTGTTCATTCAGTGTGCCTGTAGGTCTGAGGTGTTCAAACTTGCTACTTAAAGGAATTCTTGAGAACCACTTTCCTTTACTTACCAACTCTCTGAACCACATCTCTTTGTACAATTGTATGAGTTCTTTTGGCAGCTAGAGAAGTCAGTGTATGGAAAAGTAATAACAAGAGACTGCTAAAATATCTTAGATCTTTCTCTTTGTGACTTGGCAGTGGGTTATGGAGTTGGAAAAACAACTCCAGGAAAATAACTGTTCTTCACTGAATATCAGCAAGTGCTCTTCAGACTCCTGGTCACCTGTGGTTTGCAGCRTGAAACTCTTGCTCATCTGGAAAACCATTAATAAATCCCTTAAGCAGAGGTCAACATGTCACAGCCCTCTATGAAACCCTAATCAATTAAAATGATAAAGAATTTGCTCTTTTGWTTAAGTAACTCTGCTTTGTTGTAGTCTGCATCCTTCATGTATGAGAAGGATAACTCCAGATTTCCCAGATTGGGTTGTGAGATTAATATTTCTTCTAACAGAATACACTTACAGCTTCTGCAGTTTTAAGCCTCTTTATTTTATGCATAAGCACATTCCTCTCTATTTCTCTGTTTTGTTCCTCCAAAGGAATAAAACTAGAGCAATTGTGTTCTGGCCTGAATAATAATTAAAAAGGTCTTGGAAAGGGGTCACTGAACGCTGAAAAGGGTTGGGTGTCCTGCTGGGCCTGAGTTAGCAGCGTGCCTGGCCGGTGAAGGAGGATGACAACGTGCTCTGCTTCATGAGCAGAGGTGAGSAGTCTGTTGGTTAAAGGAATCGTTTGCTTTCCTTTACTAAGCACTCGTTATACCATACTGAAAGTGTTGCTTCCAGTTTTGGTTCCCCAGGTACATGAGAACCATCGATTAAACTGGACTCACTACAGTCCAGCAGAGAACCAACTGTCAAGGTGAGGAGGGTCTGGAGCACATGAGGAGATGCTGGGGGAACTTGGTCTGCAGAACCTGCACAACAGAAGGTTCRGGGGAGACCTAGTAGTATCCTCGTGATACCTGAGTGGGGTTAAGACAGACACAGGTCCTCTTCAGAGGTAACACCAAAGAGGTCATAAGCTAAAACAGGAAAGGTTCTTGGCATTGCAGGGGAAAAAAAACACTCTGAGGACACCAAGAAATAGGAACAGGTAGCCCAGAGCAGCTTGTGGAATCTTCATCCTTGGAAGTTTTGAAAACCAGAGTGGACAAAGCCTTAATCTAATCAGTCTGAATTCAGTGCTTTGAGCATGAAGTTGGACTAGAGGATGCCATGAAGTATCTTCTGAAAGAGCTTATTTTATGAAAAAATCATGATTTTTGATGATTGCTCTAATAATTTAGAAATTTAGCTGATCTTTTACTGTACTATRTTTCCATTTTATCTTCTAGTAAAAAAATCTTGTCATCATAATAGAAAAATATTCTTTGTGCCTAAGAACTAGAATATTGCTACTTGTGTATTCTTTGCTTAAACCAGTTGACACAAATTCCTAAAAACTTTAGTTATTTAGGCAGTTACATATTTTAAAACTATAATCTTTTACTCAACAAAAGAATAAACACTTCAAGAAAGTAGCATCTTTGCAGGTTTTGCTTCCGATGTACTTTGCTCACCTTGTCACTGAATTTTAAAACATGAATAGCAACACTAGAATTGGAATGTGTGAACATCTATAGAACTATTCCAATGGCTTTCTTCCAAAAGATTGTTTTACTGTTAGAAAGAGCAGGACAATTTGAGTTTGAAATTGGCTCTCTGCCAGTCAAAGCTACATTTGCATTTAATTCTTTTGCACTGACTACTAATTTTAGTATTGTGAAACTTTTGATAATACTTGCTAGAGTTATCCATATGGCTGGAAAAAAAGATGCTGAGAGTTGGAAAAAATTATGTTAAGACTTGTCAAATTATTTTAAAATCAGGATTAAAGTGGTTCAGCTCTGTAAACAGCTTCTTCTTGCACTTTGTTATGTTTAGTCTTACCTGTTAACTTCATTACATATAAACAAGAGCCAGCAGAACCTCAGAAGGTTGAAGCAATGCTTGTTTTTGCTTGTTTTTGCAATTTTTGGAGTAATTATACTATTAAATATTTCTATGCCTAGCAAAGCATGAACCAGAAGAAGAACAACAACAAAACAAACAATGACCTCCAAGCTTGATATTCAGATCCTTGCTTTGTTCTTTTTTTTATATACCATTTCATTAAGTATTTCAAACTTCAGGGTTTTATATAACGTTCAGCTTCAATTTGAAGACGTCTCTAAAGTGCATGCTGAGCAAAGCATAACAAAGAGGGTAGGAGATGGAAAGAATTTCCTTTAGGGTAAAATTCTTTAAAGCTGAAATAACCATGACACTGTTGTCAGTTGTCAGAGAGGTTTACTACTCTCTCTTCTGAAGACTTTTTCTTTTTCCCCAAGAGCTGAGAAGGAATCTCTTTTTGTTATTCTTTTGGATGGTGCTGGAGTGGRTTTGGAGAAGCTCACTCTGACCTCCTGTGAAGTTGTAATTTTAAGAAAATGCAGTAAAATTTTAACTTTGTTAAACTCATAAATTTGCAAAACTGCTGAATTTTGGGGCTCAGCTAATCTTTTGATACAGATTGGCAGCCCTAGCCTGAAACTTTTGTCCTAAATTGAACCAAATTGGGAGTATCAACATGCTAAAATTAATTACTTTTTTTCCTTTCTAATAATTTTGGTAGAGAAATTTGTCTAATCGTTTTGGTAGAGAAAACTGATCTCCTTCCTAGGTCAGTTGCACTCCATTTTGAATTATGGATGGGATGTTCCTCGTTTTGTTTCTGTTCTGCTTTCCCACACTTGTAAAGAAAGGCTCTTTCAGGGACATACCTTATTGAGAAGCAGATTTTTTTACTAGACTGTGTGTGGATTACGTGCTAAGATACTTCCCTGTCCATTTTTCATCTTCAACAATATTCTTATTTTGCCTAAATGTTTTATTCCTTCCTTCCTGATACTTATAGACAGCTAGGTTTCTGACCTTCAAACAAACTGCACATTTAGCTTCTTCTGATAAAGAATGATAACTGGGCACCAAAGACCTTTCTTATGTTTCTGACATGGCTAAGAAGAGCACTTGTATGCTAAGTCACGTCTTGTTTGTGGCAGATACAGTGACATTAAAGCTTTGTCTCTCCTGGAAATATCTTCCGTGATGCCTCCTGAGATAAATGACACCAATGTCTTACATAATGGTTCAGTTGTGCCCTCATGTTGGGTACAATGTCATGGTTACTCTCTCTTGTTTTAAGCTGATGAGCTACTAGATTGATCAAAATTTTCTGCTACAGACCTTGGGTAAATGACTGTGCACATAAGATAAATGTGGAATGTTATTGTTCCTGAAAGCTCTCTTTGTGCTTTTGCTATTGTATTTTGACCTTTCCCTGTAATGGCAGCAAGCTTCAACTTTCTATTGTCTCCAGACTTCATTAGCAACTTCCATTTTTTGTGTGAAGGCCWTTATTGAGAATATGAAGTAAGACCAATTCCAGGAGTGATCTTCGACTTCATCTAGTGAACAGTTTTAGATCAAGTTTCTTTTTTCAGGGCAGTCTATTGTCATTCTATTTTCACTAGGGTTCTATATCAGATACTCTGTTCATTCCAAGTTGGATAAACAGATTTTTTTTGGACACTGTTGATGAACTGATCTCGAGAATCTCACTGCAGCTTCCTCCAGAGCCAGCCCCTCTGTGATGCCTGAAGGAGCCCAGCTGGAGCAGCAGGGCTTGCTGAATTCCTAAATGCATCCTAGTGCAGCTTACACGCCAAGCAGTGACAGTATAGTAATTTAAAATAAAGCAGTAGTGCTGTGGCATACTGCCCACCCTCAACAGTAGCTAAAGGAAGGGATTAGTGGAAAAAAACCTTTSTGGAAATCCATGTGGAATCACTAAGTCATTGGAGAGTTTGTATTTGACTGGCTGTTCTTTATTTTAAAAACTCCTTGAGTTTCAACTCGGAGATGTGTTAAATGTGGGGGGAAGAATGACACGGGAAATGATCTAACTGCTTGTAAAATAATATGCTTAGGAAAACAATATGAGAGCTAGAAAAGACTGTTCTGGACAGTCAGGAGACTGGTTCAGGATGATACTTCATGTTTTATTATTTAGCTTTATTAAAGTTAAGTTAGTTTTATTTGTTAATAGTTTTATTAGTTTATTAAGTTTATTAAAGTTGAAAGTGGTATTTCTAAGTAATATGTACAATCCTCTATCTAGAAAACTGCATATTCTCTGATGTGATGTTAAACATAATTTTTTAAAAAAAGGTAGTTTATTTATAGGTACTGCTTTCTGGGTTATCTAATTTTAGTAGAGGCTCATTTTATTTTTTATTTGTTTTTAAAGTGTGTTTGGAAAGATTTTAAGCACTTTGAATAAAAGCTGGACATTATAAATAATAATATTTTTTGTATGTGAGTGTGTGCACAGTTGTACTTTCAGTACAGGCGATGCATCAGGTCCTATTAGGTAGTCTTGTCAACACTGCAAAAAGGAGGTTTTTACATTCAGCGTAGCAACAACATCCAGGATTGTATAGGACTCAATATATTTACATCATCTTGGAATGAATGCTCAGAAAATGGCAGTTTTGAATCCTGATTTCTTACAATGCATTTTGTGAGCTGACTGCTTTGCCAGGTCTTTGCAGAACCTTACCCTAACTGCTGCTATCGGAATCAGCTCTGTTGGTCTCGTGCACTCTCAAACCTTTACCTAAAATAGGGAAACAGCTAAAGCTRAAAGCTCGAAAGCTGTAAAAGCACTTGCTCAGTTTGTGATATTCAGCTTTCCCACGTGGGAGTGTATGTTCAAATATGGAACACAATAACTGAGACTTGGTAAGGGAAGAAGARTGAAGTTGTCAAACTGGGGAGCCGTGAAGTTCTGGTAAGCTCTCGGCTCCTGCTTACTAATCTGCCCATCTTTCGGAGGCGGCTGGATTTAGTGCCAAACTGCGTGTCACCTCAGGGTGTRTGCAAGCTGCCTCGTTTCCGTAGCTGTGAAATCGGAGCGTCTTTCGTGCAAACTGTGTTCTGTCATCCAGCCGATGACACTCGGCTTGTGTCAAAGGCTGGTGGAGGTTTGGCTCCCCAAGGCCCGTGGGGCAGCACAGACCATGGAACTTGCTGCCAAGCCAAGATCTGCRGCTGGTCAGCTCACAAATGAGACCCTTCCTTCGTGGGTACAGACTCAGTCTCTCCTTTCTGTAAATGTACAATTTCTAGAGGGGAAATAATTCCAAACAATTCAGCAGAGGTCTACAGATGTCTGGTAGAGGAAAACAACGTTAACTGTGCTGAAGAATTGGCCTTCTTCTAAAAGAATTCTTCTAAGGCTTTTGACTCTGATTCTTGTGTCAATTACTCATGATTTCCATTCATTAGTGGGTTTAAATCTGCCCCCATTAGCACTTTATTTTCAGGACAGGACTGCTTTTGAAATTAATCTCCTACTCTTCCCACTTTCCAAAATTTGGGTTGCGTGATGCAGCAGTTTTAGAGAGTGCCTGCCATAGGCCTTTCTGATGAAACTAACCTGAACAAAATGTTGCTGTTCGCACAACCTGTGCGTTTTTAACTTGGAACATCATACAAGATAATGAAGTTATTGGGAAAGGAAAGTTGAAAACAATTTAGATGAAGGTAAGAAGCTTTACTAAAACTTAAGGCATATATGAGAGAAGAAAGTAAACAGCAAAAGGAATAATTGAGAACTGACGTACGGGAGGCTTAAAAGCACGACATCAACATCAGCCACTTTGCTTTTTTAAAATTTGGTTTTTTAATTTTTTAACTTCCTTCTTGGGTTGGAAAAATACATGCATTTCTATATTCTGCATGTCATTCCTCCCTCTTCTGCCGCTAATACTTAATCTCAATTCACAACTTTCATAAATGAAGCTTGCTACCTAGGCTGCTAATTTTTTGCCTTAAAAGTCATCATCTTATGTAATGATTGTTCCAGGTTAAATATATATGTACTTGCAACGTTTCCTAAGGTCTGGTCTTTAATTTTGAGAGCATTATTTGGCATTAAATGAGTGCAGCAAAAGTTAGGGTGTTACGTTTATGTCAGAAGTGTGGTCTAAGAAGACCTTCCTTATCTTTTGCAGTTGAAACTGTGAGCTAATAATCCGTTTAAGAAATCTGAGTTGGTCCATGAGAAAGTTCCTCTGCTGCCTTTTTCAGGTGGTTGTAAAGAGCCTTTTTGGATATTTTGTAGACCATTGATTGCTAGTGAAGCAGCCTTTTTCTAGTCTACAGAGAAAAGATTTAAGGCATGGGCATGTTCCCCCAAACACAGCTTTGAATCCTGCATTTGTTAGACACTTTCAAAGCCTTGGGACAAATGTGCAGCACAGTGAGTGAATATACCTACTTCTAAACTAGTAAATGTTTATGGAGAATGTTTATGGAGCATTGCTCACAAAAGCTGATGTCTTCTTTTRGAGTATATTTCTGAAAATTATTAAAGAATATTAAAAAAAACCCCAAAACTTCCTAGATGCAGTACAGCTATTTTGTAAAGTTTGCATCTGTTTTTCACACAAAGAGTATTTTGTTTTGGCCATTAATTTATGTTACTTACAACAGTATCTTTTTGTGATATTGGCTCTTTCTGCCTGTGCCCCTACACTGTTGCCCATGTGAAWGAGATCAGGGAACATTGAGTAATTTGGAAGAAAGTTACTATGGAAGGGGAAAAAAAAAAGAAAAGGCAGATAGAGAAGTTAAGATTGTTTGCCAAACAGAAACCTTTCATTAAACTATGAGAAAAGATAAAGTGCTCGTCAAACTTGGGTAACACACAAAGATAAAATTTTGCTTCCAAAGAACTGTTTCACAGTACTTCGAAATTCTCACAGTATGAAGATGGAAGGCTTTTTTTTTTTTTTTTTTAGTGGAACAGAAAAAGATATATTTGACTCTTTCTGCTTTTTCTTCTGCTTTCTCTTTCATGATACTGAACCAAAGAGCACAAATAGGAAGATGGTTAATGGGAAGGCTGTGTAGACAATTTCATTCTAAACTTTAACATCTACAGAGTAGAGGGATATAAAAATAGGAGACTGTTCTCACAGCTAGTATGTATATATCTATATAGACAAATATATTGCATACACGTATTATTCTTAGTAGTGATTTCTTTCCTTAAGTCATGGATTGTTGGATGAAGKAGAGGGAGGCTGAACCAAGGGGTGGGGAATGAGGAGGGGTGGACAGCACTTGCTCAGATCAGTGTCTGTGTTCAGCCACTGGTAACTTCAGAAAATGGCTATTTGTGAGAGCTGAGCTTTCCATTCACTTGTCAGGAAGTTCTTTTTTTAYCGCCTGTTCTTTGGAGAAGATATTTAAACACCTATCTGCTTCCTCTAGCTTTCAAATGCTGTGGTTTTATCTAACAAAAACACTGTTTCCTCCTCTACAATTTGCTGTTTATTATTTACATTTTTTTTTTCAAATCTTCATGGGGCTACTTATCTGGCAATAAGTTACTAGGAAATACTGTTCTGAGCTTTTTGGACAGAGGATCTTGGGTAGAAACACTGCGACACAATTGCAATTAATTGCCAGTAGCCCAGGTGATTTATAGCAATAATATAAAAATTCTCAGAGTTGAGCTGACCACAGTAAAGCCCTGCAGTTATGAGATGTTATGAAACCTAAACCTTGAGCTTCTAATGAAATGTTTATGGCCTTCAACCTTCTTGGCTAAAAATTAAAAAAAAAAAAGAAATGTGCTTAGAATTCATTTTTTCTTAAACTATATTAACATCATTTCTACTCCAATATTCTCCTCCCACATTCAGTCTTTCATTCTTCAGTAGAGCTTGTGATGTCCCTTGCTCTGTGCTCATTTTTGTCTCTCGCRCCCCTTGCCCGCCGCTGGAACAGAAAACCCCTTATTTCTCTTAGGGGCCTGTGGCGCAGCAGCAGATAGTGGTGTCTGAATTTACAGAAAACGACCTGCCCTTTCAGGCTGCCTAGACTTCAAGTGATTTTCTGCCTCATCAGTTAGAGGAAATAAAACATGGCAAGGGATTCCAAAGACCAGGAAGTCCATCTCTGGGTCACCAAAGCAATGATTGTTTTTGTGTTTTTTTTATTGTTTATTCCTAAGTCAGTAGAATTTGAATACCTAAGTACTTGTTTAGAATACAAATCTTGGCTTCTTTGTGTTTCTATTCATATCCACAAGCCTAGCAGCTTTTTTTTTTTTTTCATGTGGATGAATCATTAAAATAAATAGTCTGGTATTCATATATTATGGTGATAAAAGCCTCCCAGGYTCCATATGTCATCAATATTTAGAAATATTTGAGGTTTTGTCTCCTGTAAAATTGGATGGTTGCTGTGTGTCTATTTGTATTTTATACTTATATGTATGTAATTATATATATGTTATATATATATGTATTTTCAACAAACATCTTGTCTGGTCCTTGGAAAGTACACAGCTGGCAAGTATATTCTGCAGCTTATTCAAAACCATAATAAAAGCCCTGGTATTTGGTTAGAGGTTCCTTTTTCCTTCACTGTTTCTGTTTTCTTAATTCTTTTTTTCTCCCTCTTTTCCCTCTTCCTATGTGTCTGCTATAACCACTGCAGTGTTGATAATCATTTTTTTTTTTTGTAATAGTTTGTAAAGCTTACAAACTACCAATGTGGAAAAGGCAAGTCGACCACGTACCTTTATCTTACTAGAAGAGTTGAAAATATTCGCATTTAAGAGCTAACAAGCTGTAAGGTTATGTTTTATGGGAAGTAAATGTCAAACTGATGGCTCGTATGTTTACTGCACTGTATTTGTGTGCATTGTACAAACAACTGAGATATTTGCCAAGATGCCCTTAAATGGAGGCAAAATGAGAAAATCAAGTGAATGGAAATGCATAGGGAATATGAAAATATTTATGTATATCATATATATACACATACACAAACAGTTTCAGAATGCTCTCAATTTGTCTGTTAGATTAAAATAATCATCTCCCTTGGGGAAAAAAGAAAAGAAAAAATCATGTCTAGTTTTATTTTTAGATGTTAAGAGCTTTATCAGATGAGTTTAGGTAGCACTGCTTTTTTCCACTTATCCCCCCCAAATCCCCTTTAGTTCTTCCCTGGTTATCCTTTAACTAGTACAGAGAGGAATACATACGTAAATTCTGTGATTCCTGATATTTTCAATAGAATATCTGAGTATTTAAACTCCATGTTAAGTCAACCCAAGTTTGCTCAGTATGCCTTTCTTTCCACAATTAATGTGTGTGTGTATATATATATATATATGTACATATATATAAAAAAACCTTTTTCTATCATTATATTGAAAGCGGTTTTTGACAAAATGGAAAGTTACTTGTGTAGGAATTCACAACTGGCTAACTATTCTGAATGGCCTAACCTATGGCTTCAACAGAACAAAACAGATCTGTCAGAAAACGTAATACTGGCTTTTGTGATGGAGTGACATCTGAAGAAAGCAAGTTGTGAAGAGAGGCTGCCTTTGTGCAGGACTGTCACTACTCTGCCTAGCTCATATGGCCACTTTTCACTTCGGGCACAAAAGCAAAGAAGACAGAGTAGGGATTTACTCCCACCATCCCAGTCTGATGTTTATCTTCCTAAAGCCAAATCCGATGCCTGTGAGGTTATCTAGTATTTCCCCCAGCACAATGCCAAGGTCTCTAATCCAGGCTTTTCTGGATGCTTTGTAAGTTCACTGACAGTCTTTAAAGTACATCTTTGTTTTAGAGATCAACCCTAGGCACTATTTTTCCTCCTATGCTAGAGGAYAAAGAATTGTCACACAGAATTGTTCTGCTCTCCTCAAACTCCAGAATATATTTGATAGCCCTCTAGGTTGTTTATTCTTATTACCCTTGTGAGTGAAGAGATAATACCTTTTACAGATGCATCTTGAAAATGCAAACTTGATGTTTCTCCTGTCAGTAAAAAGCAACCGCCTACCCATTTTGTTTTAAGGAGATGCTAGCAGTTTTATTTWAAATAAACCCATACTCCTGGAGCTGACAGTCATTATTGAAAGAGGGAATACTGATCAGCAGGTCAGTCCCAACATTCTTGCTAARTTGTCAGCATGTCTTGGGTGTCGCTTTCTACTAATAAAAAAGTACAAAACAAACAAAAGAATCTCTTGACCTGGGGGGAAGAGGGAGACAGTCTTGACCAGGCAGGAGAGACGGTGGATTGATGTGTGTGGGATCCTGCGTGTCCAAGCTCCCTCCTAGTAGCTCGTGCAGCTTTGGCTTGCTTTGGTTTTGGTTTAGAGGCTGAGCTCTCGTCTTGTGCTTAAGGAGCTGGGCTGGCACCAGACCAGCAGCAGCAACTCTTAAAACGTTATCTACATCTGCTTGGGTTTTGCTCATCCTCTTTTATTTTATTGCCACTTTCTAAAGTGATTGTGGCTTGCATGTTTATTTGTATAAATAAGATCACTGTCGAAAACATTCTAAACACAGTGAGGCATTCTCAAATGGTATTCCCCAAAATCCACTCAAAAGTATTCAGCCCACAGAAAAGTTACTGGCAAATAAAAGGTGGAACAGGAATACACTACAGGAATAGTATAGAAAATTTCATCTTTGAAATTGCAATTTAGGTAGGCTTATTTCATATTCATTTTATGGCTTCTGACTAGTTTTGATGCCTTTGCTGCTTTTAAGCAGTTACTCTAAGTTAGATGCCTACAATCCTTTTAGAATGGACCGGAAATTATCAGGTACTACCTCATCTTCCCACTGACTCTTTTCATTTGTTTTACTGTGGATCCTGTCAATAACTTCTGTCTTGACACTTCAGATCTAGGCTGGAAACTCCTGTCCATTTTTTTCAGCACTTACACTTTCTGTTGTCTCCTTTTTTTTTTTATTGTTTATTTTTTGTCAAAATGCCTGCAAAATTCCTATCCTTATACACAGAAAATACARGGAAGTTGAGAGCCATCATCTTAAATTTTGTGATGTGATGCTCAACCTTGCTGTGGTTATACCAGGCCACATGCATTTATTTATCTTGTCATATYTGTAATGAAGTCTGGGAAAATGCAAAGTAAAAACATATTAGAGTGAGGACTAAAYGCTGAGCTATTTCTAGCAGAGGCAAGAGAAGCAGGAAACATGCTCACAATAAGAGGTGACAGAAGATATCAGAAGGTGGCTGTGTCATCTACTGCATTTGCTATAAGTTGTGGTCCCAGCATGATATTTTGCAGTGCCAGAATTGATAYGGTTTAAAGCCGTGAGTGTTATGCTGATTATTCCACGCTAGTGCTCTGTGCCAGAATGAAGTGTTGTGAAGGAGGAAAGGCCCAAAACTGAACATTGTTTCAGAGAAGAAAAATAAAGGTGGGAACAAAGATGTGTTTACCGTCTRTATTAGAATAGCAATATGTACTATAGCAGTAGTATGAGGTAGCATGTTGAAAATATGAATAATAAAGATTTAGCTCTTTGTTTGTAACCCTTTCTTGAAAATAACTTCATTATATGTAAATTGCACATTTGTGGCAAGACACCTAGTTGAAGAGCTGAGCAGTGAGGGGGCCATGTAAGAGTAGGGTTAGTTGGCTGTGTTCAGGATTTGGCTGTGGTTAWATGGTGAGTGTATTTTAAAAGCAAAGTCTGAAGATAACCGGTTTATGCCCCTGGTTGTATTGCAGAGTGGACCACCAGTGTGTGTTATACACTGCCCACCCTGTGCGCTTCGTAGCACGTGTTCTGTATTCATCTCGGAGAAGGGATCCTCTGAAATTRTAACTAGCCCAGCAGGTTCCATAAACAACTCTGCTCAGCAGTCAATCTGAGACTTAAGCAGACAAAAGCTTAACGGATATTGCTTCTCAAATTAGCACTGCTGTGTAATTAATTGCCCTTAATTAGCAAATCCTTTCTTTTAAGTATTCAGACTGCTGTGATGTAATTTGTTGCCTGAGGTCACTGGTGGTGTAACATGACAGCTGAGAAAGCCCTTTTTAAAAAAAAAAAAAAATGAAGTTATTATGCGTTTCAATAAAAATGTTTTGATTAGAACAGTGTGGTCCATCTGATGGCCATCAAATTTTATTTGGTCCACCCAGTCTTACCAGTTGTCTTCAGTTGTCACTTGGAGGTACAAAATGGGGATTTGGCCAGTGAGCCCCCTGAGATTTAAAGGCTGTTCTCCCTACTGTGCTCAGCCATTTACCTGGAGTCTGGCACCCTATCCACTGGGGAGGCATGGGGACTGACACGTAGTGCTGGGAGCAGTATTTACTGCAGCAGCAGCTTGGACAAAATAAATATCATTTGACTGTCTCTTTGTTGTTTTCTTGAGTCTGTCTTTACATTTTACATGTTGCCTTTTGTTTTTCTATGTCTCATACAGAACTAAGAAAAAATTACACTGAGCTTATGTATAGCACATTTGCTATGTATGTTTGTTTTGCTTCACTTCCTTATCCCTATTGTTTTATTCTCCTTGGTCTGTGCTTTGAAAAGAAGCGACATGTTTTCCATCTGAAAYAAGGAGTTACAATAGATTTCATGTATGAAACACCTGCACAGAAGGAAATGAAACARAACTTTTTAGCTCTCACTGTTGCATGGCAAGGTTTCTGTTGCCTTTCCTTCCTGTAAACAAAAGCAGTCAGTTAGACTGGGAAATAGGCTGTTTACAGGATATTTTCTGTATGAAAGGAAGGAAAAGTGCTTTTACAGAGATTAGTCTATTGTGCTGGGAATATTGGAAGTTATATGAAGTTAAACTGACTTAAATTTTTGCAGTGGGAATAAACAGCAAAATCCATGTAATCACTTTAGTCTTGACCCTGAGAAATGCTGGGCAACTATGTAGGTTGCTGAAATCAAAGCAGCATGTTTCTTCAGTTCGGTCCCAAATCCTTCATTTAACTTGTCTCTAAGAGCTTCACTAGATACAGACTACTGTTCAAAACAGAAGTTAAGTTTATGGAATAKAAATCAACGTTTCATTTAAAAACAAAAACACTCATGATATTTGTACTGTTAACTACTGTTTTGGGTTATCTACTTGCTTTTAAAACTATGATTCTGCTTCTGGTTCATCCCATCTCCTCCCAGCCAAGCCTCTCCCAGGAATTGCCAGGAACATAGATTACAGCTTTAAAAAATCTCTTGTAACACGTGAAGTGATTCCTGCTATACCRTCCTGAGTTTTATAGCCTTTGTGTATTTTATGTGTTTTAGTGCCGTGTATGTTACAAGATTCTCAGTTTAAACAAATGATCATTTACGATTGTGGTTTTGCTTTCAACTTCCATACTGCAAGTATGCCTAAAAAAAAATCTGAATCTTTCTCATTTGACTTGCAGGTGTCTCCATTTTACAGATAYTAGAAAAAAAGTGAGTCAAGTTGTCATCCTTTGAAATCCTTCTAACCAAAGGTAAGAATATTTTTTAAGCTCTGACAAATATGTTTTCAGTGTAGATGATCTCTAAAGACCCCTTCCAACCTTTAGGATTCTCTGATTCTATGATTTCAAGTATTACCCACCTTTTAAACAAACTGGCAGCTGACATTTACTGGCTTTAAGAAGAGGGTCGTTTGTATGGTTAATTGTACAAGTGTGAGGTTTAGTCTTCTTTTGAAATCTGTTATGTAGGAAATAACCTTGAATTGAAATTTGAGAGTATAATTCAATGACATGGAAGCAACTCATGTTATATAGTTGTCGTTATAGTGGATAGTTGCATTTCCTCTCATTTGAAAAATGGAATGTCATCTTATTGATACTACTAAATAGTGGAAAGTACATTTTGTATATCTGTGTGAGACTGAAACAGCCCTGGATCTGAACTTAGTTGCTTGTGGTCTAGACAGATAAAACCATCATGATCTTTTACATAACTATATGCAGAAAATAAACTTAAAAACATGCAAAATTAGTAAATATYAATAAAAACTTGGACACACTGCACCATTTTAGCATTTTTGGTTATTGTTGTAGTTGAAATGTTGGATCATGTAAGTTAAGCTTATCTGTATGTATAGAATTATAAAGAGGTTATATCAAATGCTAAATAAAATAAATTACGCTTGATACTCTTATTATAGTCATTCTAGTTCTATTCTAGTCCTTTTTTTTTAAAAAAAAAAAAAAGCACTATCTGTCACCAGTAAATAAAATATTCCAGTGCTGCATGTTCTGTTACACAAAAACAGTGGGAAAGATTATTACCGAAGCTAGTTAGAAACTTGCATTTTCTGGCCTTTTTTCTTTCTTCTTCTGCATTTTTTTTTTTTTAACATAATCCATTTTTTCCTAATGTATTCCTATTCCATCTTTACATGATGGGGAAAAAAAAGAGACATTTCCATTGAGGGGCATACTGACTTAAATCGTGTCAGCCATGCTGACGGCAGCTTTTCTAGCTAAGGCTGGAAAGTGTTAAGCAAAAGCCAGTTTCTTCTTACTGAGCCAGTTATTGTCATGCAGTTCCCATAATGTACCTCTGCTTCACAGTAGAGATACCTGACTGGTGAGGGATCCAAACGTGGGAGTCAGAGCAGAGCAAAGACAGAATTTCTAACAGCAGCTGCTTGCAAAGTGCTTGTCGATGCTGAAGATGCAGCACAGGCCTCTCCTTCCAGAATATCCCAGGTGTTTCAAATGAGGCTTGAAGATAATTTCTACTTTGCAATTGCAGTTTGTGCCTTTCTTTTCCAGTATAGTGATTTCATATCTGAATTGTAATTTTCATTTCTGACAACACATTGTTTTCATAAAAAAAAATCTTCTGGAAGAGGAGTTGGTTTTTTTGCATGGGAGGAGGCATGTAAAACTTACTATTCATTTAGAGGCTTCCATGAGGACACCTGCTTTTGAATTCTGTACAGGTTTGCCCRTCTATTCAAAGAACCACAGATGTAGGAGAACCTGAAAACTGGCCCTTCCTTGTCAGTGGCTGAGCATGGCTGGCTCAGCCCTTGATGCAAGAAGCAAAAATGGACTTTCAGTGCAGCCACCTGAGCCCCGCTGCCCTTTGTGCTCCACAGTTCCCCTAGGCGGATGCTGGGCAGTACGTGGTTCAGCTCACCTGTTTTCAGATGGCTTTCTCTGCTCCTATCAGCTTAGCAGTTTCTTTCCCCTTTCCATCTAGGATTCAATTCTCACTAAGTGGTCAGTTCTGACCCTGTATCTCATTTCATATACAAGCTGTTGTATTACTGGGCATGATAAAGGCCTGCTATAATAATGGCAGCRTAAATTATACCTTTGAAAGTCTTAACTACTACTTTTCATATATGCAGAGTGTTTTTATGTGCACATATACATACCGATCTGATGCTTTGGCTGAATAGAGCTATGCTTTTGCTTGGGAAATAGTCAGATTGAGAGGACAATATTGTAGCGTATTTTGTATTATAGGTTGTCAAAAGTATCTGCATTTGAATAGTGCTAATTATATAGGAAAAGAGAACTTAAGCTAGTAAAGCTCCACTAGTATTGTGTGATGGCTCTTGCTAGCTTTGTGCTTGCTTTACCTTTTGGCTGCATAATTAGAGAAGACATAGTAGCTACTTAGGGAAAATCAGAAGAAGCTGAAAAAACAATTGAAGTGTTCCTCTGTTTTGTTCTCTCTTTTGTGGGTTACAGTAATAGCAGTTGTGATACAGCACTGCAGCAAAGAGAACAGAATTCAGACCAGATGTCTAATCCTTCATGTGGAGGTATATTAATCAAGTGCATTGTTTTTTTCTTTCATAACTTGCAAGATATATAGCATAAACAATATTGCCATTTACAGCTGGGAGAAGCTGCTTCTGGTTTGCTCATCCATGAGCTAATACACATTGATTTTTGTTCTTTTTTTGTTCCATGTAGCCTGCTACAGTATTTCTGTAATTATTTCTTCATATTTTACTTATAATTGCAGTAGCATTATTAAATCATTATTAAAAAAAGAGTATATGGTAGGACATAAGGACTTGTTCCTCTTTGTGAAAGAAAAAGACTAAAATGTTGGCAGCAGCTAATTTTCTTATTGAGGAAAATCAACATTGGTATTACAGAAGAAAGTTAAGCTCCATTTTTAGAGAATAAAAAGGCTAAAAAGTCATAAATATTTAAAGTTTATTTGTGCTAACAACCACAAAATGCCATATAGCAGTGAAGGAACTAGCAAGAAAAGGTTGGTGGTACAAGGACTGAGAACTCCCAAAATATCTAGTGAGATTTTTAGGCTGATTGCTGATAGAGGGGGGGAAAAAAAAAAAGCGCTTTGTCAAAGAAGCTAACTTCAGCTTCTAAAGTTTAGAAACTTTACTTTCTAAATACCCAGTTCTCATTTCATTAAACAAAGTGGCTTAAGGAGTACTGTTAACGTGTATTTTGACACATACATGCTTGTATATTGAAGTACCTGTAAATTACAGCTTTTGTGTAATTTAAACCCTTTTTAAACAGAGAGGTGTTCTAGACCAAGTCCTTTAAATAGGACTGTAAGCGACTGTGCTGTAGTCATGAGTGACTGAAGATAAGGGCTGTTCTAGGGTTGCAGGTCTTGTCGTGGTGGAGATGAAGTTAATAAATCAGGGTCCATAAGCCACGTGCATTAGGGAGCAAGGTAAGTGTAAAGTCCTTATTCTGCTATTTAACGGTAATAATAGTAACATTTTAAACCGTTCCTATTTCTTTTATTTGAGGACTGGTATGGATTGGAAAAATGCTTTTACATAATGGCATTAAATAATCAAACATCAAATGAGGAATAATGATTTTCCTAATACAGGAAAAAAAGGCACTGCACTTGCTTTGCCTGGCGTGTTTTATTTCCTGCATAAGCAGACATGGACCTTTCTGTTTTTACAGTAAGGACATCTTCAGTGTGGTCTCTTTTTTTGCATGTAGTAACATATGATAAATACAGGTAATGATGTAGATGCTGGGAGAGAAATTAAGAAAGAACAGTGAACTCTACAGTGAATAGCTGAAATAGTTAATATAATGAAACCATGGAAGTAGTGTGGAGGAGACGTGCAGGAACAAAGCAGAATGGTACTTTAACCTCTCTTCCTAGAAGGTACACATCTAGAGTCAGTTCTGTTATTTGTGAGTACAGTATGCAGGTTTGAGGCAGCTTGTGCTGCAGAGTTGGCCTTTCCACCCTGGTCACGCAGATTTTGAGTATCTCCAAAGGAAGAGACTCCACAGCCTCTCTGGGCAGCCTGTTCCAGGGCTCCGTCACCATCACGGGGAAGAAGTTCTTCCTCACATGGACATGGAACTGCCTGGGTTTCAGTTTGTACCCATTACCCCATGTCCTGTCACTGACTGAGAAGAGTTTGGCCCCTAAATTAGCACTGATTAGTCACCTGTTAATGCATATCTTACTAGTGAGGATCATCAGAATTAAAAGCAGATGCASTTCCATGTGGGTTAATAAAATGGGAGCCCTTCTTTTTTGTGCTGATCATTTTGGAGGGAGAATGGGAAAAAGGAAGAGTACTGGGTATGAGAAAAGACCATTAAAAATTAAGAGTTTCAGAGTGATGAATCTTAGAAGGGGAGGGAGGATGAGAAGTTGGGAGCAACTAGTCTAAACCCTTCTTTTCTTAGATCTCAAGGAATGTACTATGTGTTTTGCAGTCGAGGAAGAGGATTATGCATCCCTTGTATGTATTAAGAAGAGCTGAGAAAAAAAAACAAATAAAAACAATCAGAAGATAGTTCTCAGAAAAGAAAAAGGATATACACCATCTTGATCTGTTACTTAATATAATCTTATTTATGTCAGTAAAGTGAGAGTTGTATATTGCCCTTTCATACAAAGCAAAGAATTATAATGCATTATCTTGGCTGAGGTCCTTTTTCTCTGGCTCATTATTTCTCCTTAAAAAGATCTCTGATTAAATATTTGAGATCATTACTAATCACTGAGAATACTTTTGAAGTTAAACTAAAGAATAGGTCAAAAATATCCTAATTGCTTCTGGTTGGTTAAGGGTATGTTAGAAAAGAAGAGCTATACAACTGGGAAAGAGAAGCCTCGGAACAGAACGTATGACAGGATAGGAAAGGTAAGAAATTGAGAAAAACAAAACGACTTGAAAAAGATGCAGGGAGAGAAATTTAATAGGAAAAGGGAAGAAAATGGTTTGTGGTTCCCAAGCAGGATAAAAAAAGCTAAAGCAGATGGACAAATTGCATGAATCGAAATGATTAAGTCAAAGCCACTTGTAGTTGTTTCTTAAGCAAGTTGTAGGGATGATGCTTAGGTCCTTTTTCCCTTGGTTAGTGAGCTTAGCAGGGCAGTAGACATCAGGCATTTTTTTTCAGGCTCAACTCATTACTTTTTGAATAGGAAAGACTAAATAAGGTTTTGGATGCATCTTTGATGATGAAAATGTATTGACTCCAGTAACTGTCTGAGTTCACCAATCTAGTGAAACTGGTTAAGTTGCAATATATTTTTACCCTGTTTATGAAATGTCTGAATATTTGTTTTCAGTAATTTTTAGTCTTAAAATATTGATAATATGATACAGATGACCTTTTGTTATATTTGGTCCTTTCTTGGGTAGCCTGTCACATCCACTGCCTATCTAAAAAATGCAGACAGCTTAAAATAACGTGCCGGCGGCTGCCTGGTCTGGTTATTAACCCGGCACACTCTGAGCCCTGTCTGCTTGCAGAGGGGGCTGAGGAGGAGGGCATCTGTTTCAAAAATAGCAGTCGTGCAAGTGCTCAGTCTGTCCTTGTTAGCCCTCTAATAACTTACTGTTTTGCTCTTAATARTGTGTAATAATTCATACCTGCTAGGAGGTTTTTTTTTTGCCCCCTGTTTTGTCTTCTCACCATTGTCACTCAGTCTAGTAACCTGATCTGCTGCTTCATCAAATTCCTCCTTAGGAATGGACTGTGCACTCGGTGGTGCAGCCGGGGGGCGAGGAGGGGGATAGGACGTTTCCCCACATCCTTCACTGCAGCTTGTTTCTGCCTCTACATGGTTTTCCTGATTGATTTTATTGCTAATAGGGGCAAGTGAATGGTGAAGGGTCATGTCTACGGAAAATAAGCAGGAAGATTTTCCTYCTTGAAATTTCTTGAAATGTTTCTTGTTTTTAATGCCAGTGAAATGAACTACCCTGGGCAGCTTTGG